>VZRS01015242.1:0-311380 GCA_013398055.1 Ifrita kowaldi
TGCCCTCCTGGCTGCCAGGACTCCCTGCTGACCCAAACTGAGCTGCTGGCCACCAGCACCCCCAGAGCCCACTCTGAAGGGCTGCTCTCCAGACACTCCTCTCCCAGTTTGCCTTTGTACCCAGTGTTCCTCTGTCCTAGATGCAGGATCTGGCATTTCAACCTGTTCAATTTCAGTGCTGGCACAGCAGGCACTAAACACCAAGGTTTCTCCAAACATCTCCTGTTGCACTGAACACTCAAAGCCCTTAAGCAGTCACAGGAAAGGAGAGCTAGACTTTTGGTTTTTAAGTCAGGTCACATTTTTGCACACATATATCTGTGTGTGTGTGTGTGATTTTTACCACCATATATTTTTGATTTATTTATAATGCATAATAAATAAAATAATATCAAATATTACCAGCAGTCTTAAATGGACTAGATGAAACTAAGTAAGAAACACTTTGGGTTGATGGAAAGGAGACAGGAAAATAACATATTCAGTGAGTACATTATCATTTAGAGGTGATTCTGATACATCAAGTAATAGAATTAGAGTAGCAGGTTGGTGTATCCAGAATAATCACTCAATGAGGTAGGTTTCCTGACAATAAAAGCATGTTTTTGGTTCAGGAATTGATTTTAATGGATATGATATGGCTAAAAGGCTGCAGAGTATTTTGAAAATTGGGGGCTTGCTGTAAATGTTGTACTTTGCAGACGGATGATTCTGCCAAAGACTGGATGTCTGGTTTTCAAGGGGCAAAAGAAGCTTTGAGTGGCGTGAAACTTTAGCTTGTAGAACAGACACAGCCTATTACCACAGCACACAGTACACTTTACACAGTACACAGTACACAGCAAAGAGGGGAAAAAGAGGTTAAAAAGCTTTCAGTCAGCTTTACATGAAATTTAGTAAACTGAGACACAAAATTGTTTTTTTCTTACACAGAACATTGCTATTTAGGGGTCACTGAGAAGCAAGAAGGACTGGAGACTTCCATGCCTCTGACATTAGTTGATGAGGAAAATGGATTTGTAAAAGGGAAATTGCACTTCAGTGGCACTTGGGCAAACAAACCAACTACTAATTAGGCCCTGGAATTAGACTCCTGAAACAGGGCAGCAGTTCTGTTTTCTTCATGAGTAGCAATTAAAATTTGTCTGCACTGCTTTCATAGATCATCAGTTCTGAATACAGAGGACTGCACTACTACACTGTTAATTCTATATATATAATTTATTTGAAAGGAAAACTAGTAGATCTGGCATAGAGATTTTCACAGCCTACTCTTACTGGGTGTCTGCCATAAGAAGTAATTGAGAAAAAGAGACCTATCCAGAAAAAAAAAACCCTTAGAAAATTGAGAATATGTACCAGTAATGTCAGGTATGTGACAGGCATCAAGAATACAGTACTTTTCCTTAAACAGTCATTATCTTTTAATGTAAAATTTAACATAACAGTGTGTATGAATTTGTAACAGAGCAATTAAAAGAATTTAAGTATATCATGTAAGGTTATAACAAGGAAAATGAATTGTAAATAGTAATTACAGTATTTGTCTCTAAAAAGTAGTGCAGTCTACTATGGTATCACAAGCACTAAAGTAAAAATAAATTTTTGTTATGCAGGTATTTCCAACATCACTGAAATCTGAATTAAGAATAAATTAAAGCTAGCTTAATAGCACTGCTTCCTCCACACTGCTGGACCATCTCTTGGATGTTGCTTACAGCACCACAGTCTTTGCTGTGCTCCTGTCTTCTTCTTAAAAATTGTTAATGCAATGGAATGATTTATTTGTATTTCTCAATTCTAAGACCAGAAGTTGTTGTTCTAAGTACCTTATCTTGTTTCCTCTATATGCAATCTATGTATGTATTTTTTTCCCAGAAGCCAAATTAAAGAATTCTGTGTTCTTTTCAAGACACCTCAGCTCATTTTAAAGACTTCAATGCAATGGAAGATGTATCTCTTTGCTATGTAATTTCTACAATTGGAAAATTATTGCTGGAAAATTACAGCTAATTTTAAGGTTGAATGTGATGACCTCAGTTTTAAGATGCTGATCCTTGTTATTCCTTTGCACATCAGGAAAACGGAAAAGTTAATACCACAGTCCGTTAACTTTTTTCCCCAATACTAGTACTACTATACGACATTAGAATAATTTCTTACCCTTATCGTTTGCTGTCATAATATGTGAAAACTTCATAGCGCTACCGCACCTTTAGAATCCCAAGCATTTACCGCTTTGTGATCCATCCCATCCTCTTCCGAACTGAGGGCAGCACTGCAGCAGCGAGCTTCCCTGTGAAATGAGTAGACCTGCACAGCCATTAGGCAACGTTGGATGGACCCATTCCCTTCCTTGGCCTGAGGGGAAAGTGACTCCCTGCCGCTTAGAGCCATTTCTGCTGCCTCGGCTTTTTGACCTTGAGCTGCATTAGAATGCAAATGAAGAACCTTGGTCATCAAGCAGGGAAAAGAAACAGTGACTAAGCCCTATCTCTAAATACCTTAGTGGGCAGAAGGGGACAAAGGGTTGTGAGAGTTCCAGTCTTGGCTGTATAAACATAATGAAATTAGATAGCTAGGTGCCGTAGCAAATGTATTTAGAGAAGACATGAGATATCCATCTTTAACAGAGAGGATTACTAATGACTGGAGACACTACCTAGAAGTGCAATGGGTTGTCCAGTGGACATTAATTACTTGAAGTCATCTAAAAAAGGAGTGACTCCATCTTTCTCAAGAATTACCTATCGTAATTAATTGGTAAAATGTTTGGAATGCCTTTACAGAAAAGCTCCGAAATCAAGCTACTCCTTTCTGACATTCAAAACCATAAATTGGAGGAAAAGATGACTGATAAACCCTACCCACTACTGGATAGGCATTAATTTACTGATGAATTAGCAAGTAACAAGGTGGAGTTCATCTAATGCTTAACTTGTGGGAAGCACTAAAGTAAAAATGAATAAGATACTATCAGATATTACTCATGAAGTATTTTTACATGCATACAACCACCCCCCACGTCTGTAACAGGCAGTCAACATAAATTCAGATTTAAAAACCCTGTGCTGGAAAGATGCGGGACTGAGAAATTCCTGTCTTCATTAAGGGATCACAGATCACAATTGCCGCTGCCCTTCATCATGAGACACAAAAATAAAACAGACTCTACGAATCATGTGAGAAAGGTCCATGTGGCTGAGGAGAAATATCAAGTGGCTTTATCCATGTAATGTGCCGCATGTGGCTCCCTGTTGAATCTGTCGCCAGCAGTGAGTGACAGCTTCAGAAGCATGAGGGACTGAAGCATGGAGGCTCTCAGGTGTGAAGGCAAGCTCTGCTAAAACATCCTGCTTAACGTGACAGAGCAGCTCCCAAAAGTCTCTCTGGGTATAACCGGTGAGTTTTAGCTCTGAATTTCACTACAGCTCGGAGACCACTAAGCTGCACAATATCCTGGCTGTAAAACTGAAGGAAGGAAGTAAAGCAAGATGGGTTTTATTCTGTTTCCTTCTTCTTGCTAAGTGAAGCAAGTGTACATCTGCTTCCTGGAAGTTCACACTAAAACTGTTAAATAGTAACATTAACGACACAAACAAAAGAAGGTGTGAATTTACTAAGGAGGTGAAACGGGTTAGGATTTCTTGCCTTTAGAGTAAGAAGAAATGTTTGGAATTTGTCTCTAAAATTTCTTTAGCCGTCTAAAACCAGAATCTCAAAAAACATGGATTTTTAAAACTCCCCCATGATTTGAGGTTTTTTTCGTTTCTTGGCACTCAGATTTTCAACTGTTCAGGGTTAAGATTTTTTCCCTCAAAATTGATGCAGATACACATAGGTTTCATTCCCTTTCTGAAAAATCAACAGGTGCTTGATGAATCCTCTAGGCATGAAATATGGTAGCTCAGTAGGTGGCTAGAACTGATGCATTTTTCCCTTTAAAAAGACATAAACTTGATTTCAGTATGAATAACACCCAGCTGAAGTAACGATACGCTTTTGTAAAGAGCAAGTTAGAATGAGATGATTCTTATCCTGCTAATGAGGACATTTGGAAGATGAACCAGAAATAGAAACACACTTTGTACACAGAGTTAAGCCTACCCTGGACTTGGGGAGGAAGCAGCAGAGGTTTGAAAGCTGCATGTGGAGAGTGCAGACGGCAACTACGGCAACACCCGGCTGCGTTTCCTCTGCGGCTGTGGGAGTGGGATCCTTGAGTGCTGAAGGTGAGGGTGTTTCTGAACTGCTTCCCCCACCTCTTACAGCTTTCCTGAGTCCAGGAAGGTGTCAGAGGAGGCCTGCTTGCCCTTGTACTATGTACACAGGCCACTGTCTCCAATGAGACTGTCCAAGTAGCTCTCTACTGCTCACTTTCTGCGCTACCCTCCAGCATGGAGACATTAGCAAGGGCGAAAACAAGGCTTTGTTTATGGGTGGTGGGTCACTGCAGCTGCCTATCTGAGGCTGCTGAGTGAGGAGTAATCTAATCTGCATGTGACACACAGAAGGCTCACTGGAGGGGAGATGTAAATCTCCTCACAAGCCCCTCTAGGGAAAGGACAGGAGCAATCCCTTAGTCCAGTGAAGGCTTTGCCACATCGACTCTTCTTTCTTACCTCCTGTGGTTTTGATTGTTATATCACCTGTTTCTTCTTCTGTTGCATTGGATTTTTTAGCTTTCAACTCTCACAAGCATATTTTCATAGTGCATTAAGTCACACTCTTTATTACAGACACAGCTTTGTCTCTGGTTCCCAGGCTGGCAGCTGTCACACCACATTATTTTGGAGCCCACATGCCACAGAATATGCACCAAAGCGTGCAAGGCTTTGAAAGGCCTTCAGACCTCTAAATATACACAGTTGTCATACAGAGGAAAAGGCATTTACTTTGAGTTTTTATAATTTTGAGTAACAGAACACTGGTAATGGAAAGTAATTCGAATTTTGGTCAGGAATTTAAAATATAGAAATATAAAGTGAAATCCCTAACTCCTAATTCAGAGCAAATGAGTGTTTTCATCTTCACACTCTGGAGGACTTTTTTGTAAACATCAGTAAAAATGCCTCATTATCCTTCTCCAAGACTCTTCTTAAAGCATTTCTTGCCCTAATATCAGGAACAAACTTACAGTGGTAAAACTGCTGCACGATACTCATGTTGACTGATGTTGAGCCACTGATTCCTTTTTGGTTCCGTCTACCTCCTTCCATCTGTCCCTTTTTTTGGATGGTAACGTCTTGAAAAGCATTTTTTATTTTAAAACTTTATTTTTTTTCTTTGAATAGCACTCTGCATCTCCTATCATGCCTATTCTAGGAAGAAGAAAAAGAAGAAAATTTAAATACGTTGGGGCATTTGTATTGGCTCAAACCAAAGATATATCTCAGCAAGTCTGCTGCTCCACCAACAGCTATCAGCACAGGGATAGCAAAAGTAGAACTAGTGTTGGCATCCGGATTTGAGCAATCTGAAGCTTCGGGACTTCCTAAACTAGAGGTGTTATTTTTGCTTTTAATAATCCTGGATTATGACATTTCCCAACGAAATTTACAATGTTCATATTGTCCCATGAAAATGTGTCTCACATCTTAATTAGGCTTTATTTTGTTCATCTTTAAACCCTGTTGAGCCATTTCATTCATTGTGTGCTTTGAAAAACTGTGGTAGCAGGAGCAAGATTCAGGGCAGTACTGTCTGAGCAAGGTGCTGATTGTGCAGTGTGTGCTGCTGGCCCAGACCACGGCACTGACTGGAACCCCACTGATTTTGGTGAAATGCCTTGCACCTGTATAACCTTCATGGCCTGTCTTTCATGGCTTCTGAGGTTTCAGTGAAGCTCATAAGGGTGTTCCTGACTTCTGTTCTTGAAGAAATGTCTACCCGTTTTTCATTTCTCCTCTCAGGAACAAGAACTGGGGATGTGAGGCAGTGTTTGAGGAGCCACAGCTCAGTACTTCCACTGTTGTGCAGATGGTCTCACTGCAGAGAGCATCAGCCAGTATCTGTGACACTCACCTCAGACCCATCACCCTCCTGGATGCTTGGACTTGGATTTGTAGCCTTGCACGCATGGGCATATACCCAGCCTGGCATGTCTGGGAAGGCAGAGAATTAAAAAAATCTTGAATAATCTCATTATTTGCTGAGCTTTGGAGCTCTCAAAGCATTATAGTTGTTCAGGGATGTGAGGAAAAGCACCTTCAAGGCCACGATAAAATACATCTGGATGTGTTGATGGTGTTACAATGTTCCATATCTGAGCACATGTTGGAATGGCTGCATCTGGAGTAGTGGCTAAGTGTTTTAAATATGCCCCATCTGCCTTTGCATGCACTCTTGTTTCTATTATTGGGATACTGAGATCTCCTGTTTCTGTTATTGAGATCTGATACCGAGTGCAGGCAGTGTAGGAGAGACACCTTATGCTCTCAAATATTGTACTAAGGAGTATCTGGGGCCTTGTGTTCCTTTCTTTGATGAGCACATTCAAAAGCATTTTTGGTGGTGAGAATACCTAAAGCTATATTCTTCCAAAAAAACCCCAGAACTAAAGTCAGAATCATCAGCCTGCCCTTTGGAATACTAGAGGCAGCTTCACTGTTTAGATCTTGAGTAGCAGAAACTGATAACAGAGTGTGGTTTTTCTCTTCTGCCCAGAACAGAAGATATTTCAGATGAATCAACATTATCATTGAGTCATAGAATAGCTTGGTTTGGCAGGGTCTTTTAAAGATTATCCAGCCCAACACCCCTTGCAACAAGGGTACCCAAACCCACAGCAACACAATCTTCATGAATGTGGGGTCTAACAGCAACTGCTCTGTCAAAAGTTATGCCCTGAGAACTGAGACTATAGCCAGCTTCTGGACCAGTTAATATTGAATCATGTAAGCATTATAAAACAGCTCCAATTACAGTGCTGGTGAGATAGCATAGCTAACGGGATGTTAATTTGCTCAGGAAAGACATATGGGAGTTAATTCTGCTGAAGCTCTGAGATTGCAAATTATGAGCAAACAGATCCAAAACCTTTCTGCTCATCCTGCTCTTACCTGCTCAAAACTGAGAGAAAGAACTGAGCAGAGAGAATTAGAAAAATAGAATTAAGTGTTGGTGGGTTTCGTTGGGAAAAATAATTTCAATATACCTATGTAGAAGAAAACAGAGACTGCAGAAGAACAAGATAAATTTGCAGAAGGCTGTTGAGGAACCAAAGTCTAAATGCATACAGTCAAATTGAAAGTTGTGGGAAATATTGTTGGACAAAGTTCCTTAGGAGAATACATTGAAAGGTACCTAGATGTGATAGAAAGAACGGTGGAATTAAACAAACTGGCTTTCAGGAAAATAATACTTGACTGCAGGATGGTCTCAAAAAAGTAAAAAAACCCAACCATCCTTGGCACACTCAGCTTTATGTTAAAGTTGAACAAATAACAAAAGTTTTTATTATTATATTAAACAAAGTATAGCAAATTCAAGTTCAAATCTGATGAAAACAAAAGAAATTGTTTCCTCATTAAAACTTCCCCATTATTTTAATGAAAATTTCTATTTTCCCATCAATTATGTTTAGGTGAACATATGAATGAAATATAACTTACTTAAAAAAAAAAAAAATTTTTTTCAAATAAGTCTTAAAAAATACAAGTTCTAGAGTGTAAAATATGTAACGTTCCTTTTTGTGCACACAAATGAGATTTTGTATTTGTACTTTTTATTTATGCTATTGCTGAAAACTATTTCAACTCTTAATTTCAGCAAGATTGTCTTTAGACATTCTAGGCAGCGCCTTAGAATTGCTCTACCAGAGGCAATTTTGAGAGACAGGAAAATCAATAGTTGGCCTTTCTTGCTCTTTTGTACCTCATTTTGTGAGGTGAATAGTGACTTTTATAGGCTACAAACACAATATTCCAGCAGTGGCTCTGGCCAAATATGCCTGACCTGACCCTTACACCCTGTTGCATCCCTTTGCTGGTGTCTGCGTCACAGTCTTGTCCTGGGGTCCTTTCAGCATTTTGCCCCAGCCTCTGCCCAGAGGTGCTGTGTGGTGATTTCTGTCCTCACAACAGGCACAACCCCTCCAGACAGAAGTGTTATTACCTCTTTCCTCGGCTTTCCTCAAATGTTTCAGAGCATGTTCACTTATATTGACCATTTCTATGACCAAGATGTCAAACTTGAATGTTTGATTTCATATACCTGAATCCCTGTCGTGGGGATGCGACATTTATTTACTGCCACACTTTCCTGAGCTGGTTAATCCATACCAAGGGTGGCTTTTCTTCTCATTCTGTCATGCCTGGGTCTCAGTGCTGCTCACAGTCTCCTGGAAATGATTTCTGGCAGAGACCATACTGCACATTTCATCTTCTGGGGTAGACTGCGCTTGGTACCATTGCTTCCAGGTATCTTCATTTGCTGTTGGTACTGTGCTATGAAGTTACTTTTTGTGGAGTAATTATTAGTAAGGAGTTGTTTAGTCACACAAGATCTCTGGGAGTTGACTAACCTGCTTAGCTACTCCATTATCCTGTTTTATGGAGATATGAGCCACTTCTGTTTGGTGTTTTTCAGCAGAGAAGGAACAACACAAACCTGTACAAGCGCATGATGATATGGGAATTACTTGGCACTGCAGCAGATGCAGAGCACACCCTGGTGCCCAGGGCAGCCAGACCTGCTAGCCAGACTTTGACACAACCTTCTTGAAGAATTGAGGGCACCTCTGAGGGAGGTGAGGATGTGAAATAGGCACTTCCATATGATCCTACTGCTGCACAAAGAGGGCTTTATTGTTGTCAGGGAGCACTAGAGTGATGGGAAGAAAAATTTTTTTTTTTACTGCTTACAGAAAGGCTGTCTTTTCTGAGACAGTTTGACAAACCCAGGACCATACAGACAAGTAAGCAGCCTAGAACACCCTTCATCCTCATGTAAAAGGAGTCCATGAGCTGTCTCGAACACGCAGAGGAAGACTATTCAGCTGTAATTCTGGATTTCAAACAATCTAGCCAAAATACAACAGACACAGATATCCGATATGCCAGTCATAACCTTCCCAATACATTTATGACTGAACAGAGAACTCAGGAATGAAAAGATTCTGTTCTCTCACTTGCTGGGTTTGGGTAGGTTTGGCCTTATAGCTGTTAATATAAATATGAAATAGTAATCTAGCTAGTAATATAAATGATGATGCTTATTTTTGGGATGCCCCTTGGTATTAGGGCCTTCCTATGTCCTGGGACATATACAGGAATACTACTGCTCAGCACTGACTGTGGGATGGAGTGAAAATCACTACAGGGTACATCAATGAGGAATAAATAGCTCCATGAAGGTTATTTGTGAGTTTTGGTGGGTCTGTGATGCCAAGTGAAAGGCTACAAACTTTACTGTCAAAGAAATGAAAAGGCTTATTCTCTGCTTGAAGGTACCTGGTAAAAACACATAAAAATCTACTTTCCAAGAAAAATCCCTTGGCAAAACTATGGATTCTTAACAGAAGCTCCATTTATTTGTTCACAGACTTGAAGTTTTTTAGGAAGAGTTATAAATTCATAACAGTTTTCCTGAATGCTGAGATTTTGCATTTGGGAATACGAGTGAAATGCAAGATGTTCACAGTCACAATTACCACTGTATATTTATAAGAAGGGCTCAGAGTTGTGACATTTGCATATAAAAATCCAAGATATTTGTGTATTCCTTAAGAACATAATTGATTGCTTGTCTCTGTTCTGCATTCAAATGCATTTTAATCTTAGCTGACAATTTCTACCACAAATTTTCCCCTATGCAATTTGCTATTTCTGATCAAATTTTGAAAACAAAATTACTGACTTTGTGCTGTGTATTAATAACAGATGTGATGCAATTTAGATGCAGTCAAACATTTAAGCTAATATTAAAAGAAAACAAGCGAAAAACTGGGCACAAAATCTGGATAGTATGTCACAAAAGTGCAATACACTTAAGATCATGGGGAGTGTAAAGGAAGAACAGTGGATTAGGAGAACAGTGGATTAAAGACATTATTCAGCTTTTCAGGGAAGGAATGGTTCTTTTTAACTGGTATTTCACAGTGTTTTACAGCAGCCTCAGTTCTTTCCAGTCAGTCAGGGCTGGGATAGGCAATGTCCCTAGAAGAGATTTCTTGATGATAACTTCTCGACACTCCTCCCATATGCTCTGAAGCCAGAGGACCACAGGCACTGGAAAAAGTCATCTGAAAAAAAAAGAGTGTGAATGTCTGAAGTGAAAAGAGAGAGAATGACTCGGGCCATTTCCTCTCAGTGAGTCATTTTGGGTCCCAAAATCTGCCACTTGCCTGGACTTCCTATAACCCTAACCCAGGACGAATAAGTTCCTGATGTGATTGCCATGGCATAGAGTGCCTTGTAAATGCTGTTACAAAGCCAAAGAAATGGATAATTAATGCAACTGAAAATCCAGCAATTGTCCAGATAAGACTGTTGAAGGGTAAAGTAACATTACTGAAATTACTTTATTAGTAGTTTGCTTGGTTTATTCATATCAAAGAATTAATGCAGTTAAAATACAGAATTTTTTATTCTCTAATCTAGCTGTCCTGTGTCAATAATATATATATTATATATATCATGTCCCAGAGCTGTAAAGATAATTTAAAAACCTCACACTGCAGATCATTGCTTTGTTATATTTGTAAACATTTTGTTTAAATTCAGTAAAGTGCATTATTTTTTAAATCTGTAAGTCTATCAAGTGTGAGAGCCAACGAGCAGTATCTAATACACACATACCCTACTGAATGATTTTTTGGCACCTTCTTGCTAAAAACGTAGAAAAGTAATTTATTACAAAGTTCCATTTGTTTGGGTAAACAGAAATACTTTCGCATAAGTCTGTCACTGAAAATGAAGAAATAGTCTATTGGAATGAACACAGCTTTGAAAACAGATGAAATGGAATTAGAGGCAATTACAATCCAGCTAATCTGAATAGACAGCACATCCACACAACAAATTCAGAGTAAATAACTTTTGTTCATCTTGTGACTGGTGTTTCGTTTCTTCACTGTCAGTTTAGCATGCTAAAGCAAACTTTTGAAAAATTGGTATTAGAACAGAATGTTTGAATAATCCAAATTCATCCTGCAAAAAAAAAGTGAAAGGCTGACAAAGTAAGTGTTGTCATGGTCTGGGATGGTCTTAAGGCTGTGTTTACACATAGCCCCATCCATTGTGTCTCTAGACCTGGACATCTGGGGGTCTCCAGGGCAGACACCCTGGTACCAGACCTGAGTCAGCTCACAGGAGCAAGACACAAAGTTCCTTGGTTTGTGCATGGGCAGGACCTCACTAAACACAACCCAAGTCTGAAAGTGAGTTAGCTGCAGGACTACACTTTCCCGTGGGAACTGAGGAACATAGAACTCTTTTAATTTATTGCTGTCCAAACAACACTCTGTTTCACACCTGGAGGCATACCCAAATGCAAAAATGCACAATTTCCTAGGAAAAAGCCCTACTCTTTATAACCATCTCCAAAAGGAAAATTGCCATGTTATGTATTTGTTTCTAATTATAAGCTTGTTGCTTACAAATAGCTGTTTTTAACAGAAAAAAACCCTCATTTCACACTCATTTCTGGAAGTAGGACCTTATAGGAATTAAAGAACTTTATTCTATCTTCTACAAACCTGGTGGGTAACTAAGGAAAGACATTTTGCCTTCATATGCCTCATTTTATTTCTCCACAAGTGGAAATGAACACACTCTTCTTTTCCTTGTAGAATCTTCTAAAATCTTGTAATAAAGTGTTCTAGAAAAGAGCCTGTTACTCCTGAACTGGTTGCTCTGCAGTGTTTTCTAATGCACGTGATTGTGACTGACGACTGGAAGGAAGCTCTTAAACACTGAGTCCAGTCTCCTGCTTGAATTGTATCATCACTGTATCATTTTTTCCAGAAGACAATTCAGCTCTGTCTTGAAACTACTTAGATGCCTTCTATTGAAAGTCTCATTAATTGCAAATAATGATGATAAGGAAATTTTTTATTTTTATTATTTTGAGCCTAAATGCATTCCTGCTCAGTATATATCCATTCTGGAGTTTATCAGGGGTTGGGTTTTGGCTTCCTCCCTCCTGCTGTAAAACTGTGCTTTGGTTTAAATATCTGTTCATGAAATGTGTTTATCCCTCATTATATGCCACATCTTCATTTGGCACTGCCAAGAGGTGCACACAGTGGTGAATGCAGGTTTGCAGAATGGCAGAGGAAGTCTCACAAAAGCCACAAAAAGCATTAATACTTCTCCCAAAAACCATCAGCATTTTTTTGCCTGCACTGAAATTCAGTCTGCCATGCAGGTAAAACAGACAAGCAGCCTCTGCTGGAAATACCTCTCCCAAAGTGTTTTAGGAACACTCTTATTTTTTCATGTCCGCTTCCCCGTGGTGTCTCAGAAGATACCTGTGCTCACACACCGCAATTTCTCTGCCTTGTTCAGTTTCAGCTGATGAATTCCTTATTACTGCAGAAAGTCTTCTTAACCACACAGCCTTTCATTTTATACACCATTAAATTTAATCCCACTGCAATCCCCAGCATCATGCTGTTCCTGCCGACCTGCCTGTCTACTGGCAAAGTCATGATATCAGAGAGTTCCATCATCATATACTGATTTTTGAGCTAAGACAATTAATGAAAACACTAGCAAATTAATCTTACGAGCAATTTTTGAGGATTCTCACTTTAACCTCTCCCTGGTGACTTACCCTCTGGAGAACACCATTTTCACTTTGTCTTTGAGCGGCTCCCTACCTATCTTAAAGTAGTTATGCTAATGCATTACCCACATCACAATTAGCTCTCTTGTTCTTCAGTCTCACTATGATTTTCTTAATGCAAAATGCCTACCATATTTAATTTTAAAAATAATTGTATTTTTGAAAGAAAATTCATAATTGTACGAGAGAATGCAACTTTGGCAAAAACATCTTGCCTTTATTTATTCATCTCTGTGTCTTTTGTAATTTTTTCTATCAAAATTTGTTTCAAAGCTGTGCAATCAAATCCATTCTTCAAATGTAAACACCTGAGTTGGGCTTCCAAACTTTAATGAATTTGTTTTGCTAAATAGGCCTAGATTCCCCACATGCAAGAGTAAAAAGCAGACATTTTAGAAATTCTTCAGAGGAGAAGCCTGTCTTCATTACTAGGGTATTAAAACACAGACTAAAAGTCTTCAAATACCATTTAAAAATGGCACAAAATGTTTTATGTAATTTTATATATTTGACTTGTTTTTTTTTCTTTTCATCATTCTTAAATCTATATAGGCTTTTTTTTCCCTACAGGTTCCCCCCATGTGAGAGTGAAATTCATCTCAAAAAGTCTTGATTGTCCATTATGTCTAGTATAAGGCAGTGGTTCCAAATTCCTTTACAGTGAAAAGAGAGACTAGATCTCCTCAAAGTAGCCACCCTAAAGAATTGTTCAAGATAGGTGAGATGAATGAAATTTGGCTGTAACATATTTCTTGCCACTGACTACACAAGAAACAAGACAACTATAATGAAATGAAATGCTTAAACACTTAACATTTCCAATTGTTTAAATTAGGCAAGATTAATCCCACCCTAAAAGATTGTTTTCCCTTTCATATTACCTAGTGTTTCATGAAATTAACTTTTTTTTAAAAATTTTTTACTACCTTGGCTGTCTGTTACCTTCCTTTGTATTAGGTGTCTCTCCTACCTATTATATAATTTTTCTATTTATTGCTATTCAAAAAGTTGTTATTCATCCATGCTTTTGCATTGCTCTTCATAAAATTAAAATAGGAGAACCCATAACATTAACACATATATTATCTGTGTTCGTACTGGCTCTTCCCTTGTTCTCTCCTTTGACTAATTTTCGTTTTAGTTTGTTAATGTTTTAATTGTTTGTGTGCAAATAGATTTGAGTGGTTTAGTACATTTCTGCTGTACTCCAGTGCTCTATAGTTTCTGTCAGAATTACAAAAAAAAAAAAGGTCAGACGCACAAAAAAGTACTGTAAGTATTCAAAAATCATGATCCTGGCTCAAAATATCAATCACCTTCAATTTAAATTGAAGAGATTAATAATAAAAAAATGTTTTAAGGTCTATTTGCCTTGTGGGTTTTAAGTCTTTGAGAATTACAATCCAATGATTTTTCTCCTCAGCCATACAGAAAATGCAAAATATCCATAAATGCCAAAAAGAAAAAGAGGGAGAGATAAAGCAGTGGAGGTGTTACAGAATAGCATGACTTCCAAAGCTAAAGCTTTAAATTTCTTGTTTCATGTTCAGACACTGAGTGATGGCAACAGTGTTTGAGAATATTGTTACTTGGTTTTCCCTATCTCTTTCTGTGGACGATAATGTTGTCAAATAATCCTCTATATATTTTAGTGAGTTCTTAAAATCTCCACTGATCTCATTTTGATTGGTTTAAGGCATACTACATTTCAGAGCACCTTAGTGCAGCTGCTAGATATTTCCCCAAACATAAGCCTGTTTTCAGTTTTATTCCGAAGTAAATCTGTTTTGTTGAGCTTCAGGTCCACTTGTCTGTTAGAGAGTTTGACACATTGACATTCCCTCTGAAAAATCCCATTGAAGTTTAGGGCTTCATGCAATTTTCATACATGCCTCAATCTCTTAAACCTTTTCAGAATGCTGGAAGCATGAGTGTACCCAGGCTGGGTAATGAAGCAAGCCTTACTAAATTCCCTTTAAGTGTCTGTTTTAATCCAGGTGATTGCCAAGAAAAGAATAGCAAATAATTGTTTGAAAAATGAGATACAATCGTGGGTTCTCTAAGAATGCAAGAAAAAGTTACCCTGACAGGTGGGTTAAGAGGCAGGCATCTGTTCAGACAGGCACACAGGGGTGGGTGAGCCTGGCACCCTCCCTATGCCTTCGATGAGATCTCTCATTAGACATGTTAGTTGTTATTATTATCTGTTTGTGCAACATAACACCAGGAGCCTACCGCTGAGACTTCAGCAAGAGAATACTGGTGGTCTCAACACATTTCCAGCCTCAGTGGTCAGAGGAGTGCAAATAATTGCATTATTTGTGGGCAGGCACCCTAAGATGGAACAACTTGCTCTGCAATTTGTAAACGTGCTTCAGGGGGGAGTCATGCTGCATGACTTCTGAAAGCCAGACCAGTTTGGGTATTCTTTCCCAATGCTGCAGTTGTGCTGTGATCTCTTTGTGCTGTGGTTGTGCTGTTGCATTCTCAAAGACGCTCCAATAAGAGAGAGAATTTCCACGACTTTTCTTTAAATTCTTAGCTGAGTTATCAGAGATATGCGGTGTACACAGCAACTGTGCCCAGAATAGGTATCTCAAATTTTCAGCTAATGAAAAGATCTGTCTTTCTTCCTGGCATTTTCACTTAAATTTGTCTCTCCTTTTAGCCTACTTGTGAGATTTGTGGAGAAAAGGAATGTTTCCCAAAGAAAGACAAATGAGATAAGCTATCAAATTAGTTCATTTCACCTGCTTTTGTTCAAGTGACAGCTCAAAAGGACAGCAGGCTAAATGACTCAGAAGTGTGAGAAGAATTTGAGTACAATTTATTATCTTGACACCCATTATATAATCTTTGTTTTGTGCTGTACTTCTGAAACTCTCATTAAATAAATTTCTAGACATTTTATTATTTTCTTTACTTAAATCTATTTTTAAGCAATTCCTTTTTCAACACGCAAAGAAAGATTCATTTTTGGTAGACATCTGAGGAGAGTTCACAGGATTTTTATATACCTCTACACCACATACTGCATACAGAGCAGAAGCACCTGTTTTAGAACTGCAGTCTTAATGGTTTTTGTCAACTTTTGGCCCCTACCTTTTTCTAGAGCTCTGCTGGCAAGTCCATGTGCATTGTATTCTCTCACATCATTGTCTTTTGAATCAATTTATCTAGGTATTTGTGACTGAGATATTTTGGTATAATTTTTAGTTTTCCTTTTCTCATCCTGTCAAGGTCATATTTTAGGAGCCAGAGTGGCAGAGCTGAGCAGCAGAATGTTACTTCCCTGTGCCTTTGAAGGTTGCAGGAGGTACAGGCAGAAAAAAAACCACATGAGAGCTGCTTATGAATGACAGACCCGGATCTGAGACTCCTGACAACTTCTATCTGTGCTGTTTGAACTGAATCAGATTGGGCATCAGCTTTATCCACAATTGAACAAGGAGCTGAGTTTAATAACAGCACATATGAAGACTGCAGTGATGGCCTGGCACAAGAAGGTGTAGAATAGGCCATTGCAAAGCTTGACAATAGGCACACAGATCAAAAACTTAAATATCCTAATGGTCTACACCATCTATTCTGTAAGTGTTGTATAAATGTTTCCTTTTTAGTCTAATTATTACACCATTGTTAAAAAGTTAACGGGAAAGAAACCTATATGTAAGTGTATGATTCACCATTCATCAGGTACACATGTTTTTGCTTATCTTGCACAAGGATGCCTACAGTGGGTCAAAAGATCTCTTTTCCAGTAGCAGCCAAAAAGCTGGGGGCACTGTGTGGGATCAGGACAAACACATATGGCCTTTTTCTGGTGTTTCTCCCAGCCCATTACTATCTGCCCTTCAGGTACCTCCTGAGATGGGAAGTGTTTCTATGAAATTAGCAGCTCCTGGTGTATTTATCTTCTGTGAACTTCTCCAGTCTCTCCAGGAACACCATGGAAGTTTTTGCCATCCATGACTTGTGGTGAGGAGTTCTGCCTCCCAACTGCAGCACTGCCTGCAAGAAGAACCTCTTTTTTCTTTGAGATTAATTTCTGGAAGCTTCATTCGATGTACCTACTACTATACTATGGTGTCTTCAGGTGCTGCTCTGGTAATGGAATGCATCACTTTGTAGGAGGCTGCAAGTGTTTCATAAAGTCAGGTCCCAAGTGAGAGCAAGTGAGAGCTCCACCTCCCCAAAAAATGTCTGAAGAGCATGAAAGAGCAGCTGGTGTAGCAAGGGGAAGAAGGTTTGCCTCCTGTGTTTAGAACTGGTATGGTTCAAGATAACTCTAACACCTCTTCTGCTCTTTTTGTCAGGTTCAGTGTGCTTCTGGTTTCATAGTTTGGAAAAACAGATACTTCAAGGACTGCTACATTTAAATAAACATTTTAATGCTCACAATAATGCTGCAGCTGTGTCATAACCAGGAAAGATGGATTTTAATAATTTAATAGCAAAGTTTGCAGTGTTGCCTCTGCCAGGAATGCTGCATGTGGACATGCCTAGGGAAAAGGACAGGGAGAGAGGCAGAGGACCGTGTTCTGTTGCCATCTCTCTGCTGTTCCATGCTCCATAGGTAACCTCCCCATCTATAAGCTCCACTTCAACCTCCCTCCACCAAGAGACTCAGCCAGGTGAATCACTGTTCTGAAAAGCTTGGTCACCAGGGTCCTGAGGTTTTGGGTCCGTGGGAGATGGCAAAGCAGCACCACTGAGGACTGAACCCAGGATGTGCAGAGGCCAACCCTTCTCCTCCTGCCCTACCAGCAAAGGCTCTGGGGTGCCTTGTGGAGAGGTGAGCGTCACCAGGGTCCTTGAACCCCAGATATCTTTGTGTTTGTTACCCAATAAGTAATAGTTTCATGTTTTCAGGTGTGTACCAGGTATCCTTCCTGCTGTCTCCAGATTTGAAGGTGTACGATGTGAGCCAGAAAAAGGGTAGTGATGCCTGTTATGGGTCAGATAGTTTCATCCAAGCTTCTCTTGTTTTATCAAAACTTGAGGAATGTTTGTCCTTGGCAACCTGTAAATGTTATTGGAAGACCATTGCAGTCTGGTAAATCTAAGCTTTCTCAGAGGAAAGGGTGGATGTTTCTGCTGTGCTTAGCTCTAAACCAACACAGTGTTTTTCCTCCCATGCAAAAGATTTTTCTGCCGAGTTGAGCCTCTCCTCTGACTTTCAAAATCCACAAGACAACTTCCAAGCCAGCCATTGTAGCTGCAGCTTAGAGAATCACAACTGAATTGACATATAATACATAGACTTATCCTGATTTACATCTTTTTGTCTTAGTCTGACAAGCTCAAATATTACTTATAATTAATAATTTCCATTCTAATTCTTCTGTATGCACCATTCAAAAAATGCAAAAGAAACCCCTGAAGACCTAAAATAGGGAAAGCTTTGCCATACTCATATTTTTCATTTCAACTCTGTGGTTTTTATAGAACTGCAGGTACCTCCTTTTGCAAATGAATTTAGCCCTGGGAGGCTGGATAGCAGGGCAGTTTCTTCTGGGTTGTATCCCATCCTCTGCATTGCAGAACTATAGAATGTGAATGGGCCATAGTGAGGTTCAGCATGGGCAGTCTGCAAAAGGCTCCAGTTCTGGCATCTTAAACTGCATATAAGATGCAATTGTTGTTCCAACAATCAGAATGTAAGATTTAGTACTTAAATTTAGCTTTGATGGTCTAAAAAAATCAGGAGCACTAGATATCAGGCTTTGGCAAGATTTTTATACCAGCAAAATGTAGCCCCAAATCTCAAACTCAGTTCCTCAAACTTCTACTTAGAAGAGTATCTTCCCAAATTCTTGAGTTTCTTCTTTATTAATTTTATGCAGTGTCTTCTGACAAACTCAGTTTTTAGTGGTCATTTCAATACACTGCAGTTCATGAGGCACTGATCCTCATGAATCATGCTTATTTACTGTGTCATGAAGGAACTAGTTTTTCTTTCTCTCTCTCCTTCTAAACTTCACATTTTCTATTTCAGGGAGATCACCAGCATGAAAGAAAACCTAATGGTGGGCCAATGGGTGGAAGGAATTCCGTTCTTAATGTACCACATCAGAGACTGATGGCAAGGATAGAGATGCCTTTGGGGATCATTGGTAGGCAAGTCATTAGTCTAGTCCTGCAGGCTTACATGATTTGCTATGCATAATTGAAGATAGATTATTTTTCTAAAAGTTAAGAACAACACCAGTGTGCTAACAACACATTGAAACAGATCATTCCTTATTGGCCACTATTAAATTGCAGCAGCGTTTCATTTCCCTTAATACTGCAGTTATGTGTTTTCTGGAAGAGTTCTTTAAAGGTAGTGATTAAAGAGAAGGAAAAGAAAGTCAAAAGTTAAACTGAAAGTTTCTCTGGTAGTTCAGTTTTTTACCAGATAGGGATATTGTAGGAAGAAGTGCTTCTTAGTACTGAACACTTATGAACTGCATGGCACTTAAAAATAAATGCTGAGAAATTCAAAGGTGACTAAGGATTTGGGACAGTAATTTTATAAAAAAAATTACTGAGATTTATATGTATAAAGACTTAAAAACCTCTGAGGGATATTCAGAAACCACTGACACAGAGTTTATTGTCCAGGTGACTCCTCAGACTGTGATTGGCAACAGAAGGAAATAGCGAAGAGAAGACCTGAGGGAGACATTACTGATAATCTCTGATCAAAACGTTGGAAAACAGAAATTGAAGTTCTAGCTAATAAAAGGACAGATTCTTCAGTATGACACCCTGTAGAACAGAGACCTGCTCTGAATTCACTTCAGGACTTCCCAACAGACTAGTATGTTGGTGATGGAGACTGCAGCAGATGTATTGGGGATCTGCCCGGCTGATGGCTACCCACCCTCTGAAAAACAGAACTTTATTTATAGCCTGAATTTATCTCATTTCAGTTTCCAGTCACCAGAGTTTGTAGTGCTTCATTCACTAGATTCAAGAGCTCTTGTCAGGAGTCAAGTTAAAATGGAAACAGAAATCCCTTCTTTCTAAAGCTTTCTGGAGCCACTCCCTACAAGTGCTGCTCCTCCAGCTCTGACCCCTCGGGGGTGGATCCTGTGCCCTTCTCCTCATCCCAAGCACTTTTGCTTCCTCCTGTCTATTACTGTGATCCCCCAGTAGGTATGGTGTAGGCGCTGGTCCTCTGCTCTCACAGAGCTGGTGAACCAGACATCTAAGGCAAAGAACGCATATTTAGGACAAAAGTTCTCAACATGTTTCAAAGAGTAGACACTTCTAGTCTGTTAATCCACAGTTTCAGGGCTATTTACCACCCCCTAATGAAGGCCGGTCCCTCACTGCCCTCATCAGGGCTTTGACAGGAAATTTTCATCAGACCATCCAAATTAACCAAGGCAAACATGGAACTGTGGCTCCTTCTAGGTAATTTTTTTTCTGGCTACCTTTTTGCATTCCATCTAAGTTAGTTTATTTCATGCAGAAAACTTCTTCAGCTCTGGAGGCAGAGGCATTCTGTTCCATTCTGCAATCAGTATCAGGGAACTAAGGAACAAGACAATGCATTTATGAAAGTTTCATATTGAAATTCCAGTATCTCTTGTTCTGTTGTCTTTGGCCTTACTGGTCTGGGAGGAGAATTTCTGCATGCTGTTCTCTTTTTATAGGATAGTCCTAATTCAGGATGGCATTTAGCTGTGTTTCAGCATTCTATTCGACAGTTTGAATGCAAAAACATGCCTAAACTGGGTAATGTATTGGGACCTTTTAGTCATTAAATTAAACTGAAAATCTGCACTATGGAAATGTAATTTGCATCAAAAATAAGAAAGCATATTTTCCTTCTGCACTTTTCTTCTACAAAGTGCTTTAAAAATATTAATTAACTAATCCCACAGTGATTCTGGCATTCAAATTTTGATTAAAACTTTCTGTAAATGTTAATGTGCCACTGAACTTTGAAAATGTGGACTATACTGGAAAATGTATTGAAACACTGTAGACTGGATTGAAAATGTAGACTGTACTGAAAATGTATGCTGTCAAAAATGCTCTGTCTGAAGCATAAAAGGTAAAGAATGACAGATTATTCTTAATAATACTGTTCAAAGATTCTTAAAGGTCAGATGTATATTTTAAAACTTCCCCCTTCTGAGGAGAAAGCTCTTACCCCTTTGAAGTGCTGTTATCAAGCCCTTCTTTGGACTTTCTGTGACCCAGCCCTTCCATTTCATCTCATCCAACTCTAAAAATGAGTGTTCATTATACTGCCTCGGTGTTAGTGAAATCCTTCTGCAGCAGCCAAACACAAAACAAAATAACCACTTCTTCTTTTGCAGATAAACTTTTCCGTAATGAAAATGCTGATAGAGCAAACTACTACAAGTTGTACCAAAGCAACCAGCCAAAATTAAAACCAATGTAAAACAAGGATTCTTCTTGAAGTAAGCTGAGCACCCTGGGAAGCAGGAGGGGCTTCAGAAATTCCTCAAGGACTTTGTTTATGGAAGGTACCTAACACCCTGTATCTAGGGCCTGTGTCAGTTCCTGCAAACAAAGATTTCAGAGCATTAAGTAGTATTAAAAAATTACAATTAAAGTACACGATTATAAGCAGCTAGTGAGCTTGCGCTGACATCCTCTGGCATAAATCATGAGTGATGCCAGTCAGTACTTGATTTCATCCTGTAATAGTCCCAGTGGAAGTATAAACAGTGATACTATAAATGGTGTAAAACTAGAGTTAGACCCTGAAACAAGACCTTGTAGAAGGGGTGCCAAGGTGGCTCCTTGTTCCTTGAGATTTCTTTCCCTCTAACATAGACAAAATGGACATAGGTGAAAAACAGCCAAGAAAGATCTCTGAGTTTTATGGCTCTTCACACAGAATTTTGTAATGAGGACCCTGTCTGAGGAATGCTTCCCAGCTGCTGTCTTTCCTCACGGTCAAGCATGTCCAGATGGCTATGCAAGAGTGTGCACTTCTCTGTCAGGCTCAGATCAACCTGAAAGAGTTCCATTTGAATATTCACTTTTTGTTCACCATATTTAATGACCATTGCAATTATTTACAACTAGTTTAATATGATCTTGTGCTGTCTTGAGATCATTAGCTCTAATGAAGGGAGAAACAGGCAGTAAAGTAAAAAGGGTCAGATCTGCAAAGAGATTTAGAGACAAAATTTATATTTCCCATCCAGTATAGGGGCATCGGCTCCATCTTCAGGCATATTTTTGCAGTCTTCAAAGAATTGATGCTTCTGGAGCTATTTAGTTTTGAGAAGAGGAGTAGAGGCAGAAATTGCTTAGGATTATTCTGTCCTGGCTGGCCCAGAGTCCTGCAGCGTCTCAGGAGGAGCCCGAGCATAACTGACAGATGTTGATGTTAACTCTTACAACTGGCTCAAGTTCTTCCAGAAACAAAACTGCCCCCACATGCCCAGACAAGGGAAGAAGAACCCATTTGCCCTGAAGGACACCAGTCTCAGTCTGGACAAACCAGATCCTCAGCTGAGAAGTTTTCCTTACAGAAGGCTCTGAGTGTTTTTCCAACTGATGAGAAGTGAACCGACAGCTGGTATATGGTCTCCGTCCCTTAGGGGTGGCTTTCCCAAAAGAGAAGCTAGGCAACTTTCAGTATTAAGGTAATTTAAGAGAAAAAAGTTTCTTCCCTGCCACAAGTTAAAAAGCATAACCAGGGCACCAGGGTGCGCTTCTTAAGCAGGCAAGAAATAATCTTCTGCTGTTGACATAACTTAATGAGGAAAGTTTTGCAGCTGGTGAACAACAGCAGATATTTTCTTAGGGATAAAAAAGGATCTTCTCTCAATAATCTGACTGAAATCCTGCTGTGGCGAATTCCTGGAGACACTGGGACAAGGCAGCACAGCTCACTCTAGAAGATGGGCTGACAGACTGAGTTAGATCAGACAGCAGAGCAAACAACACAGTGCTCTCCCTTGCAGAGCTGTATGGATTATTTGCTGTGATTATTTTTGTTGAATTTAGGTGTTTTATCTCTTTTCTGAATGGTTCAGAGAAGACAGGTTCTTTCACGTTTTTCAGGTTTCTTTATTTCTATTTAATCAATGCATGTACTGGGTGCATGGGAGCTGCGAAATAGTGCTACGAGCTGGAAATAAGTTCCATGTGATCAGCCATCCGCATCATGTGGACTTGTTATTTTATCTGAAAAAAACAGTAACTCAGGCAATGAAAACTCATGTTACAGAAAAAAAATACTACAGAAACCCCCCACCAAAAACCAACAAAAAGTGATACTTTTAGCATCTTTGGAGAACTGGCTGGTTCTCATAACAAATGAGGAATATGGGATGGGAGTCCTAGGGGAGAAATGTCATTATACAGATGGCTTTTTTTACAGTAATTTTTGTTGTGGAAAAGAGGCAAGGTCACAACTAACCCAGCCAGTCATGGGGGAAAGGGCAGGTGAAAGGTGTATAGGCCAGGAGAAAGACTACTGAGGTTCATGCAGCCCTTGGTCTATAACTCCTCCAAATGGCCACCAACAATATGGCCAGGAAGAGCTGGACTGTGCTTGGAGTGACTACATGGCTCTGGGGAAAATAGTCAAGACCATGGGCTCCCGTGCGGTTTCTACTTGGTCCTGCCAGAGAGAGGGAAGGGCTTGAGGAGAAGGTGACAGATCCTGCAGTTCCACAGCCAGTTCCATAGCTAGCACTGTCAATGGGGAGTGTTTCGTTGACAGGGCTTTTAAAACCACAGGACCCTGTTTAAGGATATAGGATTAGTACAGAGAGATGGGGCAGACCTGACCTGGTGGCCTTCTTTAATGAAATTATTGTGTTTCTGGATGAAAGGAGAGCAGTGTCTGTGTCTCCCACAAGGTCTTTGGATGGAAGGTGGACAAGCAGATGGTTTTGATAGGTGGAGAGCAGTGTTTAATGGGCTGTAGTCCTTCTGGAGGCCAAGAACAAGGGGAATAACACATCACTATCAATTATCTAAAGGAGGAGAGAGAATGCCCCCCTCAGCAAGACTGCAGATAGCACAAAACCTGGGGTCCATCTGGGATCCAGTACCATGTGACAGGGAAGGCTCTCCCTGTGCACACCCTGCTCTGCTTGCCCATTCTGCTGCGTTGCATGTTTGCACCTGCACAGTTATAGGCAGACAATATTGCTAGAAGACCTAGAAGACCCTTCTTGCTTCTTTTGCCTGGACTTTTCAGGAAAAAAGGGACATCAAAATGATTTAAGTTTTAAAACCTTTATTTGTTTTTGTTAACTTTCCTGCTTCTTCTTCTTCTTCTCCTCCTTCTGGTAGCTTTGAGTATTGCTCATGGTCAAGATGAAAATGAGAACTCTGCCCACATTTGGAAACTGAAGAGGCAGATGATGAATTTGTCATTTACAAAAAGCTTTTACTTCTGTTCTTGATACCCAGAAGAAAGAAGTGCCTCCTCTTGAAACCAGCAGAAGTACTTTCTTTAAAAGGTTTCCCATATAGCCCTTCAACTCCCTAAGACTCACTTGGACTTCTTTTGCCCTGAGGTCATTTTTTGTTCTTTGATGTTGGGGATTGGAGGAGAGGAAGTTGGAGGAAGCTGGAAGTTTTGAGCTTTGCCTCTTGCCTGCTCCCTCTTCTCTTATTTTTCTTGCTTTCTTTCCTTCTCATTGTGAGTTTTGATGATGTATGCTTTTGGTGAAGCAAGGTGCTTCTGGGAATGCCTGTTGCTATTCAGATGCCTGGAGGAAAAATCTTTTGTAGTAAGTTGCTAAAGTTACTATTAAAACCATGTTAATGTTATGTTCTTCTGCTTTCCAACTTTAATCATCTCTGATACACTTAACGGCATTATCCTGATCAAGAGGGCTTGTCCATTGCTTGGCCTGCATTTCAGTTGAATATGCACCGAGCTTTTTTTCCTTTTAGGAGGTTCAGGGACTCGAGAGATGTGGGAAGAGCAATTGCCAGTGAAAACTGAGGCTGAAAAGTTGTTGATAACATCAGTCTTCTCCATGACAGTTGTTATCAGATCCTCTGTCTTATTCATCGCGAGGGGTGGTGCAAAGTCAGCAGAGCCATGCAGAAGTCCTTGGAGGTCTGCCACACAATGCTACCAGAAGATACAGCACAGAGCAGTCTCATTTTCTGGCACACACATATGTCCTGACGCAGAGAGGAATGCAATGGAGAATTGGAGATAGTGTCATGATTGCTTTTGAAATTAGGATCTATAGGAACTTACTCTCAAATTTTCGTAAGTCATGATCAAAATGCTTACATTGTTCAATACATGGAGGAAGGAGATTTCCTCGTGTTATAGTTTGGGAAAGACACTCTTAAATCTCATTAAACTCAGCTTTTTCAGTGCAGAATCCCATACTATTATGTGGCTCCCAGAGAGGATGCTCCTGGGAAAATGTGAAACATTGAGTTACAAATCCAAACGGCAGCAACTGTGGACAGTATGGTCAGATCTTCTCAAGTCAGCCCTCCTCAGCCTTGCAGGGTCCTGCAAGCCTCTGCAACAAGGTTTTGAGCTGCACATGTGGCACTGTGCAGTTGGCAATATAGCTTGCACCACACCGCTCCCAGGGGAAGCCAAGGTGACTATGTAAGCACAAGACAGTGAGCACCCCATGGCCATGTTGGACAAACTCATGCATTGGAGCTGATTCTGGCAGGTCAGAACAGCATCTCAAGCTGTGCCAGCAGATTAGAGCAGACATTATCCAAATTTACCTCAGGAGGTTATGTTTGCAACCCAGCACTCTGTGCCGAGCTCTTTGCAAATGGGGAATCTGGCTTTGATTACTGCTTTGCGATAACTACTTGTTAAAACTGAGGGTTTAACATTCAGACTTCCAAAAAAGTAATGCGGGGCTGTAGCTCCTTATGTTCTTCATTAGTCTTGCAATATTTGTTGTTTTTAAGACTGCACAGATGTAGGAACATGATTATCCCATGTGCCTTTGGCTTGATCTGTAACCACAGTTGCGTGGGTGCAAGTGCCAGGGGGTTCCCTTTGCCCGTCAGTGCCAAGAGACTGTGTGAGGGTTCATACTTCAGCCTCTTACCTTCTGGCATGGAGCAGAGCAAGGCAGAGACCTTTGATGTTTTCTCTGATTGTGTCAGCCATCCTTGTCATGGTCACCAGAAATTAGGGAAGTATTCATTCCCATGCAATAAAAGGCAGTGCATTTTAACACACTCAGGAGGAGGGAATTGGGCGCAAATAACAACTCTTTCAACTACCTGACTGAACTTCTGAAACTACCCAGAGACTGATTTGATAGTGCTGGATTTTTCCCCCATGATTTGACTTTTGTGGCCATGCATTACCTCACTGGCATGCCCAGTGGAGTCGAAAAATAACAGTCCCAGTCATGAGCTCTGACAATGTGATGTGACATGCTGCTATTAAGCTTCTGCAGCAGTGAGAAGTGATTTTTTAGTATAAGGATTGCTTCATGGGGCTACAAGTTGTCACAGGGTCCCCTGAAGCATTATTTGTAAGCAACTGTCTTTTCTGCATAGGAAAAGTTCTTACAGCCCAGAGGGTGTTTTATTCTCTGCAAGGAAACATACTGGCACTTCTTGCAAAATATAGTCATGGCACTTCTTGCAAAATATAGTCATAGCACTTCTGATCGTGAGTTTGTTCTAAACAAGAAATCCTTTTCTATAATAGAAAATCCTGATCAAATTTAATTCTTAGAGCTGAAAATCAACAGTGATTAAAACTTCAGTGTCTAGACCAAAGCAATATGTTTTCATGATAAACAAATTCAAATGGTTGAATTAAGCAGCTGTATCTGTCTAATCCTCTTTGATCTTCAAATTGGTTCTCTAGCTCCTTTTCTAGTACAGTACACAAATATATTAGTGGACTCTAATCTGGCAGTTAAGAGCATAACAATGTAAAATGGCTTAAATTTGAAGTAAATCAAATTCAGGCTGGAATACAGTGAACAGTTTAAATAGTGAATGTTGTACCTTTTGATCAGATTATTATTCATAAACTATATAAAATTATTAAATTATAGAGACAAAACGATCCAATTTAATTTTTAAAATGTGAATTCACTGCCAGCCTTTCCTGTCCAGAACATACCACTTTCCTAAAAAATATTTTAAATGCATTGAATCAGCAGCCACATGAGAAAATAGTAGATCCATCACTGCTATGCAGTATTGAGCTTATTGCTCGTGCACTACACCATACATCTGTGCAAACATGTCCCTGTTACTGAGTTGCCCCTAAAATGAAGTTGCCATTGACAGAAGAGTTCCAGTCCAGCTGCATTAAGGGCATTGTTGAAATGCCTCTTAAACAGTGATAGGCTTGGGGTATTGACCACCTTTCCAGGAAGCCTGCTACAGTGTTTGACTACTGGTAAAGAAATATTCCATTTAGTTAAAGAAATATTTCCTAATGTCCAGTCTGAACCTCGCCTGCTGCAGAGCTGAACCATTCCCACACACCCTGCCACTGGATAACAAGGAGAAGAGCTCAGCACCTCCCTCTCTAATTCCCCTCCTCAGGAAGCTGTGGAGAGAGAGGAAGTTGCCTCTCGGCCTCCCTTTCTCCAAACTAGAAAATCCACAAAGTCTGCTCAGGTGTACTAACTTCAAAGAATGTTCAGGCTTCAGAAGTTTGGAACTTTTCTAACTAGAAGTGTTTACCAACAAGTAGTCCTTGGGGGTGGACATACAGTTAAGTCTTGATCTCATTAGGATACATCCAAGGCAGAAGGCATGTTAGTAACCCTCGTGTGATGGTCACACAGGTAATGATGGAGGCAGAATTGTCCATCATGGTGGCTACTTCAGAAGTTTTGCAAGAATGAACAGTTACAGACAAAGAATTGCAAAACTCTCTCTTCTGACGATTCAACAAACATGTTCCTCTTGTCAAGTCCATCAGCAGTCCCCTGTGTGCTTAGTCATGCTGAAGAATGACACTGCTCCTAAGAGCAGTCTGCTTTCTGCCTTCTTTATTCACAGCTCTTAATTTATTTCTGCAAGACACAGTGGCCACCCCTGTGAAGATGGGTTGTAAGCTGATTGCAAGCTGGCCAGTTTGTAACCTGTTCAGCTGGTGCCATAGAAGAGTCTTCATTCGAGATTGTAGGACTGCTGAGTCTTTCTGTTGCTCCTGATGAGGAACATGTTACTCACCCAACTGACTTCAGACTATCTGTGTTCAGTCCTAGACCACAGGGATTACTTCAAAGGCTGCAAATGGCAGACAAATGATAGCCTGGAACTTCCTTAGTAGTTAATGAGTTGCATCCCTGCTATGAACACATATGCTTAACACCAGCAACTGTTAAGACAGAAATATTTTCATGTGTTAAACAGAATGAAACATAACCACACACCAATCAGCAGTCTATGACAAATAACATGAGATGAACAGAGTTCTGAAGCTGAGTTGCAGATTGGAGAAGTATATGAGCATGTGCAACCAGGCTGAGCCAGCTAGTTAATACAAAAGCGCATTACAAGGTTTATTTTTGACATGCATTCCTAAAAGTCTAACACTTGAGCCAGCTTCACACCAAAGAAGACCAGATGCAATTCACACTTTGCAATGGTATTTAAATGTTTGCACTCACCGCAAGCAGAAGCTTATTGACAGTCATTTTTTTGGACTCATTAGAACAGAACCTGTTTTCTGCAGTATTCGACCATGCTTCTCCTGTCAGAATTGAAAGTAGACCATGCTGGCAGACTAAGGCATCTGTTGACTATACTGGTGATCTACGACTAAAAACGCAGTGGCTAATCAAGGTGCAGAAGGTTTATGTGTAGGGAAGCACAGAGTGTCCTAAGATGTATTTGACTTTCCATTCTTTTGCACCTATTTGTTGGGTATTGCCAAAACTGCTTGTTTTGAATAAACAGCTCTGCAGCACTTTCTTTTTCGTAAAATTCTAGTTTTGTTTCTCCAAAATACCAGTGAGAAAAATCAGGTCTGTGGATTCTGTACAGCTGAGACAGCTTTAAGATGTGCTAAATAGCACATTACGACTTGTTTATAGTTGTTATTTCTTCACTGAAACCTAGATGGACTGGTTATCCAAATGTTCTCCAGTTCTGTCATAGCTGCTGGAGGATGACTTGCTCCAGTAGAATATTCCAATGTTCAAGATCTACCAACAGAGGGGTACCAGAAAATAATTTGACTCATTGCATTTGCTTGATATTGCAATGACCACAGGCTGGCGAGGATCTTTGAAAGTTTCCAGGTCTCTGAAAGTTTGTAAGTGCTGTTAGTCCAGGTCTTCAACTGTGTTACCCAAAGGTCAGCAGTGTCAGGGCTCTAACAACACTGAGAGGCTCTGCAAGTCCTTCCCTCTCCCATGGATTTGGCTCCCTGTGTTCCAAGCTTGCCCTGATAGAGTGTGGCTGGGTAGCCTTGGCTCAGACATGCAGCACAAGAGCTGTAAGAATTTGGGGCCCCACTTCCTCACTGAGGACTTGTGTTAATGAGCTCAGTCCTTGCCTGAGTTTTGTTGCAGGGATGTGTGCACCCAGCATTGTACCACACTTCTCCCCACCCCAGCCTGGTGACCTGAAATCCTGGCTTGGCCATGGTCCTGCCTTGCCACTGCAGACCTGTGTGGCAATCCCTGGGCTGTGGCTATGGACACAGCACCACTCTGCCCTCAATGTCTGAGTGCCATGGGGCACTGCACCTTCGTGGTGCAGGGACAGTGGTGCTACAGGAGCTGTCAGCCCCGGCTCCCAAATCACCTTCTGCCATGAAGCAGCCCACAGCTGCTGCGCTCTGACAAGCAGATGGTCCAGACAATTTCGAAGTCTGCAGAGGATTTTTAAGGTTTTTTTCAAGTACATAAAGCATTCATAAATTAGTATTTCTATTGTTCCTGCATTTTCTGTTCTAAAACTGAAAAATGAGCATTACTCCATGTGCTGCCAGTAGCATATTTGCCTTTCAAGACTGTTTATCATCTTGATGCAAAGATTTGCATTGAATCCATTTTTATTTGAATTAGATCTAATAGGCAGACACACATTTTCCTCATGACTGTTCTATATGCCAAAACTGCTCAAGTTTAAAATCAATATTGCATTATTGTGCACTTGTGACAATATGGCTAGTAGCTTGTTTCCCAGCTTTTTTTACCTGCTGGCTGCACATAAAATCCTTTTCAATCCAACACCCCTCCTGTTGGAATTGAAGCTTGTTATTTTGGGACCTGTCAATTTAAAACATACCCATATCATACCAAAGGTTGCCTGGCACCCAAATGACACCATGACACCCAAGGCCGCTCGTGTGTGGGAGTCTGTTCCTCAGAGGAATGGCATTTTGAGCAGTTATGACAAACCACAACCATGCATTGAAATCCAGCTGTTGGAGAGCAAAATTCAACATCAGGAGATCTTATTTTTTAGCATTTTAAAAACTTACTGTTAGTAATATTAGACATTTTGTGTCACTCTTCTGAACTGGTGCAGGTGTAAAAAGTCTACTGATACTTTGTGGATGTGTTTAACCCATATTTGGGAAGTCTTGGATATAACAGCTTAATAGACCTCTTGTTTTCAAACAAACCCAGCCTTTTTTTCTGTTGTTACTAGTTTTACATGCCTATAGTAAGAGGGTAACTCTAATTAACACCAATTACAAATTTTTTTTTGATCAGCATTGGGAAATAGCTATTGCCCCAGATGTTATACTTCTGAGTAGGGTGATTTCAGAACTTCAGAGTAAAAATGAATAATAAACATCTATGTCAAACAGTATGTCTTTATATAAAGGTTGAAAAACACCTTGAACTGCTAGAGCAAAAAGAATGCACATTGCTTTTCCAAGACAGCATCACAATGAAATTTGAAAACAAAAAAATATTACGTGTGACTAAAAGAATATGACGAACAACAAGGCCACCTAAACTGCTTGTGGTGTATAAGCATGCCTATTAGACGCTCACAGGAATCAGAACAAAGCCCATCAATACTGAACGTTTTTAATCCATGATGTCAAAGTAGGTATCAGATGTCCAGCAGGGAAAACATGCAGATGAGGAATGGTGAAGCCGGGTGTGAGCACTGACGTGAGCAATAATGAAATCATACATACCATGAAGAGATGAAACATGAACAACAATGGCGATTAAGAACGCACCTGAGAAGGTGGGGCTTTTCTATCATTTGGTGTCCTCACCTGAAGATTTCTATTACCTTCAGGTGAAGATATTGATTTTTTGGGGGGAAATATGCTATAGCCAAACAAATAATGTTTTACTCAAATATACAGTTATATGATGAAAACAAGTACATTTTTTCTGCGATTTTGACACAAACTGGAGAAAACCAGACACTCAATTAGATTTTAATTGGAAAATGGATGGCTATCTGTCAAACTCCTTTGAAAAAGTCCTTTCTAAATGTCTTGCTGGTGTTGTCATACTCAATTTTTTCCTGTAAGGAAAACAGATTGCTCGCTTCTTTATGGTAAATAACTGTACCGATGTACTCAGAACATCCCTTAATGGTGGTATAACCTAGTTAGATGCACTGTATTACCAAAATTTTAATTTCTGCATAAATTTATTGGGCAACTGGACTGTTGTAGTTTTAGAGTACCTGCCCGCCTTATGTCTACTTACTAAATTACAGATGCTGCTCCTTTAATTTTCTCATGCTCTTCTCTGGAGTTCATAGTGTGCTGATGAATTTGTAGTTGGTGTTCTAAGAGCACAGTTTGTATTAGCTGAGCAGAATTGTTGTGCATTGCTTCCATTTTTCATTTTTCAGTGAAAAATGCACTTCTGCGCATCTGAACACTGCTTCCCAGAGAACTCAGCACTGTCTGTACAGATGAGTAATGGTTTTGTACTTAGAGAGGGTTCTTATTCCAATCACTGGAGTTAAAACTGAAGTGTACAGAAGAAAATCTGAAGCATATCATGCTAGAATCAGGTTCCAGATGATTACAATGGTTTCTCCTTAAAATTAAGCACAAATTTGTGAAAATTCCTGTGAAATATTATTTTTAAATGATCACTGATTGACTTTCACCATCTGATTTATTTATACATACAACTCTGAGACAACAAATTCAAGACAGGAAGAGCTATAAAAATAAAAATAATTCAAAAGTGGTAAAGCAAAGAATCACTGATGAAATGTTTTATTTGCCACTTTCAAAACCAACAGGTTTTTTTTCCCCAGTAAAACCAAAGTTTGTTTCAAAGCTGAATTGTGTCAAAACAGACTGCACATTTCAGTCTCATTGAGGAGGCACTTTTTAGCAGGGTACCATTTAACCAGAAAATTCTTGAGAGTCCCTGGCCTTGGGGCAGAGTGGACTGACCCGCCCAGAGATGCTGACCTGCCTGGGCAGGACACCAGGGTATTTGTGGCTGGGTTGTGTCAGGACCCTCACTCCTCACTGTGGCATGTTTGCAGAAGCTCTGCTCAGCTTTTGTGTCAGCTGTGCCTTTAACACAGCACTCTCCTTTATTTTTGTGGTCTGCTTCTCCTGACTCGATGTTCCCACAGCCCCTTAACGTATAATTGTGTGCAGGGAACTGAGGCAACCTGCTCTTTCTGAGGCTATTTTCCATGATAAACAAAATAACAACATGTAAAAGCTGCTAATCAATGGCACATCCCTCAGGAGAGAAGGTATTACCTCAGTATTATCCCATTTTCTGCTTATTGAAAGACTCTCAAGGTCAAAGAGACTGAGGCCTCCCTCGAGGCAGTGCTAATGCCAGACTGGCTGTGCATGCCAAGCTGCCGGCCCAAAGGTTATGTGCTACAGGCTTTGACTGTCAATATTGTTAAACTGCTGCTTTTCCTTCCTATTTACCATTCCCCTGCACTGCAGCAATTTTATGGCAGGCTTTTAAAAAGTCTCTTCTTCTCCTATCACCTGAAATTTTCGAAACAGTAGCTGCTATTTGTAGGTGAAGAGGCAGGCTATATATAAATACTTACATACACTATGCACAAAAAAAAGATGGGTTGAAGGATATATCTCAGGAGGATAAAGCACTTGAATTCAAGAATTAAGAAGAATAGGACTATCTGTGTGGTTTTAATTTATTCTCCTGCCCTCCTTATATAAAACTGAAGTGCTGAAGTGAGTTAAGTTATTGTATCTCAAGAGACTTGTAATTTATTCTTTTTCTTTTTTTAAGCTCTGACTGAACCACATTTCTGATAACCTAATGCAAACAAATCCTCTGTGCTGCAGTGCTCCTTCCAAGAATGGGTGTGATAATACACAGCTACAGAAACTGATAAGCAAGAAAAAGCATTACATAGAAATCAAACCTGCATGCTTTGTATGAGGAATTGAAAAACAAACCTTCAACTAAAACATGGTCTTAAAAGAAACCTGTCATCCAGGCTGCTATGCGACACACTAATGAAAGCAAATTCAGATTGGCAGCTCCATTCCAAACATCTTTTTTAATTTTTAATCTATTACACTTAAAAGGCCCTGTGAATGTATTTGCATTGGGAAAGGCACATACAGAGGTCTAAAAGCTGTCTGCGTTCATAAGGTGGGAGAGAACACTCGGGACTGGGATTTTCTTTCTCATCTGTCCACCCCCCGCATAAGAACAGCATCAGGTTGCTAACAGCAGAGAAAGAAGGTGTGCTACATTCCCTGGCTGCCTGATGGGTCCTAGGAGAAGGGGAGCTGGGAGAGAAATGGAACAGAATTCCTGTAAGCACCTCATGACCAGCACATGAATTCTGCTGCAACTGAAATCAGAAAGTGTAACATTTTGCAGTGTTGCCATTGGGCTCCCTTATGAGTTGTGCCAGGACCTGAGGGTGAACACCTCTTCTAGGGTGGATTGAAGATGACAATTCAGACCAAACATGGGGGTTTTTCAACAGCTACTGTAGTCAGTGACACCCTCCACCCCAGTTCAAAAGAAAAATTTGGCTTCCAGAGGAAATTTTGGTGGGAGAAGGGACTGAAGGGATGATCATTCTTCCTTTGCGAGACAAAACTAAAATGCTGTGCATGAGGCTCTTGAACTGAAACACCACCATCAAACCTGTACCAGGTGCTTGAGAGGTTTTGCTCCTGAGGCTGGTACAGTTTGCATCTCTATTTCCCAGGTGGAACTGTAAGTTAGAAAACCTTTCACTGACCCAGCATCTTTGAATGCATCTTTGCAGAGTCCAACTCAGTTGCAATTACATTTTTTATTCTCCCTCCGTTCAGACATTGTATATTCTGGTCATGGGGTCAGATCACTTTAAAAAGAATGATTTTCAGTCCGTGCCCAGTTCACTCAAAGAATTTCAGATCCAGAGTTTGAATAGCTGCTTTTGCTCTAATTCTCTGAGCAAATATTGCAGGCTGCAAATGTCTGTGTTTGTGTCAGAGGTGTTTACAACCCTGTACATGGAGAGAACCTGTGCCAACAGGGAAGTGACTGCTTCCAAGGCTCAAAAAGATCTATTTCCTGTCTTTCTTGAAAACCCACAGCAAAATCTGCCCAAGTTCTTCTGTTCTGAAAGCTGAAAACTAAGCATTGTGGAAGACTTAAGGAAAATGTTTAGATACGCACAGAACATTAACTATAGCTCATTATGATTTCATAAAGTAAATTTTGAAATACTTAAGTTAGATTGACTAAAGTGGATTTCTTCAAATTCAGGGTTTTATCCCTTCTGCTAATTTTGCACGAAAATCAGCTGTCTCTATAATTATATTTTGTAGTAACATTTCAGATATTGTTTAATTAATGTTCACAGCAGCCTTGAGAGTAAATGGAAGTTAGAATAAAACAATAGATTTAAAAATCTTTAATACAAATAGTCACTATTTGTTAAGATTTTCATCTTCAAAAAATAGAAATTAAGGATAAGGTGATGAGACAGCACATCACATCCAACAAAGAGCACTGAAAAGCCCATTCTGCAGATACAGATCTCCTCAGGACTCCAGCAGACAAATATTGCCTTTCATAAATGATACATGGGTGGAAGGTTGACCACACAGCTGGGTGACTGTCACTAATGTGACCTTAGTACACCAGAGACATTCTAAAAAGGAGAAACTCTATGTATGGTCTCCACATCTGCAACTGCTTTTAAAATTTATATTTGCAAACTGTTGCTAGAGGGAATTGTTTGCTCGTATACAGTCTCTGGAAGGTTTAATTCCTACATTAACCAAATGGATTTCCTTGGAAATGTTACTGAACAGTTGTGAATATTAGTTGTAAAGACAGTAAATGTTACAAAGAAACTTTCCATTCTCACCTCTCTGTAACTGCACTGGGGTACTCTGGAGAGGGCAAGAGGTGAAGTGAGATTTGTCTCAGGTTTAATTGACAGTGAAAATGAAAGGCAGCTTGAGGAAGTGAAAAAGAAATTTTAGTCTGGGTCTCTGAGCATAGTGCTGCCATCAAAATAACCTGCTTGTGGTGCTCGTTTAAACAAATAGAAGCACATCAGTGCCTGCAACACTATACTGCTTAAGTAGGCAGCTCCATAAGGAAAATCCAAGCCTTTGTCCCTGCTTTCCCACCCAATGATTAGCAACTTACTCAACCTCTGACACTTACTTCACTTCTGCAGTGCTTTTTGCAGGCAGTGCCTGGGGCTCCTCTCAGCAGCCAAGGGGTGAGCTGGTCAGTACTGCAGAGAAGGAGCCTGGGCACTAGAGCTGGGTGCAGAGCCATCAACACACAAAGTGTTCATATTTCCTTATTTTTCTCCTTGGAAACTTCCATGCATTTGCTGTGCTGGTGTTCCTAGCAGAAACTGATGAATGAACTAGAAAAAAATCTTCATTTCCATCCCGTCGCCCTTTTTCACTTTCTGTGTTTTGCTCAATGCTTGGATCATGAGTGTTTCTGCAGACAGGTGGTCTTTTTCTTCTATGTGTTTATGGCATTTATTTTAATATTAATATTAATCAGTATAAGCAGCCTTTTTCATGAAAAGTTGCAAAAATTTTGTAACCTGGACGCTGCCCTTGGGTCACTTGTTCAATTTCAGATGGCCCCTGAACTCAAAGCAGCAGCCAGACTGCATCCTCTGGCTTGTCTTTTAGGCATTACCCCACTGTTGACAGTCATTCTTCTCCAGGTGGGAAAATTCACATCAGAGTGCACAATTTTTTATATTGGGGATTTATTTTCGATAGTTAATTTAATTTCTTTTCTTTTCTACAGTTTTGCAATGCTGCAGAGATAACTAGCAGTCTGGCCCATTTCAGATCTGGCATGAAGTGCTGCAGACTTTCCGTGCTGATTCAAGTGGCACAGCCATTCATTTGTCATACAGCCAGTTGGAGAAGTTGTTTATAACTCAGCAAATTCAGTTGGTTTCCATCTTATACTATGTTCCGAAAGATTTCACACCTGATTTTAACTTATTTTTAAAATTCCCTTATTGCAATATCTCATTCTTTTTGAAGTGACGTTTGCTTGCAAAGAGGAGAGCAATTATTTCTGAGAAACGTAAATCTCTGGACTGTCTTCATCCTTCCTTTTGGCTTCTATTGCTGACACTCAAATTTTTAATTTTCTTTTTTTTACCACTTATTAGAAGTTTTCTTTAATGTTCAAGAAATGGAAAACTCACACTACAAACAGAAACTGTTACACTTTTGATGGTTCAGGTTGTAGCTAATAGCTTCCAAATAACTTTCGAGAAACAATTTTTTCCGAAGCTCTATCTTAACTGCACATATTAACCTCTGCAATTTCACCTAAAAATGCTGAATTGAAGTGGTTTACTAAGAAATTCCTCCACTTCTATCAGAAAGCAAAAATAACCCCTTATCTACTTTTTACATTCTTAGATGGTTTTATTCTAACAGGTTTAGCTGTATGAGGTTTGAACAGTGAAAAGCAGTGAGTTTCAGAGCTCTCTCTGCACATTGCATCTCGAAAATTGAAGTAATCACAGATGATTGTTTAAAAATGAATGGAAAACAGCTATGCAAGATTTTTAAGAAATGTTCTTTCCTCAGCAGTGCTTGGTCATTTGATTTAATAGTGACTTACAGTGGCTTTAGCTATTTAGACAATCAGTTTTCTGGGAAAGGTTAGTGATTATTAGTCTCTTATTTCTCTTCTCCTGGAGAGAGCTAGTCTAAGATGAGTCAAGTTACTGTTCTGCTTTCCTGCCATTTTTAGATAGACTTCTGAAGCACTCTTAGGTTGCAGAAATAAAGACAAAAAGTACTGCATATTCTCTGGGGAAGTATCTTCAATTGCAGACACCTCAGAGCAGCAGAGCAGGAGCCAACCCTGCCTCCTGCAAGGCATCTGCACTGGGGATAGACTGCAAAATAAACACCTGCTCCCTACACGAGCACCAGTGCTGACTCCACGTTAGGCTGGATGTAAGTTGCCATTCTCACTGGAGTTAGTACACACTGTCCAAAGCAGTTGTCATCGACACAAATGAAACTGCATTCTTGAAGTAATTCTCTGAGCTGTCACCAGTGCAGCATTGTGCAAAGCACAGAGCATAATATTACTTCTCAAAATAACAGTGATGATAGAGTAACCTTGCATCTGTTGCTCTGTTTCTTAGGGGGCGTTTGGTGATGTATAATACGACATGATAAATTTTAATGTACTGCGAGTCACTTAAATACTTTCATTTAGAATTATTTTTGAAATCACTGTTTTCCCAATTTGTTGCTGATGTTAAGGTTTTTACATGTTCCACATCTTGTCCAAACGCTTAATGATTAATTTCTCAGAAGAGAAGGCACCACCCTGCTTAGGTAAGTCACTATCAAATTTTTTAACCAGGAGGGTGGATGAAGACTCCCAAAGCCAAGAATATCAGTGTTCACTTTTCACTCAGAGTAAAACCAAAAAGCAGAGAAGTGCCTCCAAGAAACGAGAGGAGCCTTTGCCCAAAACACACACTGTATGTCAAGGTGGTTAGAAACCGAGCTGCATGAAAGGCAGAGTAACCTGGGAGGTAGTGCTGCTCCGAGGCTGATCGACAACTGAGTGCCAAGGGGGAGTGTGTGATTTTGGGGTGGGGAGTGGTAGATGGGGAATAGGAAATACTCAGAAGGAACTCCCACAAATTCCTTGTTCCCTGAGGAAACATAACTCGGAGCATCTCTTTGGAAAACTAATCAAGCTGCATGAAAAAACTCATTCAGCCAGAAATAGCAATAAATCTGGCCAAATAATTAAGCTTCTTTCACTGTATCTGTGAGTAAAGCAGGCAGCAAGTTACAGCCACTCTTCTCATGTTGGACACCACAAACCAGAGCATTTAAAGCCCAACACAGCACTTAGGCCCCCGGTGCTGGGCACCGATGGACTCCACTGGATGATGTGTGTCCTTCCCCAAGGACACCCACGTACTCAGCACTGCTGGATGTAAAGGCATGTCACTGACATTTCAAACACATGGTTAAAACTTTCCTCCTCTCTGGGGTCTGTGCCCCAGCACCAAGAAAGATCAAATCCACTGCTAGAAAAGTAGGCTGTAAAAGGTGAAGCTTCAGTCATGGGTGGTTGTTTCCCACAAGCCGCAGAGCAGGCTGAGGGCACAGCAGTCACCACCCACTCCTGGGCACAGTGGCTACAAGGATGCTCCTCTCAGTAAGGAGCATCCCCCACTCTGGAATTCAGGTGCTGTTTCTGTCATCCACGTGGAGAGCAAGACATCAGCTCCATCCCACCATTAACTGTGTGGCTTCAGCATGAACCCTGGTCACCACCAGTATTCCTTTTGCAACACGAAAAGATGTAAGTGGTGAGGTAAGAGGCAGGGATATCCCACCATTGCCTTGTGCTGAAATAAATGCTGGGCTTTAAAAATGGGCCTTCTTTTTCGTATGGAAGCCTGCACAAGAAGCAGTTAGAGGCTGTGATTGAGGCTTTTCCACATGCCCTGTCCTCTGCCACTCAACCTCCCCCCTGGGTACCAGCACTGAAGCCACGGTGGGCAGGTCAGTGAAGGGAACTGAGCTAGCTGAAAACTGAGTCCTCAAAAGTCCACTGGTTTCTCTAGAGGACACCTACACAAGACATGCTTTGTGTTTGACTTCATCTTGTGTTGGCAAGCAGTACCTTTTAGAGGTAGCATCTCACTGCACTTCTGTTCTTCAGCACTGTGACAAATACAACCTTTTGCTTGATGAATTGCAGTAGTGAAAAGGGGACAGAAGCATAAGCGTATGAATCATGCACAGGACGAAGGACGTCTTTTACAGCAAAGCGAGGCAAACTGGATGAACACCTATCGATTTAGCCTTATTTATTATTTTGCAATATGCCAAGGTACGGGACCTGTTCTAAATACCTAATACAGAAAACATTTACTGAAAACTTCATCAGGTTCTTTAAACAAGGAATTTTAATACAAAAAAACCTCCACATCTGTTTCCTGCACCGATCGAAGTTTTATTTTAGAAAGTTGTAAGTATTCTTTTCAGAAAGTTTATCAAAACTCTTTTCCTGACAAACTAAGTGAAACAAAATGACAAACATGGATATGAACAGCAATGTTCTCATTTGCATTTAGATAAACATTATAAACACAGCTTAAGTAGTAGTGATTCTGAGAATACTTAAATGGCTTCTAGTTGTAAATGCTACACTCCAGTTAGCTTAAATAGTTACTTTCTGTGCATCGTTAGATTTGCATTAGACACCCTGTACTTCTGCACTCAAATCAAGGCCAGCCTTGAAAGCATCAGGCAGAGTGTGAATTTTGAATGGGATCATTATTTCCAGAATATTGGGCCAAACTATAATCTGGTGGAAACAGGCTGGAGAATTTTGAAACAATTGTACAAAAGATCCAACTTGAAAATAAATTTGAAACAAAAAGTTAAATACAGCACACACCTACCCAGAGGTCCCAAGAGTGAGTGGATACAGCCCCTACTCTTCCTAGGCACAGCTCCAGACCCTTTGGAAATTTGAACCCAGTATTCCCACTGGGAGCCTCTGAGCCTGACGCACCTCAGTAGCAGAGAGGTCTGCCCATACGTCTGCCTTTACTGATCCAGGCTAAATCCATCCTCATTTACATCCATCAAAATCTGCAAATTGTCTGGCAATAGCACCACAAATGTGTTCTCCTGCAAGAACTTAAGTAATAACTATATTATAGAAATAATTTAAGGGTAAATTTATATTGGCATTTAGGATCATTTGAAGGCTGTTCAGCCAAGGCTGATATACTCGAACAGTTCTTATTCCTTTATCATATGCTGTAAGTTGTTTCAAATTCAAGAATAAAACGTGCTATTGAAGTAAGGAGAGTTAGAGAAGAGAATTTGTCTGTTCAAACTTAAAGGACACAATTCTTATAACCAAAAATCATGGATAAAAAATAAATTAAAAAGTAATCAGAAGCCTAGTATATGGAATAGAGAAGAGAATCTGGGAAAGGCTTTTCTCCAGAAAATATTCTCAAACACTATTTGAATCTCTCTATATTTTTATGATTATATCTGACATGAGGGAGAGGACAAGCCTGTGAGTCCAAACCAAAAACTAGAGCAGAAGCCTAAGTACAATTTTAAAATTGTTTCTTCTTTTTGCAACTGGTGAGACAAGTCACAGAGAGAGCAAAAAGAAATGTTTTAAATGCTGAGTGAACTCCGCTTTCTGATTCTTTCTGGAGATTTCCTGTGCCTAGAATAAAAAAGGAGAAAGCCTCATTTGCTCCTATATAGCACTGCAGCTGGCACACAAAGTTCTGACTCCCTCCTGGCTGATCTGTCAGACAGTGCCTACAGGACAATTACCTGTAGCAGCAGCTGCAAACACTCTCCTTGTTTCACATCGCTCTGCTGGCTCTAACTCTCTCCTTTGCTACATCCAGGTAGGACTAACCATGGGCTAACCTGGATGCTGATCCTGTAAGTATGCAACAGCAAGGCACTTGCAGAAAAGCCCCAGCCCCAACAGCCAACACAAGCTTTTGATCTCACGTGCATTTTAAGTTTTCCTGGCTGCAGCACTGCTCAGCGATCACACAAACCGCGTTTGCCTTCAGGCACAGGCACTTAATTTAGCCGTCGTTGCCAACGAAGGGGCAGGGGCAGACACCACTTTTGTGTGACTCCATCTAATGACCTCCCCAGTCTCAGTGACAGCTGGGCCACCCTGCTGCGCATCCAGCTCAGTCCTCGCCCAGTGACTGCCCATGTCCCACCCCTGAGGGAGAAGGTCTGAATAGAGGAGTGTCTTTACATTAGACAAATAGCAGAATAAAGGGAGGGAAGCACAGGGTAGCTGAATTCGCCACCTTCATCTCAGCGTCTCTGAAAAGCAATGATATATTTTCTAGCACAGCCACTACACTCACATTATTTTGTTTTCATCCTCTTTGTGGCAAAATTCAATTTTGCCTCCATTGCTGTACAGGGCTGTACCTTGCAAGGAGTCTGGGGTCTGTTTCTCATGAGCCACCACTGCATGGCACGGTCTGTGCATAACACACTGCCCAGCCCTTACCAGAGTTCAGTAAGGCAGAGCTTATTACACCTTCCTTCCCTAGTCAGACATAACATTAAGAACTAAAAAATTAACATAATAATAAATTAACATAATACAGAATTTCAAACCCATTATCCTGTTAACTGTAAAAGTTTATGAGATTCAGTGGGTGCCCAGAGGGGCATGGGATGTCCTGTCTTGCCTCTACTGCTCTTATTTCTAAAATGGTTGTGGGCATAAAAGGCCTGGGGTCTCTGTCTCCTGGGCCTTGTCACCTACAATGATGGAATTCCAGCTCATACATTGCCCTGTGGTCCATCCTCCAGGAATGAGAAGATACTGCTTCTTCTTTCACAGTTTATGTCCCTCTGAGCCCAGTATTGAGAATGCTGGGTTATAGATTCCCTTCACAGGCTCATACATCCACCTTTTGGACATGGCTGCTCCTGAGATCTTTCTGAAGCTGCCCCAAGATGTTTAAAACCTATCAAAATGGCTGGTACTTTAAAATCTCAGAAGTATTTTTTCTAGACTGCTTCATGCTATTCCCACAATGACAATCTTCTTCATTTCTTAAGACTTCTGTGCAGATCTTACACATCCAGTGGAAGAGAAGCAGCAAAATGGTTATATGTCAAGTTTAAATGCTGCTTTGATTACAGCTTTGTTCACTGTCCAACACAAGTCAGCAGCCAGAAGGTAAATGTCCAGATACACAATTCTCTATCACAGATGACATAATGAGTGATTTGGACCTCATAATTCTGTTGGACAAAGATCGAAGAGAAGCAAAGGCTCAGTTTATATTTATTGGATAATAGATTCAAATATACTGAAATATTTATATTTCTCTCATGGGGAAATAATAGAAAACTTATTACGTACTGCAGAAAATAATAAAATCATAAGCATTTTACTTTTTATGCATAATTAAGCTAGTCACTGTTTTTGTTCCTGTGGTGTGCAATATAAATCATTGATAAGCAATTAAAATATAAAACAAGCTTTTGAAAGCATTAAGCTAACATAAAATTATTCACTTGTCACATTAAACGAACATTTATCCAATTCCTACAGCTTAGCAGTGTGGCCTCCAGCTATCTACTACATTCTGATACCTCTGAGAAATAATTTTATCCTTATAAACTTCTAAATACCTTAAGACTTAAAATAAAACTTTATATTTTCTTTATGCAAATAATCTCATCAAAAGTTCCAGTAGCACTCAGACTGTTCACACAAACCTCAGGAAACCAGCAATTCTTTTTGACTTGCTGAGCTGTTGGGGTACCTGCTTTTTGAAGTCTTTTGGTGGGGTTATCTCCTTTTTGCAGTCTTTTGGCTAGTATCAACCACCTCAGTGAGGAGGCATAACTATCTTGTGTGTGATTTCATCATCTCCATCAAACTGATAATTTGAACATTTTTGTTTTAATTGATTCAATGCCAGACTGGACCAGCCTAGGTGGTCCAAAGAAGCAACAGAGGCTCAGTGCATCCCAGAGGGCTCACAGTGCATCCCAGAGGGCTCACAGTGGCTGTGCAGTTGGCTTTTTAGGTCTACCTGCACTGCTAGAGGTAAAGAAAGCGTAGGCTGCCACCTAAATCCATTCAGGCATAGTCTATAGCTAAACTCTACTCTGCTGGCAGTGCTTGTGGGTGCACTCAGGAACCTTCACAGTGGATTATGCTGATTTCTGCTTGAACACTAAGCTACTAAAGCCTCTAAAATCCATTGATGTCTTTCCAAAACCCATAGACCCAACTGGAATAACAATTTTTGAGTATATTTTCATCTCTTTAAAAGCTCGAATCCAAGGGCTCTGAGGCAGTAAACGAATCCAACCACTGGATAATAGAAATGTGTCAGCCCATTTCAAACGTGAGGAAGCAAGTGCATTGGTAACTTGATGCAGGTCCCACGCAAAGAGGAAGCCAATGCCAGAGAGGCCCATGTGGCACAAACCCACACACCTTCCTTGCCTCATGTAAACTCAGGTCCTGCCCCAAATCAATGTAACCCTAGTCTGATTGCTGTTTAAAAAGAGTGAACAACCATTGCATCATCTATGCCAGAACCTGGAATACTGTGCTCCTGCCTGAAAGCAGTGTCACAGGGTAGCTGGAGCCACTCTAACTCAATGCACCTTCCCCACCTCTGTAGCCAGCACACAGCAGTGTGAGATCTTCAGGCTGTGAAGAAGAAAATAGGAAGAGGAAGCAAACTGGGAAGTAAAATGTGGATTTGTTTTATGAGAAAAAATAGAAGAGGCTTTAGATTGAAGAAGAGGAAAGCATACCATAAGAAAAAAAGGAACCGAGAAAGAAAAAAGGGAAATTATAAAAGTGGGAGGGAAAATATCCAGATTTACAGTGCAGGTATTCAATTACACTTGTACAAAATGGGAGTCCTCTGCTCAGAGTGCCTTTGCAGACAAGGGAAGGACAATCTCCACTGCAAGAGGGACTCAGACTCAGTCCCCCACAGAGGGAAATTAAACTGAAAGGGGTAAAAGAATGTGAACAGGAAGAAGAGAGTTCTGGAAGTGTGCTGTGATTACAAAGTATTTGTGAACTGGCTTGAGACATAACCAGAACCACAAAAGAGACCTTGGCCTGCAGAAGATAAAAATATCCTGTCCAAGAAGTTGTTGGTTAAGCAGGAAAGCCTGACAAGCAGAGGCCATATACCCTAAGAACAACTGAATTATCTTTTAGTTCATACATATGCTCACATTTAATTAAGTTATGATATTGTCAAGCCTTTGGCATACTGCCTGCTGTATAAACATTACTGGCACAGATATTCTGTAATTCCATTACAGATTTACTAATTCAAATGGAGGAGCAGGCAGGCATGAGACCAGCTGGAAATTTCATCTGAAACCCACCTCTGGTTCAGACAGAGAAATGCAATGTTCCAAGGTGGCAGCGATGTCTTCACTCACAGGAGCCACCCAAGGTCTCTGCTGATCTCTTTAGTGTATTAGCACACAAACATCCAAGTCATTCTTGTATCAGCACAGCAGCTCAGAACGATCCCCATGCACAACAACATCATCTGAGCTCGAAGGAGCTGCTGTTGGATTATTAGGTTTGCCTAATTGGTGGGATTCAATTATTCCTGCAGTATTTATGTTAGACTCATGCAAAGGGGCTCCAGCTGGGACCAAGCCTCTGTTTTACTGGGAGACAGTTTCTTTCTCAAAAGGGGCTTGCAGTTTCAGTCGATGATACGCAGACAGAGGGGAAACACAGGCATCAAGGAGAGATTTTATTATGGTTGCACAGAAATACAGCCAGCAGGCAGACATTAATTCTAAAATGACACTTTTATATTAGCAGACATCCAGTTAAAACATAACCACATGCCCTTCCATGGTTAAAATAGAAGAAAGGCAATTTTAGACCAATAAAATAAACAAAAAGTCATATATAATAATAACAAGAAAATGTATGTTAGACATACAGAAATGTTGCACTTTGGAAGCTAAAGGAATGGTGAAAAATATTTTACCACCAGAATTGGAAGACTCCTTAAAAATATTTTATCACCACAATTGGAAGCTCCTTAATTCTTACCTCCTCACTGTGCCATTGTCCTATCTGTAATTGAAAGTACATGCTTTGACATACATAAACAAAAACCAGACAGACTGGGGCTCTTATCTTAGATTCTATAAATCCTAGAACAGTTGTTTTCACCACAAATAGCACAGAGAGAATTCAGTTAGAGAATACACATAGAGAACACAGTTTTAGCTGCCCTCGTACTTACCTTAAGAATTAAAGCTTTTTCTGAAGAGTTGTTTGATGTCAGCTCAGGTGCAAGACTGGTTTGCAGTGCTTGGCCGGATTCACTTTTCTTACCTAATTTCCCTAAATTATGTGAGTTCTCAGAGACCCTCCTGAAGGCCAGGAGGGAAGCCCTGCGTGCTGTAATGGACAAATATCTGCTCAGTGTCCTATGGAAGAAACGGGATACCTTAGAGCTGGGGAACCATCATGCATAAAAGATAACAGCAATCCATTCTCAGGAGCTCAGGGTGTAAGAATTCACAGAAGTTGAAATTCAGACTTTCATTAACACTTATGCTCTTGATTATTCTCTTACCAGTAATGGTATTTTACAGACACCAAGAGCAGATTTGTCTAAGTCCTACAGGCCCTGTACTGCACAAAGAAGATGTAGGCAGCATTTCTGATACTCTACCTTACATCAACACCATGAAATCACCTCTTCAAAGCAGGACACCGTAGTTATTTGACCGTGATGGGCCGACCAGCTTTTCTGATAAACAGGTGTTTTTCCACCTGCCAACCCACAACGTCAAGAGCTTCTCTTTCTCAGAAGCATTTGTTTTCTGAAACAGTAGCATCTGGTCTCTTCTTTTCAAAGATATTTCAAGCCAATACAGTAAAGATACCATGGATTTTCCTGTGTCCCACTGAATGCTGAACTAGAAAAGCCCTTAAGATCAATGGGCTAAAGCAAAATAAATTCAATGCAGTCTTGTTTCTTCAGTTTCAGTTGACTTCCCTCATACAAAGTACCAACCATTAAATGACAAAGAATAGATATTTACCTATATTTACTCCTTTTCACAGTATTTTAACTCATGTATTTTTAATAAAAGCTTCCAACCGATAAAAAAATTACATCTTAATCTGCTCCTTCTCCTATTTGTTCAAGGCACTGTTTTTCATTTCTCAGCTGCCAGACCTGAAATTTTCTCAGGTATTTGTACCATTTGTATTACTCACTCTTGAAGTGCTTCTCTGACACTTCCTGGTTACAGAGTTAATAAAGATGGGGTTGGTTTCTAGTTCATTTAAGGCTGATTATGTGTATATAGATATATAATGTACACATATAGGCATATGTATATGTGTGTATGCTACATATACAACATAGCAAACAGATATTTGCATCAACACATTTAAATTTTAATGCAACTGAATTTTCATTTGCCTTTTAAAAGCCTGTTTCTACAAACTCAACAACTCAATCCAACCAATGCTGCACTCGAACTGCTGTCACTCAAAAAAAACCCCAACAAAACCAAAACCATAATCATTCTATTAGAGGACTTCTGAAGTCCCCAAATTGACTTCTATAAATAAATCAAATGTGTTTTAGAATTCCTAGCATGTTCAAGGGGTCTTCACTCTTTCAGCAATCCTTTAGGACAAATTATTGCCTTCATCTGACATTACTTTCTTCCATCTTTTAACTGAAGACTTGCCTCAGAGAATAAACTTATTTTCTGATTTCTTAAAGGCATTTACACAACCAGTGCTACATAGCCCTGTGGCCAGCACGTCTGACTTTACCCAATCCAACTGAAACCAACGTGCTTCCACTGCAACAAGCAATTTGCTATTTTCTGGTTTTATCCCAAAAGGTGACCAAGAGATAACAATGATTTCTGCAAGCAGGAGTTGCCTGGCTGCTCCAGCTGAAATGCAAATAAATATCCTACTGCACTCTAGGGAAAACATTCTAAATTAACAAAGCAAATAATCTAAAGATCATAACAAGCAATTAGGCAGAAACAATGATATCAGAAAGATCAGCCTCTTTGTAATACACTGTTCTCACTCACATGAGAATAGTAATTGTCGTATGTGGAAGTACAAAACCAGAGTACAACCTCTACCCACACACAGTTTTACTATATAAAATTAATCTAATACATTTTCCTAATGTTGTGCAGGCAGCTAATTAATTGCACACCACGTAACCATCACAAGATTAACAAAATGCTTTTATGCAGGTAGTAAACACTGCTTGCTGAGTATTGTTCTATTCAGTAAACACTGTTTGAACTTAATAACTGCAGGAAAATTCCATTTCTCTTACAAAGAGACCAGTGACCTTATTGAATAAGCAGCTCATTGTGCCTTTCACAAAAGCTCTCAATTAGGATGAGGAGCACATTGTACAATCAACAGATACAAGGACTGAGAATCCACTCACCTGATGGCAGCTGTGATAAATTACTGAAAACTTTGCCGCTGAAGCAGAGAGGAAATAGGATATTCATTTGAAAGAAAAAATATTTTCAAGGCAGTATTTTCAAATTTTTGCCTGAGTGCTGTTTTAAATTCAAACCCCAAGTAATTTTAATAGGAAATTATTTAAATATAACAAACACCTCCCTACGATGGAAAATAACAAACGAATATTTTAACTACATATAGGTAATTATGTACTTACTCAATTGCAGAGGAAAACACAGACCTATGCTTAATTGAAAGATTAAGATACTGTAAAGCAGTGTGTGCATATATATAGAAGTCCACATTTATAAGTATATAATACATTTATTATTATATACTATTGTTAAAGTATTATATATATACAGCTTACTACATATAACATGCAATGATGCATATAAAATCTGTAATCATGTTTAGAAAGATTATTTATGTTTTTGCTAGTCTTATTGCATTTCCCTTCTGCACTAGTTATTAAGACTGTTATCTGTGATGCCTTAAAGCCAAAACCAGCAGTATATTGATATAAAAGCAAAAACTGCAAACATTGGTGGAAACAGCTGGTAGCAAATTCACAGGGCAGAATGTTTAGCTCCAACACTGGGAAACAAAAAATCAAAAGAGTCACGCAATCAAGAGTTTATTATTCAGTGACATCAAGTAGTGATGTCACTCAGCTGAGCGAGGCAATTCCAGAAATCAGGAGGCAGCTTTAGAGCTGCTGCAGCAGGAGCATGCCCTCCCCACCTCTGAGCAAGTCAGTGTCACACGGAACAGCTGAGAAATCCCCGCCTGCTCAGGCAGCCCCACCCTGGGTGAAGCAGGCACGCCAAGCTCCTGATTTCTGTCTCCGGTCAAAGATTCCCACAGATTAAGTGGATGTGACTGGCTGCTTGGGTGCACTTCAGCCTATTTAATGATTAAAGGAAAGCAATTTTTTTCAAACACTGAACCAAGGCTGGAAACGTTAAGGTACAGGGAGAAAAGAAACTCACAATTGGGAAATCTTAACTGGGACTTTGAAGTTGTAATACAGATGCTACTATTCAACCTTGAGGGGAAAAAACCCAGAAACCCATATTATAGAATTGAAGTAAGTTTTGATCTGCTTTGAGATCTTAGAACAAAGCAAAACTAAGAACTCTGTGAGTTAAAAGCTAGCATTAGCACACCTTTTCTTTTACATTTACTTATCATTATTTATATTACAGCATTAAAGTATTTACATGTAATTTCTTTACTCATCTTTTCCATTAATTTACTAGAGTTCGGTAATGGTACCAAAATATTTTCTTCTCAGCTCAAAGACAACCTGCCAGCAGGAATTGTTGGCATGCTGGGACCGACCCCACTGAAAGTTGTTGCAGCAAAAGAACCTCAGATGGATGTGTTAGAGGTCCTGTGGTACCAACGGCACAGCACAAGGCACATCAACTTACACAGAAACAGGATGGAAATGATGCACCAGCTTATAAAGGTGTAATAAAAAAGGGGTAAGTTTGCAATGAAAATATCTGTACTTGTGTGGAATAACTGACTAGACTTAAATGCCTAAGTAAGTTTAGGAGGTAATTACCAAATCCAAAGTGAGCCATTTATACAACTTTCAAAGTATGAACCTGAAGAAAGCTCTCACACAACCCCTTCAGAGTTTTGCCATTTGTGAAGATAACATCACCATTTACCAAAGCTCCGTAAGTCCTTCCAAGTTCTGGCAGTGCCTATAGCTCTGGCATAGCATCTTGGTTATGCTGGGAACCTTAGTGCTCCTGCCCCAAGCCTCCTCCAGATGTCAAAGGCATCACTAAATCCCTAGGACATACCTCACAAGCATCCTGGCAAACCCTGGAAGTACTCTAAGTGTTGAAAAACAGAAGATGCATTTCAACTGAAATACCCGTTTTCTTACTGTTTAAATCACTTATAAATACAAAACAGGTTTTCAAATATTTTAAAGAAAAGTCTTGTGCAAGTAAAAGAGCTTTTTTCTGTGTGAAGAAGCTCCTACTACAACCTAAAGAACCTTTTTGTTCTATGTCCTAATCAAAAAACAAATCTTAAGAAATTTCCTTGCATGTGCAAGCAACACTGGGCATCACTGTAGTCTTGTATTTGAAAATGTGCATTTTTCTAAGAGCATTAAACTTCACACTATGCCAATTTCGACCGCAACATGAGACACTCACTCCAGCACAGAATACACCAACATTAGGTTGTATTTGTCAGAAACTGGGTTGCACATTACAAAATTAAAATTGTGGAAGGAACTAAGTACTGGATAGCTGGTACTCCAGCTAAGTACTCCAGACCTTTGTTTCATGATTCATCCAAAGGATGTCATTAAGAGTGTACAGTTTCATGGTCCCATAGATTGTTTCCAAAATAGCAAAGGAGTGCTAGACGAGTGTTTCAGTAATCTCACCTATGTCTGGATCTAAATAACAGTAAGATAAAATAAAAACCACAAATAGAGAACACAAACACAAAATAGTCCATGTTTTATTGCAGTAAAGAAATGATATCCAATCTTAGAAGAAACAGGATTGCTACGTAGTGTCTGGCCATAAAAAACTGCATGTACCGCTCAGGAAAATAACATTACAAAAAGTGACTTTTTGAAAAAAACAAAACACTTTTCAAATGTTGTCTCTCTTGAAAATTCAGAATTTATTTTCATGCTTATGTTTTCTACGAAGAGTGAAGTAATCAAAACTAACTGCATTCTGGAGGATAATGAAGCACATATTAGAAAGTTCAGACACCTGCAGAATCAGGCAGCACTTAAGGCTGACAATCTCAATTGCTGTTTTAGACACGGTTGTATCAATTCTGCCAAGAACCACTTATCTTCTTTGTAGAATGTAGCACTATAATCTTGTAAAGCTCCAACAAAGGGCAGTCTGTGCTGACTTGCATAACCATCTGTTCAACTTTTTCGCAAATCATCGCCTTACTGCAGTGTCTTGGGTAAAGAGGGCTGTTTAAAGTTGAGCTGTTGCCTGGATGTTTCCAAGAGCACACGTCTAACAACCACATATACCCTACTTCTGTTGCTACATCTCTGATTTCTTGTCTAAGCTGAGCATATTTGATTAACATCAGTGGACTTGATCCCATAAAATAGTAACAACCTACACCTTGTGTAAGTTTACAGACTCTGCAAAAGGCTGAGTGAACTCACATGATCCACTTCTCAAAGTTACAGAGTGTCACATCAAATGGCACCTGCCTCTTGTCACACAGGTGCAAATTGCCTTAAACACAGTTTAACCCCCCGAAGTTCCTAATCCATTTAAGCATTTTTGACCTAAGATACAAAAAGTTTGGAACAAGTCCAAACTAAAACAGATCTACTCACTTCTGACAGTCTTTTTACTGAAAATCAAAACTTTTAAATTTTAGTTTTTGGTCAGAGACTGTTAATAAATACTTTTTAGAAACATTGTGTTGATATGCCACCTAGGACAGCAGATCTGATCTAAAACCTAAATCTGAGAATCTGAGAAACAGCGGGGCTGGCCAATCCTGTTCCATAGGGGAAAAGTCTACCCAGCTGCAGTCACTGCTGGGAAAGGCTCATGTGGAACTATATCCTCTCAGGCATGTGGTATAGTTATGTCAAAGATGGTATCTAGAAAACAAAACAGATGAAGGAATGGAGCCTGGAGAAGGAAACTAAAGGCCCTGAGGCTTCTAGATGTAACTGGGATATTTCTTGCAGACAGAATAACGATGGGAGACAGCAAAGATCAGCCTAGTGAGGAAAGCTGGAGCTGTTCTAAAATGGCAGAGAGACTCTGTGGCCATTAGGACTGTATTCTGCGGAAATGCAAGTAAGTTAGTGTTATGGCCATGAGTGGATACAGGGCTCAATTATCTTTTTATCTGCAAAAGGTGTGATGGTGAACTAAAAAATAAATCAGTCTTAGAACTGTGAAATTACATTAATTTATTTGTACACACTAGCAACACTTATTTTAGTATGTGCCTCCACACCATAGGTACCCAGAAAAACTCTTCTGACTTTACGAAGGATGATCATTCACATTCATAAGGAGTCAGAATGTCCTGCTGGTCTTTTAGCAGCATGCTTTTAGCTGAAAATTCCACAACCATTCCAGCTGCTCTTTCCCACTGAGGTAAAAGCAAGTGTAACAATTCTGTCCATTTGCACTGACATGAAACAATCTGACTCAAGTGGCTCTTCACAAGGCATTACCATCACCTAACCTTACTGCCATTAAGATTAAAAAGGAGATTAATCTTATTTTTCAAATAGTTCAGTGTAAATTAAAAGACGTGGAAAAAATCACAGTGTGAGAAACTGCAGTCCTTTAGACAATTCTGTATGAACCACTCTAAAGTACGACTTTATTTCATGGAAAACTAACCGAAAAAAACTCTTATAGGTCCTTCTAATTAGATATAGTCTTGAAAACTATCATATTCCTAGCAAGAAAACCAAGCACCATTTTCTAATTTAACAAAATTGGGTTGTCCTCTTCTTACATGCAAGCACAATATTAGAAATAATTTCATTAATACTTTTAAAACTCTTTCCAATGAAAGAAAATTTTTGATTTGAGACACTGCTTCCATGCAAAAATGAAATTAATTCTCTTATCCCCAGAAATCTAGATCTGAAATTTCTTTATTCAGCTCACCCCATATTTGCAGCTCAGTTCATCATCCTAGCAAAAAAGTTGGTAACTACAAACTGACTGGCAAAGCTGCAATTAATGGGTCCAGCGACTGATTGGCATGTACTGGACCTCTGTGGATTGCAAATTACTTATTTCAAGTTGAATTTCATTTTTATAAAAGACAATCTTGAATACATCACTTAAAATTCGTAAATAAAATATTCACTATTTCTTTTAACTTCAGATTTGAAGTTACTGAACATCTAATTTAGCCCCTGTAGAGTCTGGAGGGAAGAGTCACTGCTTCACTGATTTGTAGTTTTGGAGGGGGAAAAAAAAGCAAAATGCCAAAAACTACAATTAGCATGCAGGATGAGAGAGTCATGGAAACAAAAATATTAATCAGCACTGGAAGTAGGAGAGTTTAACAGCATGTTTGAATTCAGAATTATCTACAGCAGACTCCAAAAGCTTGTATAATAATTGGAAAACTCATGCTCTCTCTCAAACTTTTCTTCATCTTTGTAATAAGGCATGGATTCAGTGGTTACAAGTAGATTCTCCTTCACATGGTGTTCACCAGACTACAGGGTGCAGCCTGGTTGTACACAACCCCAAATCCAATGAAGATCTATGTTTAACTGTACGACAGAAATTGACTCTTTCTGTGAAAAATCATTCTGTTCAGTATGTTTTCTTAAATTTAGATGGACCACATATCTATGATTTCTCAAAAGAAGAGTGGGAGGTAATGGCACAAAACAGGATTTGTTTTGAAAAAGAAGACAAAATATTCTAGAGGTGCACTCAAGATCTACAGATCTCCATAAACCGTCATTCACTGTTAGGACAGCAAAATATTCTGTCATCAGATGTTACAAGACTATTTGGAAAAAAGTAAATAGCTTTCTTTTTTCCTTTGGGTTTCCCCCCATGACTGATGCAAATCCAAGCCTAGGAAGATTGAACTGCTGCTTGGCTTGTATCTATCGCTGAGGGAAAAAATACAAAAAAGAACTGTTAAAAGAAGAATACTAAGTTGCAGGAAGCTTTAATTAACAAAGATAAGAAGTGAAAAGACTATGAAATACTTGTAAGTTAATTCCCTGTCTCAAGCTATTTTTGCACAGATGTAGCTCCCAGACTACTAAGACTCAGACCTTTTCAGCCTGGCATTACACAAACACAAAGTGTTGTACAAACACTTGCACCACACAATAACAGTGTAAGAATTTGTACCAATTTTCCTGGCTTTATTCGCCCATCTGAGAATAAACAAATAATTTCTGTAAGAGAAAAAGCAGTATCATAATTTAAGCTTCAGCATAAATAAGTATGGAAACACATTTTTATATAGTAAGCACTTGTTGACTAATAAACAACATTATTGTACAACTGCTTTCTGTTCCTAGCATGGATAATTACTGAAGTGTAAGAACCACAGGCAAGCAGATGCAAAAAGGCATGTTGGTTTAGGCTTTTCATTCAGAATTCCTTCAGTAAAGAAACACGTCTTCCTTATAATCCTGATGAAGCATCAATTTTGAAAATGTGAAAATCAGGTTGTCAGCTTAAATAAGGAAAAATATGTTTTATTTACACATGTGCACTTACTCCCATACTTCAAATTAAACAGAAGAACAGCATAAGAACTTTGACAAGTTTCTTCTTCTTATACACAGTCTCATCTTGAATGGGAACTCTGTTTCACTGGACTCTCCTGCTTTGAACAAAAATTGTCCCAATATGCAGAATCCTCAGGTGTGACTGGAATACCAGATGCAACTAAATCTTCAAAAGTCAATACTGTAAACTGCAGTTGGTTAGGTTCCATGGACTGTACCTAAAGAAAACATGTTTTAGCATAACATGAATCAATAGACATCAATTTTCTTCCTATAAAATTCTCTGCCCTGTTTAAACTGCATATTTCTTACTGAAGAAAGAAAACATTCTACATTTGAGACTGATGTCAATTCCCCTCATTTAAGCTATGCAGTAACTATTAGAAGCATGCAACAGGCCACACAGAAAAATAGAGTTTTCCCTTGAAACACAGTTCACAAAACTGATGGAACAAGGGCTATACAATGCTCCAAGTGTGACAGAATGAGTGTTTAAGCCCAGTAAAAAAGACCACCATCAAATGAACTGTACTTCATTCTCCAGCAGATATGATTATTTGAGACAACTGTGTGAGGATTTATTCCACTAGAGGTGTGCCTATTTGTACTCTTTTAATACCACTAGTCACTGAGGTTTTGCATGCTTCTCTCAGACTTCAAATGCTACTTAAAAACTAATGGTCACAATCAGCCAGCAATTGCCCATATTAAATCCACATTAAATGCAGACTGAGATATTAAGAGATGACAGTGTCATGGTCTCCATGTTAGTTTCATCACTCCAAGAAAAACAAACATAAATATAGCTGATTCTTCTAAACGGGTATTTGCTTGAGCGACATATTCTTAATGTTTAGTATTTAATAAAATTCAGTAGGGCTCCTGTGCAGTGATGTTCCTCAGTACATCAGACAAACTGACTCATTTTTGATGAGCCTGTCTTTGTGGCAATACAACCCTCTGGTGTATCACTCCACTCCCCAGCAAACCTGCTGAGGGTGCACTGCACCATCAACCAGTTCTTTAATGAAGATGTTACACAGGACTGGACCCAGTATTGATCCCTGGGGCACATCACCAGTAACTGGCCTCCAACCAGACTTTCTACCACTATCACCACACCCTGGGCCCAAATATTCGGCCTGTTTCCAATACACCTCACTGTCTGCTTACCCAGTACTCAGCATTTTTTCTAGGAGGATCTTATGAGAGACTGCCAGAGACAGAAGGTACTGAAATATAGGTACACAGTTACCCACTGCTCTAACCTCATCTACCAGGTGAGTAATTTCATTGCAGAAGTTTACCAAGCTGGTCAAGCACGACTTTCTCTTGGCGAAGCTATGCTGACTAGTACTGATGATTTCTTTGTCCTTGCTGTGCCTGGAAATGTTTTTTTCCGGATCAGCTGTTCTGCCACCTTTCCAGCAATCAAGGTGAAGCTGTGAGGCCTGTAATTCCCTGGGTCGTCCTTACTGACGATAAGGTGACATTTGTTTTCTTCCAGTCTTTGGGCACTTCTCCCGGTCCCCATGATCAAGCAAAGATTATTGAGAGAGGCCTTGCAATGCCAGCTGTATCCCATAAATATTCATCAACTTACACCCATCCAGTTTGCTTAAGCATTCCCTGACCTAATCCTCTTCCTCCAAGGGTGCCTCTTCCTTGCTCCTTTCCTCTTTCATCCCTGCAACCTGGGATTGCTGACAGCCAGTCTTGCTAATAAAGACTGATGCAAAGATGGCATTCAGCACCTCAGCCTCTTTCAACATTTGTCTTGTTGAGCAAAACCCTTCCCTTTGGCTTCTTTGCATTTACAGAAGTCCTTCTTGCTGCCTTGGAGATCCCTGGTTGTCCATCTGATCCCAGATCAAATTCTATTTGGGCTTTCGCTTTTCTAATTTCATCCCTGGATGCTCAGATAATATTTCTGTATTCTTCTCATGTTACCTGTTCTTGCTCCCACCCTCTGTACACTTCCCTTTCTCTGTCCAAGATTGGCTAGGAGCTCCCTGTTCATCCACGTAGACCCTCTGGCCTTTTTGCCTGACTTCATATGCAGTGAGATGGAACTCTCTTGAGAGTGGAAGAGGTGATCCTTGAATGCTAAGCAGCTTTCTTGGGCTCAGCTTTCCTGTGAAGCCTTATCCCACAGGATCCCTCTTTGTCCTTTGAGGAGGAGAAAGTCTGCTCTCCTCATGTTAAGGGTTGTGAGCCGTTCTTGCTGCCCCAGGATCCTGAATTCCACCACCTCGTGCTTTCAGAGCCCTGCGGCCACACAGAGATCTCTGACTCATCATGTTTATTCCTCATCCTGAGTGCATTGGTGTACAGGCACTTCAGAGGCACTCCAGCATGCTGAGTTCCAGGAAAAGATTTAGGGAATTTGTTCATAATTGTGCCTTGTAGACCTTTCCTTGCTAGAGGTGCTAGCACCATCCTAGTGCTAGAGGTGACTCAATCCAAGGTCAATTTTGAGGATTTTGTTATCCCTTCCTGTCACATTGACAAAGGTAGGTCAGTAAATAGGGAAAAACCAAACATGTCTATTCTCCAGTATTTGAGCAGTAAGCTACTGCTAGGAAAAAATGCAGAGACAACAAAATGGTTTACGCTTATTGTAACAACACAGAAAAACTCCTTGTTGTCAATGCAGACTGAAAGCAAAAGAGATTGAGCTGTCTCTCACTTTATGTCCTTACACAATGACATAGTGTTGAGATATTCCTGTTCACTGGACATTTTGGAGATGAGGTAAAGCTGCAGGAATCGTGCCTAGAGCCATGCAAGTGACATCACAGACGCATACCAAATATGAACTAAGCCTCTGAGCTAAGCAGCTGTTAACAGATGTAGTCTGAACTTCAGCATGTGCTTGTCTGAAGGAAGTGTATCCTGACTAAATTCACCACAATTCTTGTGAAATTTAGCAAGTGATAGACAGCAGATACTTTATATCCTACATAGGATTTATAATAAATTTTAAACTCAGCCATCTTTTAGTGAGACTTGCCTCAGATAAATTGTCTAGATCTAGGTTAAGAGCACAGATAAATGTTCTGTTTCTACAAGCATATAGCAGTCACTAGCATTTTGATAAGATTCTTGACACCAGAGATTTTTAATTACATTGACATACCAATTGGTCTTTCCTGGGAATTGTAGGTACATGCTACCATTTTGTGAAGATGGAAATAGATGTTCTGCAAGCAGGCCATAATGAATTACTCCTGTGATTGCAGAGAGGGAACAGACATAAACACTGATATCCTGAAACAACTGGGTAGCATTTGCACACATGCTAAGATACAATGAACAACTTTTTCTTCAACACATCTAGCAATAAATAGAATCCTTCTTATGGTCCTTTTAAAAAGAGAGAAGGCAACTTTCATCTCTTCCATGTTCCTGTTAGAAGGAGGCCTAAAAAGGCACAATGCAATAGCACATAAATTGTCACTTTATTTCCCTACTGGGGAGTCTCAGAATGCTCTCTTGTCCTGCTTAAAATGACCTTTCTTCATTGAATTGAGATAATGAAATTTAGGTCATCATAAATTTAGTCAGTGGACAAGTAAGCCTTTGAGACTCTCTTGATTCAAAGACTTTTCATCATAACCTTTGATATCATAACTATTCTTTCTATGATAAGTTTAAGGTATGCGACCATGATGGTGAAGGTCAATACTTAAAAATCCTGGATTTCTGCAGAGTACTGAGGTAATTGTCTTTTGAAATAACATCCACCTTCTTTTCACCTCAGACTTACAGTTATCAGTACTCCTGTCAGAAGGATAATATGCAACCCCACCAGGAACTTAAGTATGTCCTGTCAAACAGAATGCACATAATTTCTTAAAAAAGATTTGTCCACTGATTTATCATAGTAAATCCTCAAAGGCAGTTTAATACCTCTTTTTCTCAGCCTAACCAATACTAGTTAAAAGGTCTGCCTCCCTTTTTTATTCATGAACATAGGCTTTGTTACCATGATAGACAGTGTGCATTAGCACTTTCCTGCTTTCATCCATTCCTATACCAATTTTTTTTTCCTAGTTCCTGGTAAAATCTTTGTATCTAAATAATAGAAGACAACTAACCGATTTTCTTGTGAGCAACTAGAACACCAGAGAAAAATCTGGCAATTTGTCACACTCTCCTTTGCCGACTGTCTGGCTGTTTTGGCTACAACTTGCCAGTCTGCCTCTCCCTTAAATTTGACTTTTATTGCTATTTTCACGACTGAGGTCTTTTTTAAATTACACAGAAAATCCTGAAAAGCTTTTAAGTAGCTTTGCTCTTTCAATAGAGACACCACATGGAATGCAGACTAACACTGCTGTTCTTCCCATCTGTTGGTTGTTGTTGCTTGTCTCAAGGGTTATCTTGTCATAATGGTATTTGAGCGATGGATCTGCTCTGGGATACATGCACTGACAATCCCCCACTAAAATCAGCTTGGTGAGGTGTCATACAAGTTTAGCAGTCCAGATTGGTTCCCTGTTTCCATTTCCCTCTGTGAAAACCATCTTTGCCACATGAGTACTAGCAGGCTGTGACAAAAATCACTTAATCTTCTCTTGAATGAACACACTGAATACATGCATTACAGACTTGATATTATCTGCTGCTGTCCTCTGAAACTATTTTTCCTTCCCAGATTTTTCCTGAAATAGGCATAAGAGAATTAGGGGAAACAGTTCAGTAATACTGCTTGGTTCTGTTTAATATTGTGCCTAAGATAAGTCTTCTTCTTGGCCCTATATATGAGATAACACATGTTTAGCTACAGCATAAATTTACATTCAAGTGATCACCAAGACGTGAAACTATTTCACAATTTCTTACATCAGAATTCTTCTGTACAAATCCCTCCTGTTTCCCAAGCGCCACTGCAACATGATGATGGTCATCCAAGCGGGTTTCCTAGTAAAGATGAAAAATGGCAATGTAAATGCATTTTCTTTACCCTGTTTTCAGAGTACAGGCTATATCAATATTTAGAATATGGGTCATAACAATAGCAGAACATAATTTAAAATACTTTAAAACAATGACATCCAAAAAGCAATAGCACTTTTTAGTAGTTTTGCTGGAGAGCTCAATGATGCAGATACATTAGATGCTCACAGGGCTGAGGACTGCTTACTATAGGTTACCATCACCTTATCCATTCGTAGATATTTACATTCAAGTTTGTCACCTGAGCATTCCTTTACCAGTCCCTTTTAAGTCCCAAATCACATAACCCATCTTAGCTTTCCTTTTCCAGTGAGATGAACTGTGAACTCCTGGAAGGTATTCTGAAAAACAACGTCAGTGTAAACTTAAACCAATGACTCTCTCTCCCTTTTTGGCTTCACATAGCATGTAAGACCACAACTTTAAACTCCTGACACAGCAGTCTGAGAACTGTGATGTGTAAATATGAATCAACATTTTCAGATGTATAACTATATATTTAGTAATATAGTTTTTACCTATTTATTAGTTTTGTTTGAAAGTGTTTTCTTCTAGAAAGGCTAAAAATTCATCCTTAACAATTTCAGGAAAAAGAACTCCAAAGACTTTTATGTACTGTTTCAGAATAATGCTTACTCTATAACCAAGCCAAAATTCCATTGACTTTAAAAAAAATATATATATAAAGGGAGGAAATAAAATTTTCCCTGCATCTTTATCCACAAGTTTTCACTTAATTTCTGCACAATTTCTAAAGTAGAAATCAAGAATACCGAGAATTTTACCTAGGGAAGCGATCAATTTCAATATTGCCATTAATCTGAAAATCAGAAAGTCGTTGGGATATTCTCCTTGGATGTAAGACTGAATCTCCAATTTTGGCTTCCTTGGGAAATATTGTAACTGCACTATATTACCATATAAAGAAAGCACCATGATCTCCTCCTATTTCCTCTGACAGGTTATTGGTTCCCTCATTTTTCTCCCCTTTTAATCTAAGCAAAAGGTCTTTTAGAACAATGGTGTCAGTCCGCATCACGTGTCTCTACAGTCCATCTACTATATAGAATTTTCAAAGACTTCAGTTGCCAGGATACCATGTCAGTGATTCCCAAACAGCCCTGTATATATATATATATATATATATATATATACATATAAAAAATGTGCCAAGCTGCTCAGCTCCAATCTACTCAGCCCAGCTCAGTCAAGGCAGCAGCTGTTCCAGTGATGTGTAGCACCAGTTCAGCTGTAAAGCTGGGGGACTTTCCTGGCAAACGTGGGTGCCTTGGTGGAGAGGTGCTGGTAAAGAAATAGAACTGTGCTTTTACTTTGATCTCTTCAGCACCAAAACTGTGTCTATTTGACAGCTTTAGCAGTCAGAACTTTATATCTCTCACCTACTTCAAAAAAACCCTATCAAGCTCATGTTGTCATACCCTTCTGCGAAGTGCTAGTAAGAAAATGAATATTTCAATTATGTCTAGATTAAGAAAAATATTTAAATATTTAATATAAGAAACACTAACAAACCTACAGCATAAGCAATACTTTACATGACTGCAAGAGCTATAAATGTATTTCCTATGAAGTATTTTACTGGGTTTTCCACTCCTTTACTAGAGTACAAAACTGAAAATTAGTCAAGCATAAAGAATGCTACCTCAGAAATAAACATTTGTACTCAGTGTGCACATTTCTATAACTTCCTCCAAAATAAGAAAGACTATGAATATTAGATGCTTGATCAGGTGTTGCCAAACCATTTCTATAGTTCTGGGGTGGCAGAGTTTTGTGTTTTTCTAGACGGAAAAATTACTATATCCCAATTTTAATTACTTCATTTTCCACCCTTCTTTCCGTTTTTTTTGTGTGTCCAAGAGGTCAAAGACAGATCAGAACAGACAGTGCAGTACAGCACATTCAGCAGTGGCTTAAACCTGTAATTAGAAGTCTGCAAACAGCTTTAAGCACAGAACTTTCTTTTTGTGAAGTCAACTTACATTACTTCTTGTTTGTGCAACCAAAAACATATTATAGATACTGTTAGCAAAATAATACTTTTTCAGTTCAAAGCTACATTTAACAGGCAGTGACTGTTTAAATAGACGTTCCCTGCAGAGACCCTGCCCAATGAACAGTGAATGAAAAAGGTTCCATTTCATTTATTTCATGTATCCTTTGTGATCACAAAAGAGTTTTCAGCATCTTACAATAAAACATAACAAACTATGCCCTTCATCTATCTTTGCTGTTTGAGAGCAATGTAAATCCAAATGAAATACAGAATGGAACGTCTTTCCTGGCCTTTACTAGTGGCCAGCAAAACCATAAGATATGGAATTAATGAAACATAGTGAAACTATAAAACACAGTGGATCAGCTTGCTTTCCTGGAGATATTGCTATACCAGCTTATAAAATTAGTATCTTAAATGGAAATAGATGATTAAACAAAAAGAGGACAAACATATAGAATTCCTTCAAGGTAGAGAGTTTGTTTTGTTAAGATTCCTCTCTAAAAGCCAGAAAACATGGAATGGACCAAAATTTGTTTTTGTCTGCACAGAACGAAAGCGCTACTAGAGCACACGGAGATTTACAATGATCTCATTTCAAAGACTCGGCAGAATGATGTGTCTGGAATTCAAATCATTATGAATTCACTCAACAACAGACGGCTTATGAGGAAACTGTACCTTCCCAGCCAGCAGAATTGATTGATGAGTGAATACAGTTGGATTAGCTAGTCTTAGAAATATGTTTCTTTTCTTATTTTTTCCTGACAATGCAACAGGATTAACTTCTCTTACTGAGGGTGAAAGATGCCAACTACAGTTGCACACCAGCAATTACTAAATATGTTTCAAATTGACCCAGGTAATCTCTCTTTGAAAGTCATGTTCTGGAAGTAACCTATTTGCAAATAAACAAACCAAGCAAATATTTGTTGTCAAAAAATGCAAAAAATTATTTGTGCAACAGCAGTCCTGCCAGGTGATTCTTAATCCCAGACTGAAGTTTAGGATAAATTATATGCTTCCTTTATAAAATAGTTGTGTCCAAAATTGAGGTAGATACAAAACCAGAAATGTCTTATGTCTCATTTAAGATTCTTCTTTAATATTGATTCCAGTAAGTGCTATCCAGTTATTCTTCCTGATCAACTGTACTCAACTGGGACCAATAAGGAAAGGGTCATGAATACATTTAACATTTTGCAAAATCAGTAACTACGAATTTTTTTTCATAGAGTCACAGAATGGCTTCCATTGGAAGGGACCTCAAAGATCATCTCATTCTAACTCCCTTGCCTTGGACAAGGACACCTTCCACTAGACCAGGTAGCTCAGGGCCCCATCCAATCTGGCCTTCCAGGGACGGGCCATCCACAACTTCTCTGGGAAACCTGTTTCCGTGCCAATATATGCTCCAGTTCCAATATATTTTTCCATATACAAGATCTACTACAAATCTATCTTATAAACTTACGTTGATCTCTTTACGTGACAGAACTTGTCATAACTGTCTTCAATCAGCTTCTTTTGTTTTTACTAAAATTAACTACCACTTCATTCTTATTACAGCTGAACACAGTAGGCAGCTCATACCACACAGACTCCTCACTGGCAGGGCACTATGAGAAGCTGAAGTCCTTGACTTTGTTTCAGTGTGTTATCAGCACTATTCTCATCCTAAATTCAAAACGCAGCACTATGCCAGCTACTAAGAAGAAAATTAACTGTACCAGAGATGAAACTAGGACAATTATCCAAGTTTATTTTCTTCAAAGGAAATAAATGGAGCATATAGAATTACCCATAATCATCATCATCCTCATAATGACTCAATCCTAAATCAACACCCTGACAAAATGCTGTTATCACTCTTCACTGGGCTAGCTGTCTTTTAGTTATAACTAAACAAAGTCACCTTTTTAAAATCAGGAAAGTGTGCACTATCTATATAAATAAAACACGTTCAACACATATAGCACACGTATCTTAAAATTAAATTGATGCTTTTAAACGAAGCCTTTTTTTCCTCCAGCTCCTTCCGAAACAGGTGAAGGGAATCTGCATAGCAATCTCTAGAGTACTGTATGAAAACAAGACCCTAAAGCTAAATCCTTCCATCAAGATCAAACAAGAAGAGGCTGTTTCTGAGCAACTTCCTTCCATTCAAGCCAAAAAATATGGGGAGTGAAGGAGGGCAAAGATGCTTCAAGCAAAACTAAACCCTTGGTGAAAGGACCACAAACAGTTAACTACATAACTAAGTAGTTAATTTTGTATTTGCAATGAAATAAGAGAAATGTTTTTGCACCGTTCACAGAAAATTCTGTCTCCGGTTTGAATTGGCTTTGCTCTGACTGTGAACAGTTACAGGGGGTCTGACTAGTGTCAGCTTTGATTTGTTCTGATTCATTAGTATTTCTCTTGACCTTTTAGTCATGACAAGTATTAGGTGGTGGATCTTTTCCTGGTCTTTATGAATTTAAAGTTGTCTTTTTCATATTACAAGGTACTTTCTGACAGAGATTTCAGAATATTTTGTGTAATTTAAATGGATAAAGTCCCCTTTAATTCTCCCTTCCGGTTTTATTAAATTAGGCTCTCTTTAAAACTGAAATGAGACAAAATATGTGATAATTGAATTTTAAACAGTCTTGCTCTCTTTGATCATCTCCTTTCACTAAGACATAGGCAGTTCTGAAAAGTAATAGTGAGGTCATTATATTTTTTTATTTGATAGAAAAAGCTCCCTCAAGCAAACTTAGCACGACAAGGAACCTAAGAAAAAGACTATCGGTAACACGTAGTCATACAGGTGACTTAAATGTGTGCTCTTAGGTGACTCAGATTTCTCAAAATTAGTGTTTTCAACTAAAAAGTTATTTCAAAAATCTGATGAAACAAAAAAAAGACTTTTCTAAAAAAACAAACACAAAATTAAAAGAAACTTGTGAAAAGACAAAAAAGTAAAGCAATGCTTAATTTTAGGCTCTCCAGAGATTGGTAACTGAAAAACATTTTATTTATTTCATTTTAATGAATGTTAATATTTAAATGAAATTATATCCCAATGGAGCTTATATTTAAAGGAAACTTGATATTAAGTTCTTTCTTTGAAATACTAGAATCTGCCTCATTATAATGCTGCACTCTTGGGAAGCAGGAGGGCAAGTGTGGAAGCGGAGACACTCCTCAGACAAAAATTGCATAAGCCTTCTGGCAGCAATTACTAAGTAATAAGGAAAATTCAAACAATTAGAAAGCATTTCAGTATTACAAGGAGCTATCTACATCATCATCTTCAGGCTGTTTCTATCAATCAATCACAGGCACGTCACAGACCAAAATTAGGAGTTCCAGAACTCAATGAAGAGAAGTGGATGTTCCCTTGGCCATGGTACACTGCAGTAATACAGAAAGCATTCTGGTACAAGATGTGCCACAGGCTTTTCCCAATAACTTCTTTTGCCACTGTAACTCCAACTAGTGAATTTCATGACATACTGATATTGCCATACTATACAGGAATTGAGTAAGAGGGCTGATTTAGTATGCATAGACTTGTAAAATAACACAAAACCAAAATAGGAATAGGAATGCTGAATGGAATGAACTATGAAGATACAAACTTGTACTCTGAAGTTAAATATTACTGGAACATTCATTCTTTCATACCACATGCACAGGGTACATGTAGCTTGTATACTAAAGAAAAAAAGCATACAGCAGAAATCAGTCATTCAGACAGCTCTATTGGAACAGCTCTCTCCAACAACACAGGTATTTTCAAAATGCAAATACATATTTGAAACTGAATAATCTTACTGAAAAGCGCACTTGACAGTTTGTTCCATTTTTTCGCTTTGTTTAAAGTGGTTGAACGAACATACCTCTGGGGTGTAGAGAAATGGGATTATGATTTAATTTGTTTTTAAAGCTTGGTTTTTTAGGTAATTAAATAATTTGAGATCACTGTGAATCAGAATCATTCAGGCTGGAAAACACCTTTAAGACCAGCAAGTCCAACTGTTAACCCAGCACTGCCAGGTCCACCAGTAAATCATGTCCCTATCAGTTCTTCCCCTATATATCCTTTAAATTACATGAAATGACACTGATAATTTCTTACCAAATCTGAAAGGATAGATGTTTTAGTGATGAGGCCCAATAACTTTGAAGAAGGAAAGCAAAAGCCAAAAGCCAAGATTCAGTTCAAATACTGAGGCCAAACTCATTGAGGCCAAACTAATCTTCCATTAAGCAATTTTTTTCATCTGTCCATTCCCACAGACAGCAGCCACTTCAAACTCACAAAAACACACATTCCTTGTGTGGACAAGAAGTTCCAAAGGAGCTGAAGACACCTCCTCCATTTCAGACATCAAACATAAACATGAATGGGGTTGGTTAATCACTAGTCCCATTCTAGACCAACTGATGAAGAACTTCAAAATCTTAGACCTGTTCAAGAAATCAGGTCCGAATATATTTCTGTGAACCTCCTGCATACCTTAGGATGACTTTCTCAGAGTGCAGGAAATATATTTCAGAAACAGGAAAAATACAAAGACATTATAAGGAATGTATCTATGGGGTGTTCTTGCAATCACCAAAAGTACTATAAAATGCAGCAGATTTATATCCTAAATTTTGATTTATTTAGGCTCAGTGGGGTTATACAGAACAAAGGTATGAAGTTGCACTTAATAAAAATCAAATCTGCAATGCAACCATAAGGAGCTGAGACTGCTTATCACTAGTGAAAACACATTCTTACCTCAAATGTCCACTCCTCTTCTTTTTCTCCATCCAGAAGCATTTTTGTCTCCTTATACACCTTCCCTATTTCCAGTTGCAATGGAGACACATTAAATTCAATTCTTTGCAAGTTAAAGCCAATTCCAACTCCAATAGCTTTTAAGAAGCTTTCCTTTAAGGCCTAAAAGACACAATAAATGTATTTTATTTATACTGCCTGTTTTCAAACTGTTCTATAAACATTACTTCTGAGTACACATTGTAGACAAAATAAATTTAAGACTCATATTACTGTAAATGTGAGGTAGACTTACACAATTATCAAGAGAAAAAGTTATATTATTGTATTTACCCAGCCTAACTTGCTGCATTAAAATAAACATGCAACTGAAATTACTCAGTGGCACACACAGATACGAACCCTTTACCTTGTTCTGGCTATGTGTTTAAAGCTACTAATAAATCCCACTGGAAATGTCAGCTGTACCAGGGTTATCAAAGTTATTCTGATATTAAAATAATCATTGAAATCTTAAGTCCAAGAATATCTTCACATGAAATGGTATCAGGTAGCACCAGGGGAGTTTAGATTGGATAACAGGAGAAACTTCTTCATCAAATGGCTTTTCAAGCACTGGAACAGGCTGCCTAGGGAAGTGTTTGAGTCACCAACTCTGAAATTCTTTAGAATACAGGTAGAGATGGTGCTTAGGGACATAGTTTAGTGGTGGGTTTGATGATCTTAGATGTCTTTTCCAATCTGTACCATTCTATGATTCTATGCAACTACAAAAAGATTACATTTTTACTACAATGAAAATAATAAATTATATCAGAAAAGAATGTGCACATTTGCAGACTTTAAACATGAAAAGAAGTATTACCCAATGCCGATAAAACATATCCAGCTGCATCCATTCATTACTCATAGACTTGATTACATCCCACTCCGTTTCAGTAAACTGTCGCTTCATTAAGTGAAAGAAATTTGGAACTGAGCTACTACCTATAAATCAGACAGAGATATTTACAGAAATTTTAACAGAGTAGTAATAATAAGCAAATGAATTACTTCACATTATTGCCCTAGAAAATCTCGTGAGAAAAAAAATTTATGAACCAACTCTGCTCCACAATTTGAATTTATACAGCCTCAAAGCAGTGAGCTCATGATTGTTCAGGACACAGTATTTCCAGCATTCTCTAAAAGGCAAAGTATTTAACCAATGCCAATTTTATATAAATACAAAAAAAATATATTCAACTACTAAAGCATCATATACAGTCTCTGGCATCTGACAGCTTGATCTAGTAACATTTTATAAAAGAGCATGCTGTTTGTCAAAATTTATCAAGCTATTCTGCCTCCTGCCCTTGGATTCTGGGATACAGAAGAAACACTTTTTTAAGCACTTGTAGAAGAAGCACAGTCTTCCAAATTTACCACATACATATTAAGCTATTTGGATTGGATTTACTCTGGAAGAAAAATGGGAGTAGAGAGGTGCCCATAATAACCGTAAGAACTATACCAAGGGAAAAAAAATCTCTCCAAAAACCCAAACCTTAAAATCCTTATATTAAATTTAAACTTCCTCTAAAAACAAGCGCAGCTGTGTGGCACTTCAGCAGCCCTTCAGTGGCTACACCACTTCTCCCCACTAGTCTACATTTACCTTGTTGACAACCCTACAAAGTGTGTGGTTATATTGATCAATGGCACTTCTACAGTACACTGAAATCCATGGACCTCGTTACAAGCTTGGTTACCCATAGCCTGTATTAATCAGCATCCCATGCAAGCATCCAAGTCCAATTGGGCTTACAGGTGGCTAAAGAGACAATGGTAGAAAACAATTTATTTTCTTTACTAGGGATAGTAAAAATCTGGATAGAGACAATTCCACATATTGAGACAATTTCTTTGATAGGTTACTCAGTGTTCTCACTAAAAATAAAACATGACTCATACTTAATCCAAAACATTGTCCCCCTCCCAATACCACACTACTTTGAAGAACCCATTCACTAAATAATTGCTTAAGATGCAGATTCTAACTGTAGTTGTGCCAGTAATTCTTTGAGTTGACTGGGCAAGGAACCTTCCTTCTCTACACTCATGTTCCCCATCTTAAACCAAGGGTAAAGCCATTAAGCCTTCTCTATAAAGTGGTTATCTTCTACAGATATCTAAGCATTAAATAAAAACAGGTATTGGCAGCAGCAATAGCTGATCTCAACAAACTAATGTTACACTAAAGCACACATTCAGGTTTTCTCACTATTTCGAAACCGTACTGCAAAGTGTTATCTGACATACGCATCCCACAAGACATGGCAGTGACATTTCAGAGATGCCCTCAATTGCATTTTTAAAGTGAAGGGAACATCTTTAGACAGAAATTTTGTTGACAATTGCAGCACTAAGCTAATAGAATGATCCAGAATAATCTAAAGACAGGACTAACTTCCCTCTGGAGAAAATAACAGTAAAATAAAAAAAAGCAACCACAACGTTAAGTAGGCTTTGATGAATTACTGAGGCAAATGCCATATCCATCTACTTACACAATGCAAGTTCCCTCAAATAATGAAAAATAAGAATGAAAAACTGAACTTGGCAAAAGGTATTTTCTTTCACCTCTGTGTTTATATGACCCATTTCACAATAAAATAACTACATTAATACCTGCTCTAAACAATCCACTTTTTTTTCCCCTTTCTCTCTTTTCTCAAATATTTAAGGCTCCAGCCTGTTTTTGAGATTCAAAATATTCTAGAATGTCCTGGTGTACTCTTTCTCCTCCATTACTTCCAGAGAGTTCCCCTCCTTTCAGTAACCCAGGACTACCAGAGAAAACCACCCAAGACTATTCACACTACACTACCTTCAGCACGTAAAGGCATATAAAGGCTCCTGCACTGTCAGTCCTGCCATCCCAACTCTACCACATGTGGTGAATACACTCGATACTTAAACCACAGAGTACACCAAGTGCCTATCAATCCCATAGGCTACTGCTTTTTCCCTCATTGTTCACCCCTTTTCTTGTCCTAGGTTTCTTCAACTGTTCAGCTACCCTTCTCAACACTCATGCTCAAATTCACACAGTACTTTCCCCTCCACTCCCGCTGTCTGTCACATTCCTCCTCTGAAAAGCTCAGGCAGCACTTTGTCCTTAAGTGCACTTCCTCCATTTCCTTAACGTAGTAAGTTGCTTTGCTCTGAGGAATTGATCAGAGGACTTAGGACTGCTATTCTCCACAAATTACAGTACCACAGCCTGCCTAGGCCACTTCCACATATTTGCTTCAATATCGGAGAAAGACAGATTCACAGAACCATGGGGAAAACGTAGGTTGAAAAGGACCTTTGGAGACCAGCTGGTGCAACCTTCTGTTGAAAAATAGAGCCTTATGTTGGGTTACCCCAGGCCCTGTCAAGCAGACTATTTCACTCCTTCTCTGGGGAACCTAGTCCAGTATTCTACTGTTCTCATGGTGAAAACTTGTTCTACAGAGACAGAATTCCCCCTGAAGTACCCTGAGCCTGCTGCCTTTTGCCCTGTTCCTGTGCATGCTCATGAAGACAACTATGTACATCCTCTCTGCAGCTACATTTCAGGGAGGCTGGGACTAGATTCCCCTCCTCACAACTTTCCCCTCTTCAGGTTCAACAAACCCAGCTCCATCAGCATTTCTATGTAAGTCAAGTTCCCCAACCCCCTAATCACCTTGGCGGCCCTTCACTAAACTCCCTTCAATTTTCCCATGTCTCCCGTGACATAGAAGACATGAATGGGGCAAAACTAGAAGTAGCAGAAAGTTTCTGTTCAAATGCTACATTGTTTTGCATTCAGTTTGATTAAAAAAAAATTAAAAAGCCTCAAACATACTTGCCACAATTTATGAAAAGCTTTCTTTGAAAGAACAGGAACAAGTCCCATATAGCAATTAATTATTTGGTTTTAAATTTGCATTTCTAAAGTAGCTCCCACTTGTCAACTTGTTTCAGAAATAAACTTACTTCTTAAGTAAGTACTTCTTACTTGCCTATGACAGGAAATAGAACTCTTCAAAAAAGCAAACTAACTCTTTTTAAGGCTGAGCATTAATTATATTGCCCTCTCTGATTTTAAAATACATTCCCAGTTAATAAACTTTGAAGCACATTAGATCCTTAAGAATATAAGCTGAGTAATGTTTCAAAAATTGCTATTAATTTAAAAAAAGACATTTAACCCAAAAGTTAAGCTTCTTCATTAAATTAAAAGCACACAATACCCTAGAAATTTCAGGAAGAGTAAGGAGAGGAAGTAGCAAGTGATACTGGGAAAAAAAAGTCCAATATTAAGCCTGGAAAGTAAACATGCTATATACAGGCAAGCATGTGTGTTCATATGTGTGCAGATGTGTGTGCATTTTGGATTTTTTCATGAGCTATTTACATTAATACATAATGCTGAGTTTTCCACTGCAATGTCAACTGGGTTTTTGTTAAATTTTTTTAAAGACTAGGCAAAAAATCTGCTTTGCATTTTCACTGCAGAACAGTAATGCCACAAACCAGACATAAAAGACTGATTTTAAAAAGAGGCAGGAGTGAAGGATAAGAAAACAGACTATATTCTCTAGTCCTGTTTGCAAATGCACTGAAGAAATAGTACATAAATACAGGGTAATTTCCCCCCATTTTTCTACCTGCTAAAGAATCCAAACAAGCTGCATTTGTAGGAAGATAAAAGGCAATCAGAATTAAGATCCATGTAAATTATGATGCTATTAATAGTGAAAATTACTATCTATAAGGCTAATAAAGAAATCTGCATACAATTTTTTACATTTTTACAAACATCAGGTTAATCATAAGTCAGCTTTGGTAATACAGTGTACACTTCACAAAGGCAGGGTACAAACTTGTACCCAAAATTATTAAAACCATGACATGGCCTCTCAAAAATAGTGAGAAGAGTGGATGACTGACCATCTTCACTTCAGGTTTTATTGGTTTACAGTCTTCAACTTGTTTTGGTCAGAGAGAAACTAATTAGCTTATAAAGCTACTACTGCCAGCTCACTGATCAACTAACCTCCTGAAAAAACACAACAAACAAACAAAACCAAACCCAAATCAACACTCAAAACAAAAATAGAAAACAAACCCCAGAATGTGAACAGCTATCTTGTGTTTCACATTATTAGGCAGATTGATCAGTTCATGCTTCAGTTGTCCATCTGTTTCAAGTACTGGACTCTTGGGCTGACAATCCTTTCAGTGTAGGACAAGCCATATTTAATCACCTTTTACTGTCCCTAAAGGAAACCAAAGCAAACTGATATAGAGAAAACATTTCTGCAACAGATGCCCAAGCCCTAATTGTTTATTAATACCAACTATCCCTTTTACAGATGTTCAAAAACAACACAAGGCAAATAATTAGTGAGATAAATGACTAACTTACAAGAACCAGATAGAACATTAACAATACATGTTTTTTCAATCTACTAGCTGACACAGCTTTAGCGTGAATTGGAAATAGGATTTACGTTCTCTGACCTCTACACTTCCCGTCAGTATCCTGCAATTCTCCCAATTGTATGTATGTTCAACATCCATTCTCATCATGTCACACTGATGTGTTTTATCTTGGTACACCTCAGAGAAGCACCAACTCTAAAACGCCTGAAAATTTCACATTGCCTCCTATGAATTACTCAACCTTTTCCAGACTGTAAAATTAGAAAAGTCATAAAGAGACTGAAATAATTTGATAAAGTTTGATATTTTCTCTGCAGTTAGCATCATTAAGTCTTAGCAATATTAGAGAAACTGCTAAGGTTTCAATTGCATTAGCATGGTTGGGTCTAACAGCAGAGATGAGCATTTAAGCAAGCTGCCCTGATAGTAAAACAAAAGGAAGTAAAGAATTATAATGGCTTAGAAAGCTCTACCTCTAAAACTTGACTGGAAAACCAGCAGTTTTGACACAGCTATGGTTTGGTTAAAAAACCCTGAAATAAAATTAAAAGCTGTCAACGGCATACCTTATATCTGATCTATTTTTAAAGACAAGTAGCACACTGTCTACAACAGATTCATGCTTTTTGTCATTCATTCTGAAAATTTAAAAAAATGCCAGATCCTCTCAAATTCTGTTCAGACTTCAGAATATTTTTACATGCTCTTTCCAGGCCAAACATTCAAATAGTATACTTGCTATTGAAGAGCTTGCAGGCAAACACACCTGCGTGCAAACTCATGGTTTCAGCTTGCTTCTGAGTGGAGAAAATAAGAGCATTTAAAATACACAGGGTCTTAAGCACTAAGATGACTCAGGTACCTCAAATTCTTTGAGCAAAATGTACTTACAACTAAACAGTGATAGCAAATAAGAAAGTGAGCAGCAATAAAATAAGAAACCCTTTCTTAACTTGTGTTTGTCAACTCTTACACCTTTTACTTGCTCAAGCTCTTTCCAAGGAGTTGTATGACCACAGCTAGCAGAGCTCTAGGTAGCCATAATATTCCAGCAAAACCAAAAATTACCCCACAAAATGGCATTTTAATCAGTTTTTCATTACAGAACATCTATCAAACAGTTACAGCAATCATTCCATTGCCAGAACAGCAGGAACTCTACTTCCTTTGAACGCATAGGAAGTTATGCTGCATCACACTAAAACACAAACCCCAAAATCTAAATAAACATAAAAATACACCTTCCTTTGCAAAGCAAGTTGTGAGGACACAACTACAGATGTAAAAAAGAAGTCCAGATAGTGACTGACCATCTATCTTACACTATATAGTACTACCAAGCCAGCAGATCTCTGAGAAGTTTTATTATATTTTATGAAGTAATATACTAGAAAGTCTTTCTATACATTCAGAGATATTATAGCAACTGAAATCTTTAGCAATTAAACCTTTGTTTTAAAATTAACATTTAAAAGAAAACCTATAATTTAATATCATTTACTAGTCCAAGAAAACAAACAAGCAAAACCCCCCACTTATTAGTCCAAGAAAACAGACAAGCAAAAAAAAAGGAGATTTAATCACAATATCAGATTTTCCTTTCACAATTTATCAAGCCGGAAAAGTTAGGTGTTTAGTGACAGTGTAATTATAGGGAAAGTAGGCCCATCTATAAGAAGCTAGTAGCACTGCAGAACCTGGGGGTGCACTGGAATCGAGTTGGTACTTGGTACATAAAATGCTATATTGGATAAAAGGGGTGGGGAGCCGAGCCAATTCTCAGTACCTAAGTCATCTTCATCTTCCACGTGAATTTCACTACATGATTCACACTTTCTAACACCTCCTTGATCTGACTAATGCGGTTTTTGCCTGGGAAGCTCTGCAACCTTAGAAAGCACAAGCTGATTCAAACTGAGCTGGATTCCCTGAAAGAGTCTGATGAGAGATCTCTCCTCGAAATTTGGTATGGAAATGGTCCTCAGTATTGAGACACACACTCTGGGAGTATGTCCTTCAACCACACAATATCCTACCGCAGTAATGAATGCAATGAACAAGAGTTGCTGTGTAATGGCAGAAGTCAGCACACTGCACAAAAGCCTATCCCAGAACATGACTTGCACAGACAAATGCAGTAAAAATCCCTTATTTTCACTTAAAACTTTTCCACCTCTGTCTGTACACCATCCTTCCCTCTTTGCCCCCTTCATAATGAAGTCCAAGAAACCCCACATGATGACAGAAGTAATATTAGTGTTTTAAATTTGGGAATCAATCTCTCCTACGTACGGACAATTCTTTAAAAACAAATGAACAAAAATCCAAAAAACCAAAACCTTATAAAGCCATTTGTTTGGCTTGCCAGCAGCTGTTTGTCCCACTTGACAGCTAAAACCCAGCATGTTTTGCTTTGTTTGGTCTTCCCACAGGGAAGAGACAGCAGCCAGCTAGCCACCGGCATGTTGTACCCCCATATCCTTCCCCCTAACAACACACAGATCAAATTCTGCTGCAGGAGCTGTCTTCTATCCAGCCAAAATATACAAGGAAAGATGCAAGAGGAAGATAAATGTGCTGCAACATGGCAAAAGCAGATGGAAAAGCAGAGGCCCACAGATGAAAAACTGATGAACTTCAATGGTCTATTCACCTGTATCAGCTGTATCTACTCTTGTAGATACCATCTCCAACTGTTTGCTTTGCTTTTATTAAACTGGTTTTTACTAGGAAAGAAACAAGGAAGATATACGTGTTTAATACAGAACCCAACAGGTCTGATGAACAAACAGGAAAACTATACAGGACAAGTAATGATTTTTTAATACACTACAAAATTGGATTTTCCATCAAAATGCTATACAGCACATAATAGCTATGAATGCTGAGAATTCCCAGCACCAACCCAATAAATGGCAAGAAAACAGCTACCTATGGAAGCAGCAAACGTCTCCTGAGTCTAAACTTTCCTGAAAACCTGACATAACAATAGCAACCTGTTATCTTTATTGAGGAAATATAAAAATATTTGCCTTGTTGAAAATCAGAATTTCTCTTAGAAAGGAAATACATCAGGGAAATGCAGCTGAGGCTATTTTTTTAACATTCACTGAGGAGAGTTGTGAAATATTTAAGATAAATGTCTACCATTTCATAACTCAGTCTAAAAAAAATCTGCAAGTCTGTCTCTAAAAGACTGTCTCAAAACCTCAAAACCAGTAAGAGCTCCGAACTGTAATACCTGCACAGTCAAGATCCAAATAACCTTCTGACAACACAAAATAAAGCCACCTTCTATGTTCTAGCTCTTGCAACAAATACATGTATCTGTAGAGCTGAAGCTATTGGAAATGGGCAGCGTTAGCAAGAAACTCCTCAAAAGGCAATTTTTTAAGACCTACATAGTAATTACTTAACCTTAGTCCTTGGATCACATTTTTCTGCTACACTTTCTTAATCTGGAAAGCCAAAGCTAACTGTCGTTAGTGCAGGCTGAGAAACACTTTTAGTTCTGTTAAAAAAAGAAGAAAAAAAAATCAGTTCTGTTTAGCTGCTCATTGTGAATGTATAACTTAATTTCCCAAAACACCAATTAAGTAATAAATTGTGATTATTGTAATCAGTGTGTGGAATGGAAAAAACTCACAAAACCAAAACAATCTGAGCATTCTTATAGTTACTCTTTGTTCCACCTCTTATTTTTACTAAAGGCTCCTAGTTTAAGATTCTTCTTTTCTTTATTGCTAGTATATCCCTCGTTTTAAACATATCTATTCTCCACAGCTTTATTTTATAGTTCTGCATTTTGCTATCAGTTTATACTTTAATCCAAATGGTTTTACATTTTTCTATTAAAGAAATAGTCATAAAGGATTAAGAGTGTTTCTCTGGAAAACAAAGAAATTTTCCCTTGAAGAGGAGATTTAGTTACAGTATCAACTTTCTGTCACAGTTTTCAAAGCATTGGTGCTTCATCAGTTACAGAATCATCTAATTCCAGGTTAAAACTGTGTTAGAGATGTGAATAAAGCACAGCAATGAAACTGCTTTATAATATATATCCTTTAAGAATACATTTAAGATGGCTGTTTCTTCCCAGCTGCAAATAGAAGAACAAAGAAATGCCTCCCTGTTTACTCAGTGTAAGTGCATAGAATCACTGATTCCTTAGCTCAACAAGGATATCAGCTGTTTTAACATTCTTCACATCTAAAAATTGTGTGCTTACATACATATTTATAAATTATGACTTCTTTGATCTGTTAGAAGTAACACTTAAATCAAACCCTTTGTTAATTTCTTCATTCCAAGCACTGCATCTACACACCTAAAGCTGTAACATTAGCTAGCAATTTGGTGATTATCTCTAGCAGTAAAAGATTAAATGCTGATTGCTGCTATGAGATTTACTGAAATACAACAATAAAAACAAGAACAGTTCAAATTTTGTTTAACGTAAAGTTAAGTCACCTTAAGGACAAAGGCACAAAGAACAATCTGCTTTGGAATTTCTTTCTAGGTTAGCAAATTCTTATTGAAAAGCTGAAAACCAGCAATTAAAAAAGCATTGCAAGTTCAAAAAGCTGAACATGGCTGCTAGCTAAAAAAAATGCCAAATATCTTAACTATGATGTAGGTGTGCCTAACTCAATTAGGCTTATGGATACACCAAAATAAACAGCACAGTTTAAAACTGTTTGGAGAGAGAGAACTTTCCTCCACTAGCTAGACGGATGTATGGTATTTAGCTTCTTTTGGGACTTAGATACTCTGATTCATGTGTGACCTGTCTCTGATTTGAAGATCTCTATCATCTCTTGCATTACCTCAATTCATTAATGTAATAATCAGAATAAAAAGAGAAAAATTAGTCAAGTTCTCTTTATATTTCTTTACCTCAGAGAAAACCAGTTTCAAATACTGAGGTGTTGCACATAATAGCCTACTTTCTTAAAAAAGCATTTTATGGAGTATTTTTAGATCAAATTGATTTTTCTGTAAAATTCATAGGCAGAAAATTTACCCTTTTGTGTCTTTTAACAAGCAAGCCTAGTATGAACCTAAAATCTTAATGAGAAAAGCTAATTTTACTGCATGTCAAATATTTAATTCTGGAATAAAATTGAGATTAGAGGTGTCCAGATCAAAGTAAATATAATGTGATAGGTAAGAAATATATGGAATGAACTGTTAATATATTTACCTTTGCAAATCCATCTAAGCTAAGAAATTGCATTAGTGAAAGGAAATTCACTTGCACAGCAGGAAAGCTCTTAAACCTAAGATCGGAACTTTTTTCAAATGCTCAAGGCAGTCTTTATTAAGCCATAGCTATTTCCTAAGTCTCTGAAAATGTGCTACTTTACAGTGTTTAAGTGACTGGTCAATCAACATCCCACACACCACTTAAACCAAGCTGACACTTGTTGCAGAATTTCCTGTCCATAAGTTAAAAATAAAACACAAGCTCAGTTTTTTCCACAGGAATTAATAGGACTGTGAGAATCCATCTCATTTCTTTTGTGAAAGGCTCAAAATAATTTCATATGCATTACCTCTCTGGCCAAATAATGTCCACAGACACTTCTACTAACAAATTTGCAGAATAGTGTGGATTTTTCCAAATGACTCAAGAGTTCGTATTAAACTGATCTAAGGAAAGAAAATAACCATTGATCTCAGTAATTCTTCAAAAACAATTAAATTGAAAGACTGACTTAAATCTACAATAACCTGCCAGAAAACCAGAAGGCAGCATCACACAAAACCTGAAGAGGGTATTTTCCTTTTCTACCATCACAACAGTATTTACTTTAATATCTGAATAGAGGAAAAAAGGTGCTAAAATGTTGCATACCTGTGGAACTTTCACAGAACTATTGCTGTTTGCAGTGCTAAGAATAGCTGCTACTGTGGCCTGCCTTCACCTCTGAAGACGGCTATGTCTTGTAGGAGTTTTGTTTCTCAGATTTTAATAATGAAGCACAAGTAATATGGAAAGAGGTGGCTTCTTACGAGCAGTAAGTAAAACAAAAATACATAGCACAGATTAAGAAGCGACATAAAATGTTTAGGTGCACTAGGACTCCCTGTTACATAATAGCACACAAACAGCAGACTTCTCAAAACTTTCAGCTGCATGATACTCTTGTATACCTGCACTGCAGATTTTGCACGCTCGCAGGCTGAACAAAAGGAATGTAAGAGCTACAAAACTGGAGATCTCAGTCAAGATGCTGTTGGATAACATCACAAGATGAAGTACTTTGTATTTAAAAAAGCGTTTGAAGAAAACAAACAAACCTACTGAAATGTACTTTGTTCATAGGGAACTCTTGTCCTTGTAGCTGTTCCAAGGAAAGAGATTTATAGTGGATCCACCTTCAGAAATATAATGTACTTAGCAACTGCAGAACACGAGCACCACTCAGTGGAGCTATCAGAGAAATTAATACTGGTAAAGTCAGTGTTACCTATTCATAACCCAGCAACTAAAAAAGTTTCAGGTGATTATACTAAGACAAAAATCTTCCTCAGAAAAATTTTAGGTGAAAAGATAGCCAGCTTTAAATTATAGTCTCTGTAATATGAACTAAAGTTCTATCTTCACTATCACTTATTTGCTGGCTCTCTTTCTCACATACAATAATTACATCTTCATTAGTATCTTATTTCTTTTTCAAAAATACAAATTATAATTACAAAAAGGAAAACATACGAGCCATCTTTCACCATTCAGTTTTTGGAATCACCAGCATCTCCAGAAAAACCACCACTTTTCTCTCTCTGGGTAAAAACACTGAAGCCTGTCTGTATCAGATCTCAAAGTATTACTTAGTCTTCAGACTTGAGAAATAAAGTTTAACAAGTTTCATAAAACTGGTCAGTTGGACATTGACAACATGCCTTTAAAATGTCAGCTACATCTACAGCTGCATAAAATACCAGCAGAGGATGTACGATATCCCTACTTTCACACATAAATGTTTTGATTTTTCTGTATACATTTGAATTTTGCACTTCCCAAGAAAAACTTCAAATACAAATGCTAGAACATTTTGATTTTCACTATTTACCCACTGAAGCTAGAAAGTTTTTTGGAATGAGGAATTAAAACTATGGAGTCTTGTGGTAAGGGCAGTGGCAGCCCAGCCAGAGTGTTTTCAAGGGCACTGCGTCCACGTGTCACCTTTCTTCATGGCTGTAGAGTGCTGTGTTTCAGGTCTATGCCCAACCCAGTGCTGATACCACACCAACAACAGCAGTGTTTGCACGGCATCAAGGCCTGCTCTGCAACTCTGCTAGCCCAGCAAATGGGCTGAGGGTGTGCAAGACACTGTGAGGAGACATAGCCTTGCTTGCTTTACCTGAGAGGGCTATGATAAAAGCACCAGCTTCAAGCTTAATCTGGTTATTTGGGCCCTGTGCTACTGCAGTCCTGTCAGGTGTGCCCCTGTACCAAAGCAGCCTGACTCACTGGACACAATTCCTGTTACAAAACATGTAACAGCTCTGGTGGGGGATCCTCCAAAGGCTACCCTGCGGCCTCATATGCTGACCACCATCTTCGGAATGAGGGTCAACAGTAGATGGGAGTCACAGGAAAGAACTTCAGATTGCAGCAAAGTTTCTGTGCATCCTAGCTAAACAGGACAATCCAAAAATGTACACTTGTAGTTATCATTAAAAAGGTATAAAGTGATCAGACAAAAAGTTATCCAGTCAGAGTTTACCTGAATCTCTACCTTACAACACAATGTATTTGACAGCATAAAATGCTGGGCAACTCCAAAAATTGTGAAGAAAGATTCTCTAAGAACATAACTACTACTGTCATATCTGGTTAAATGTTAAAGGAAGATTCTAGAAAACTAGAATTCCAGTGAATCATAAATCCCAGTATGTTTCTCCTTTAACCCTAACAATCTCCATAAAACTGTATTTAAAAATACACTTTGCTACAATCCTAATTTTGGTCTGGAAGTTCACTAATCTATACAGTCACTTCACACAAATAAATAGGCCAATAACTAAATTTTGTAAAGTTTAGTTTTTTCCCAGGATCACCTCACATGTTACCTCCTCAAGATCCCCTCTCATCGAGGATTACTGCACATTCACAGAGAATCCATGCTGCCAGCTGGCTAACACATAAAATGTCCATACTTATGGGACAAGCAAGTAACACATGAAGTTCTCATGGGCATGGATCCCATTGTCCTTACTTGGAAAGATATCCCTGCTTCTACCTCACAAACAGCAAATCCATAATTAAAGTACCTGCAGATGCTGGTACTGCCCAGATCATACCAGGATTCATGACCTTATTTTCTCAGGGTTCTGCTTCTCTAAATGGGAAATATATCCGTATCTGTCCTACGAGGCACCCCAAAATAAACAACGAGGAACGCATTTAACAGTTAGAAATCCCAAATACATAATACATTCATACACTCTCTTCTAATTACACTAAATTTCTAGGACATAGATTGGTTCTTTAGGAAATGTGAAAAAGTTCAGTACTCAACCACTGCAGAATCTGCTTTGGTCACCATAATGCATTACCTGGTAAATTAGTCTTCATAATATCAATGCCAACTTGAAGCTCAGGCTCAGCTGCAAGGACTGCATAATCTCCTTGATGAGAGATATTGAAGTTGTAATTTGAATTGATGCCAAGTAAGTTATTGGCCAGGAAAGGTTTTCCTTTTGATGTCCTTTGCAAGTGTACTTCATTCCAAGGTATGCACAGCTCTTCTGCAATTAATTTCCGCATCAGCAGGCGACCAGCCTACGAAATAAAATGGAAGTGATTCATACAGAACTATTGTGCTATGTGGTTGCTAGAAAACCACCTGCCTAAAAAATGTGGCTTTATTACCGTTGATATCAGGTTGTGTATTTTAGCCAAATAATGTAAATTTCTCCCTTTTATAAAAGCTGAGTCAAGTCAGTTTAAGCAGAAGAGCTCACCAGAGTATCGAATACATTACCACTATTAGCACAATCAACACAAGACAAAAAGCAGTCCCAGCCTAGGCAAATCACAGTAGTTGCTTTCTCTACTTTATTTACTTATTTATGATACTTTATGGCACAAATAAATACATTTTACACCACCCTAAACAGTAAAATTATCTCGACAGCCTTCCTTTCAGTACATTCATTCACTGCTTTGGTGCAAAATGAAATACTCAACAGCTAAAAGTGATGAGTAACTCTCCTTACAGAGTAACTAACAGGTGTGTATTACTGTGTTGTTAAGCAAGATTTAAAACCTGAATCATGTAAAATAGCCTTATTCTCCTACACATTACACCGATGGTTTATGTATAGTCTGCCAGGGTACGCTGATTTTGTCTCCGGACAAAATTTGGTATCACGACTTAAAAGATGTGAACTCTTTCAGAGTAACTACTGACAGGAGGCTGGAAACAACCCTCTTTGCTCCTCCGTGAAGCAGAGCTTCATACTTTTATACAAGCCTCATCCTTTAGCTTTACATCCCTGAAATGCCCCTGCAGGGCACGTTTTCCTACGAAAAGTCAGGAATTTGGGCAATGCTGACTCTGCAGAGAGACAACCACGTCCCCGCTCCCCATGTACCAAGGCGGCTTTGGCATCGCGGGCAAAGACAAACTGGCCGATGCGGTCCTTCTCCTCGGGCTGCACCAGCTGCGCGGCCAGCAGCCACTCCCGGCGGCGGGGCCGCCAGGCTCCGCAGGGGAAGGCCCAGCGCACGCTGCCCATAGCCCCGGCACGGCAGCGCCCGCACGGCCCCGCTCCCGGCGCCCTCCCACCCCGCCATGGCCCTGCCCCTCGGTCCCGGCGGGAGCCTATCGGCGTGCGGAAAGTACGGATGGACCCGCCTCCGAGGGAACTGACCAATCGTGTGTAAGAGCGCCCTGTGAGTGACAGCGGAATGCGCCAGGTGCCGACCTATCAGGGGAAAGGCGGTGCCTGCGGCTGAGCTGCACCCGCGGTGTCGTCAGAGAGGAACCCGCTCAGGGAGATGGGCGGGCTCCCACCCGGAGTGACGGCCGGCGGAACCATTCCCAGTGCCAGGAGCAGGAGAATGACGCCGGAAGGAGCCAATCTGCTGGAGTCGCTGCTGCGGAGGGTGGGCCAGAGCGGTTGGTGAGCTGCGGGTGTTGGCTGCAGGTGGGTGCGCGCTGCTCGGAGGGAGCGCTCAGGGGGGACTGGCGCTTCGCCGCCTGCGGAGAGGCGGCAGTGCCGGAGACCGCCGCATGCCGCGGCCGGGTCGCGCTGTGGGAGAAGGGGATCCCTTTGCCCCATCCCGCCCGTCCTGTCAGAATTAGTCCTCCGTTAGAATGAAGGGAGCCGCCGCGGGGCGCAGGCGCGGGCCGCCTCAGCATGCGCAGTAGGGGCGCTGGCGCCGCTGCCCTCCTCCGGCGGGCGGGGCGGGGGCGATTGCGGCCGGAGGCGCCGGGCTGGGGTGATGAGACTGGGGGCGGGCGATAACCCTGGCCGGGGCACAGAGGATGTGGTTGCCCGCTAAATTCTGCCTCCCTCGGCCCTGTGCGACACAGGGAGGTGGTTATGCCCTCGAGGGGGAGGTGGTTCTTGGTGGCAGCGCGACACATTGAGGACAGGTGATGCCCGGCCCATCTCTGCCATCAGCACATCGTGCTGAGGTGTTGCCGTCAGCGCATCCGTTCTGCTGGAGAGCCGTCCGGGCTCCTGGCAGAGCTGTCGCAGCGGGGTGTGCTCTGTTTGTCTTTTATTGACTATAAAGAGGAGCTAATTGTCCCGAGAGCAGATGCAGCGCGCTGCATCACCCTAGCTGGGTTCTGGCTCCTAAGGATCTATCCCAACAAGCGCCTTTTGTGTCTCGTGCTCATTGCTCTGTTAAGAACTCTAATGGTTGTCAGAACTGGATTCCCATGTGCCCTCAATTATAGGCCATCTGTAAATCCTCAAAAGGTAATAAATTTGCTTGCCCTTTGGTTCTGGAGTTGAGCCATAGCTAAAAAATAGGGCCTATTCGAAAATTCACAACCTGTGTTTCTGTTGCTTGCCTTTAGAAATACTTACGCTTCATCCATCCTGTATTGACCATGTACAAATGAGGCAAAAATGCTGAAAATTGTATTATTGCAGGTATTTCTTACAGCCCTCCTTTGTTGTTGTTGTTTAGTATTCCCAGCTCACTGTTAATGTGGAAAACTGCTGTTTCTACACAGGCCAGAAGGTCTTTGTGTCTAAAATAAGTCTCAGTTATAACTGAATATAGATTGGTCTTTGCAAAACATTTTAAACACGGAAGTAACATTCGGATTAAAAAAAATCGTCAAGGAATCAGTAGGGTATTTGACTAATTTCAAAATACTATTCCTATTTTTGTTCATGATTTAGCAAAGCAAGGAATGGCACAATCTTATATATTATCCAAACATATAGACAAAGTTAACTGACAGCAGAGGAGGATTTAACACGGTCGAGAAAAAATCCCAGGAAAATACTCTTTGCCAATATCAAACTCTAGCTGAGGCTTACATTTCAAACTTCGTATTCTGCACACTCTGAAGAGGAAATTGTGGCCTTATCTATATTTAGTTACTGATAGATGATAATACTAATGGATTTTGGATCTTACATAGTTCCAAAAAAACCCCTCAGGTTTGATTGATAGGTTTGGTTTGTCCATGCTTTCTACTTAAAAAGATTTAAACATGCAGCAGTTTTTTTCCCTAGTGGATTAATGTTTTTTGGTTTTTTTTAAATGAGCTTGGTGTGTAAATGCAAACTGAAGCTCAAGATGCATTGTATAATATATACTATAATTATGGATATATTCAATATAAACCCACATCTTTATTTTAAGTAAAACATGCTATGATAATAAGGCATGCTAAATTATTCTCTAAAGATGCTCAATATTGCATGCATGTTTTGAAAAAAACCACATATTTTAATCACATGCAAAAGCGACAGACTACAGAAGCCATTAAAAGCTGTGATTTTCTTTTACAGAATTTGCAGTTATTACTTTTGCCAGAATTAGAAGTACAGTATGTGGTTTTAATTCCATTTTTTTCTGAAAATTAAAACTATAGTTCTTGATCTTTTTGGCTAAGAAAATAATTTGCAAAGGAACTTGCCGAGTTCAAGAAATTTAATTTTAAGATAAAATCCAGCCAGTTTTACTTCTTTTAAGTGATTACTGCTTTATCTTAATGGGTTCATGTGTTTGTCTGGGAACATGCATTTAATGATCACTGCTTGCAGAATGGGAATCTTCCACTTTTGGAATGCTTCCAGGAATTAGTGCAATTTCCTTACTTCCTACTGGTACCATGCTGAGTTTTTTTCCATATTGAATTTTTTTTTAATCACTTCTAAAGAACACAAAGCTTTAAAGTCTCTGTGTCACCTTTCAATCTGAGAATGCTGTCTCAACATTTATTATTGATAAATGCCACTTTAGTGGATTAAATGTCTCAAAATGTCCTGTGCATTTTTTTTGCTTGTCCTAAAATGATTGACTGAATATTATTTTTCTCTGAAGTTCAGTTATCTATGAAAAACCTGTGAGACTCAGTTGCATTGAAGTTTCCACGCAGGAAGTTGGAATTCTCTTAATGTTTTCAGTCTTGAGCGGCCAGTGACAATCAACACATTAATGGAATATAAAAGTACAGAACTTGTAGTCAGTATTTATAGTTGAATTACATTTTAAACCACTCTTGTATTTTTAGTCAGCAATTAGAAGTGTCACCAGATCCTACAGATATCTGTTCTACTCATCTTAGTGAATGTTAAATTAGATGTGTAGTGCAGGGTGGTGTCTTTAAAACTTGTTAACAAGTCAGTAATTTCTCTCCTTTTGAATGGACAAGGAATGAAGATAGCAAATCATCTTGATGGGTATACAGTAGACTCAGTAATAGAATATGTTTAGTGTTAGATCTTAGAATGTTGATCATAACCTTTTCAAAATGTATATTAATGTACAGTTAAATTTTGTATGAAAAAAAAACCTGAAAGTTTTATAGAGAAATCTATACAATTTCTGTATCTTCACTGTGCTTAATTCTTTTGTCCTAGGTACATAAAGTGTGCTGTAAAATACTAGCTCTTAGATTTCCCTTTTTAAAAATCCTGCTCCCTAGTAAGACATACTATCCAGGCTGGTAGAAGGCCATGTGATAAACATAATGTTCCATTGAAGAACAATTTATTTCTCATAAGATACCTGCTAAGAAGTACTAAGATTTAATTTTTTTTAAATTGGTGAGTGCTATAGCCCAGCTGTATTGTGTTTTCAGATAAAAGCAGATAGATTGTTTTAAAATTGTTTGTAAGTAATCAAGTACCAAATCAGGGTTGAGTTTAGAGTGGTTTTGCCAGCTGTCTTGGAATAGGAGAGAAGGTCTACCCACACGGTGTTGTAATTTCTGAATGGCCACATCCTTGTGCTGGGAACAGTCTCTGGCTTCACGCCTGTTTAAAGGCTTTGGTCCTGTTTATTGTCAGGCAGGCACAACCCCAACGGGCTTTTTCTGGCGAAGTATGAACTGAGCTATGTGTGATACTTACGTGTGCTCAGTACTTTCACAAAACAGCATTCCCTAGGCTGTTTCAAAGTCATACATATTTATATGTATATTTTTATTTTACTATTATAAGGTGATCAAACAGTTTGGTGTAAGTCTTTGCCACTGTCTTTCTGGACCTTCATCTGGGTGTTTATGCTTCTTTCTTATTACACATCCTCTGCCTAGTTTGATATCTTTTCCTTGGTTATTCACTAAGAAATAATTGCACATCTTCCACCATTCTCAACTTCATTAGCATATTTAAACTTCTGTAATTATTTTATTTATCAGTTGTAGCAGCTAAGGCTATTTGGACTGTTGATTTAGCAAAATCTTTTCGGCAAAAGTGTTTATTAATATACGTACATTATCTGAGTATGTTCTGATCAGTGCTTTGGTGGGTACTACAACAGACTCTGCACGAACAAAAGTTCATCTCTGCTCAAAGGTCACTTCACAGTTCTGTTTGTTTGCTCTTTCAGATCTGGTGGAATGGATGTGAAAACCATTCCTAGGAGGTGTATTGCAGTGGTTATGATTTTAGTGTATGCCTATATGTTCTGAAAATGTCTGTCCTGGATGTTTTTGGTCTCCTTTAGGAGTTTAACAGTATGCTGTGTTTACAGTCTCCTAGTATAATACCTAGGATTCAGCATATATACAGGTTATTAAATTGATAGTCTAAAGGTCGTTTGGACTTTCCAAAGGAAAAGTATAAGAAAATAAATTAAACATTTCAGTATCTTCTAGGTACAGAATTATAAGAACACTTAAGAAGGATTGTTGATGGTGCTAACTAGAAGACAATCATAAAAATTTTACGTCCTTTATATATCCTTGGAAAAGGAACATTATCATTGGTGAAGTAAAACAATTTTGCTAGAAATTCAGTGAGGTTTTGGCAGCTGTTTGCATGGAATTAGGGTCATTTAAACACTTTCTTGTAGCTTTTTACCAATAGCTTAGATACTAAGAGGAATGTGTGTATATCTCATATTTTGACTATGGTCTTATCAGAGTTCTCAGTGTGGTTATCTGGCATCTGGGTCAATGAGCTTGTTATGTTCTAGACTGCTCAGTCCCTTACTGTCTTGGGAAAAGGACATTGTTGAAACTGGCAGAGGGTTGTAACTGGGTGATCCCTAATGGCCCTCCCAACCTAAACCAGTCTATGATTCTACAGTAGAGGGGTCTTTTAAACAGCACAACTAATGAGGTCTGGGCCCTTATTACTGGAGTTTGTGAGAGATCATAAGTATGCTCTTACCCTCAGAGCTCCCAGGTGGTGCCTTATTTCATCCACCGTAATGACCAAAATAAGCTTACTATCGCCAGCCTTCTGGTCAACTGCTGGCTGCTCTGTGGCCATACACAAACCAGCCATTGCTTGCCACTCCATTGTCAGGCATGCGGAATGCCTGGCCCCTCAGCGGGAGACCTGAACAGATAGTTTTGAGAGATACATATTTGTTCTCCACACATATATTGTATGGGGTTGACCTTTATAACTGTGAAGTTTGTATCAATTTTCACTTTAGCAGCCAATTGGCCTCTTGTTTGAGGTGGCTTACAAGAAAAATAAACTAGGGGAAATGTTTAAATTTTTAAATTTAGGTTTGTTGGTTTTTTGTTTGGTTTTTTTTTTAGAAAAGCAGGCTAATAGCTAAGAGGGCACTTCTCGGTGTAAGATTGTAAATGTCCGGTACGCGAGCAGGGAGGGTTTGTCAAGTGGTGAGAGATTGGATCATGTACAGCAGTACTTGTGTCATGTTCCAGGACATGCTGCAAGGCCGGTTGCTGAACAGCACACAGACGTGTCTTAAAAAGCAAAAGTAAGAGATCACAACTCTAATGAACCATTTACTGGAGCTTGGTTCTTGGTAATCCACATAAAGACAGGCTTTGTAATTGGAATCCTGTGGGAGTTCATGGAGCAAATAGAAGGAGGGGTGTTCCCCAAGCATTCCTGAGCTGCAGACCTCTTCAACATATGTCTGCACCCCCTACGTTTCTTACCCTTTCGTCAGAGTTGATCAAATATTTATAAAAAAACCTATTGATTAATTCATATGGCTTTGTAGAAGAATGCATTAAATAATTATAAATGCTAGTTGGCCTTGTTTAGCATACCAAGTTTTAGCTGAAATTGTTAAGATTGGAGGGCTCTAAAATCATCAACAGATTCAGTAAAGTGGTACATTAATAGCAAAATTATGAAATAAGTCAGGAATTGGCTACAAGAGATCTGGAAATTGAATTTTTTAATACATTTTTTTTTTAATGGAGAGGAGGGTGAATTAGGCTAAGTCATTGCACAGCATTCATTAGTACATTCCTTAATCATGGACAAAACATTAAAAATACACTGCTGAATTTTGCTTGTAAGAAAATAATGAGATACTGCTATTAGAGATCAGGATTAGGATGCACTAGATGATTTTCAAATTGGACTAGTGAGACAGTGATGAGATCTGAACCATAGTGTTGTACAACAAATCTTGTATCAGTGAAAGAAATTTAGGATCAAACCACAGTAAAGAGAAAACTGCAAGAAATAATAAGGAAAAACAGAAATTCAGTCTTTTAAGTGGACCTTGGAAAGTTTGACAATTATTCATTCTAATGAAAGTTGAGAGAGGATATCAACACTCTTGATAATTGTAAGAGTGAATAAATATACAAAGAAAAATTAAGTCAACAGTTTTAACAGAAGAATAAATATAGGTAACCATTAATAAATTGATTGTGTAATTAAGAGGTTTACAGTCTCTACACCAATGTACTGGAACAGAGTTCTCGTGGTAATAGGTTGGTAAAAGAAAACTTCCTGAAACATCGATTGCTTGTATGAAAGTGATCATATGATGTGTTCCCTAAAATAGCATAGTTGGACTTGATTACAGTAGATGTTGCCATGTTCTTTATAAAAATACAAATGTTACTGATGTTTTACCTACAGAAAGCACTTCGTAGGTTGGAGCTTGCTATAGAAATTACATGTAAAAGGAAAAAGATGTCTAGTATCTATTGTCAGTTCCAGAATTTTGGCAGAAAGGTTTATGTTTCTTTTAGAAGAAGTGTTACTTTACCTGATGCCAAATAAACTTTGAAATTCACTTACTTTTTTTAAAAAAGTTTCATTCAAATGTGGGAAACTAATGTTGTTGAAGCAGCTCTGCTTTTGAAGATTCAGTCTTTCGAGGAGCAGGCTTTTAAATTCATAAGAAAAGAGTATTCTAGAGAATTCTGACATATGAAAAGTTTTATGATTTATGGAAGTTGGGGTTTATGAGGCCATACATTATCAGAATAAATGGTGGTCTTGTTCTTCTGTATTTTCCTAGTTCCTCAGGCTTAGAATGGAAAGAGTGAATACGTTGAGATTGTCTGGCCATGGGAAGGAGAAGATGCCTGCTCCAAGGGTGCCAGTGCTGGCAGCAAGATCACTGGATCTCTTCTATTCCAGGAGACATGGAGGTCTATTTGTGGTTGGAGCTACCTGACTAGATAAAGTATAGATCAGTCTGCTGTGGAAGTACCTCACATGAAGAAGACTGCCTGATGGTTTAGTTTGCTCTGAATGTATCATGTCATCAGATAAGCCTTTCCACGAAATTAAAAACCAAAACCAGTATTTTCTTGTTTCTGGGTTTTGTTTGGAATTTGTTGTCCCCTGTCAATTCAGGTGGGCCCTTGTCTGTTGCTGATTCTGATTGGAATTGTGGAAGCAAAATCCTGGAATAAAAAAAATTGGAATGTTTCTTTAAGCTTTAAAATAGGCAGTCTTGACTCAGATTGGCAGTAAGGGCAGTTTATGCATCTGGAATATATAAATAGCTCTTTAAATAGGTGTAAATAAAATATACTAATGTTTAAAGTTTCTTTATGTTGACAAAGTGGAGTAAAATATTTTCATTGTAAAACCCAGTTAAAGCCAATTTATCATAGAAAAAGACACACTTCAGTGTCGGGATTTTCATCAGAAAAAAGACTTGGCTGCTGAAAGGGAGATGGTCTTAAATTTAAATGTGTTCTACAGCCAGTTAATTTACGCCACTGTAAATGAAACTCAGAGTGGGCAAACATAAAGCTTCCTAACAAGACTAGAGGTACATGACAAAATCAGTTTCAATTGACTAAACACTCAAAGGTGTACTGTCACCAAATTGTCTTTAAACGACCCTATTTGGTAAGCCCCAGCAATCCTGTGATTCAACCAGGCTGTTGGTGTTTGTATTCCATTATTGCAGTCCAGAGTGCCTCATGGGAATCCACGTAGGAAGCAGTCTAGTAGCTTGTGTCTCTGTTCCACTACAAGCTGTAGAGTGATGAGCCTTTTGGAATGTAAAATATGTTACAAAGTTTTCTTTTTCCATCTTAATTTTACATAAAATTGTAAGAATTTGGGGGTTTTTGAGGGTAAGCCTAGGACTTGTCTTTCTCTTAAATGACAATTAAACACACTCCTTGATGTGCTTCCTGTGGACTTTACTGAAAAAATTCCTACAGGTGGGTATTATCTGTAGAATTGTTCTCTGATACATGGCAGATAATTTACTTTTCAAAATACGCCATGCGTATATATTTTGCAAAGTAGTAGTATTATCAAATTCAGTGTAAAAATCAGTTATAACACAAATTTCTAACTGTGCATAGGATTTACAAACTAAATTAAATGCTGGGAACTTCTTTGTTTGTTTTATGGTGTATTGATTTTGTTTGGTTTTTTTTTTTTTAATAATAAGACTGTAGAATCAATTACTTATTTTTCCATTTCAGGAATAGATTGAAGAAAACATGGCCAATCAACGGGATTACATTAGCAGACCTATTTGCAATGGAATTTCTGTTCCTGAAAATAAAATCAATTCCTTAGTGGCTGAAGGTCATGGACAACAAATTCTAAAAGTACTACAAAAGTTCAGAGAACAAAATATATTTTTTGATTTTAAAATTCTTGTGAAAGATGAAATAATTCCCTGTCATCGTTGTGTACTGGCAGCATGCAGTGATTTTTTCAGGTAAACCTAATTTTGGCATGACTATGCAGGAAATAGATTCTAAGTTCTCTGGGAGGGAGGGAAGGAATAGAATTTTTTTTTAAAAAGTGAAAAATGATTATCACAACTTACATGTATCTACAGAGTTTTGAACAAAGCATTCAGACATCGTTTTAAGGGTATGCCAGTTCTTTGTATTTTCAAAAAGTCACAAGGACTCTGAATCAGATTCTGACAGCAATCCAAACTGTGAAAGACAAGTTGCAAATCATAAGTGTGTGGTTGTGCTGTTAGGTAGAACTGGCACAAATTATAAATATTTAAGTTACCTGTTGCCCGTATCACTACTTGAAGGTCTGCAACGATATTGTCTGACTTTTAATATGATAGTCTATGTACTTTGACTCATTTTTATTGCGAAACTTAACAGATTGACTACAAATACATCTCATACTGAGCAATTGTGGGTAAATTGTACATAACTTTGGAATGGAACTGGTTTTTGTTTGTCCAAGATGAGTGGTCAGTATAGTAGAGATTGTCTTCAGAGGTATTTAAACAGATATGCATACTTTTCCTAAACTAAAGATTACAGCCTTTCAGCATGAAATGGATCTTCCTTCTGGTGCTTAAAGCTATGTATTCTTAAGGGACAACCAGATCATTCACATACAGAATATTAATTTATAAAGAAACCTTGCTAGCCCTTTTATTAGAAAGGTTCACACATGCAATTCCACACTGAAAGTGTTTCTGAATACAGTTAATGAAAAACAAAGCTAAGACTCTAACGATGAAAAAATGGACTCCTGGGAATGAGTTAATGGCCTCAATTCAGTTGCCCATACATAGGTGAGTGTTATTTTCAAATGTCCTGGAACATCCCATGGTCTAAGTGAGTCTGCCATACATGACAGAAGATAGCTAGATATGTTCTAAGAATTACTGAAAAAAGGAAGAAATGCAGATGAAATGAGCACTTTCTCCACTGTAGCAGCAGATTTGTTTTTTCTCTGACACACAGAACTACTTTCATTTGTCTTTAACTGCTTGACAGCACCGAGATGATCTGGTAGAAAGAAATACTAGGATGAAATAGCTTCCAGTGGTAATTTTTAGAACTGAAGTTAAGCACATACGGAAATGCATGTGTCCTTTTCATTACCTACAGACTCTTCAGATTAAAATCTGCCAGGAGAGATCTCTCCCTGCTCCTAACAGTTGATACTGTGGGTAATAGCTGCCGTCAGATTCATAAGTTGTCCTGGAATGCAAGGCCCATTCTTTACCTTCAAGGAATAAAAATTACCTAAATCCACTAAATACATTTTAAAATGGAACACCTTTTGTCTTCCTTGGCCTTTGGACTTCTCTTAGTTTTGGCTTCATTGTGTAAACCAAAGATTCAGCAACATTTTAATCCTTACTTGTTAGCTTTCAGAGTCAAAGCCTTTGCCTACATTGCTCTCCTTCTACTGGTATTGTTCAGTTGCTATTTCACTCCCTAATTAGAGATTTCATAGCTCTTAGGTTAATGAGGAAAGGATTATAAGGGTCATCACTTAGTATGCAAAGAGGTCTTTGGGACACAGGTGTCTTACTGTAATTTTATGTTCTTGTTCAGGAAGTCAGGCAAGTTCCTGCTTTACCAGATGTTCACATCCCAAAGAGTATGTGCTATACACAGTGATGTTTTTTTCCTCTTTGGCTTCAGAAAAGGATGGGATTGTAAAAAATCCCACACAATAGAGATACTAAGTGTATAACTGAACTATGATATAACACTTTTTAAATATGAATTAACTATGATATATTAATAATCCAGATTCTCTCCTTCACATTTGATGATTTATCCAACTCTTCCTCCACTATTATCTTGTGTCATATTCAGAAGCCACTGCTTCCTAGCCTGATGCTTAGGCTCCGAGAGGGTAGGGCAAGGGATATTGCAGCACTGTTGGGTTGCTAGCACTTACCAGCTTGTAAAACTTTAGTTATTTTATCGTGCCTTGTTAGATTTTGTGAAATAGTTAAATGTTATTACATACGTAGAATAAAGCAGTTAAAGTTGTAATAAAATTTCCACAAATCTACTGATCAATAGTTCATTCCACAATTTCAACTATCATCTTTGTATTCAGTCACAATCTACTTTCTGCACAGTTTCATTGTGTCATGCAATCATACGTCAAAACCTCATTTTTTCTCTGTCATTGGCCTGTACTCATACATCTCTCTGTCAACTCTAAAGCAAGAATTAAGTTTCTTTGTGTTTTTTCTCCTCATTAACCCCTCAGCTACTTTTATTTCTGAGGACTACACCCATCATCTGTCTGGCCATTTGCTCAGCCTGCAGTTTGGAAGGCTTTTTTTTTTTCCACTTAATTTTATATATTCATCCACAGTGCATGACCTAGTGCATGTGAGGCTTTTATACTATGTATTTTTTAAATCAGCCTTTCTTTCCTAAGCTGTTGAAACTGAAGCTGTCCTGAACAATTTCACAGTTTCTGTCACACTGAGAGCTGCAGACTTCATCACTGTTTGTGAAAATCCATACAAAACACAGGTGCTGCTATCATTTTGTTAAGCCATCACTTTGAATATGTTCTTATCACCAATCATTTTTTTCTTCAAACATACCAAGTAAATTCATTGTCCATATAAGAACTTCCATATTTTAGATCTATTTTAGACCAGCCCACATTATTACATGTCCCTGATTGTCTCCTTCCACATTAGTGTTCTCTTCTGTTTGCTAAATCTTTAATTTGTGTGTATCTTGTCTGTATTTTATTCACAGAGCCATGTTTGAAGTTAATATGAAAGAACGAGATGATGGCAATGTTACTATTAGTAACCTATCACCCAAGGCAGTGAAAGCTTTTCTTGATTATGCTTACACAGGAAAAACAGAGATAACCAGTGATAATGTGGAAATGCTCTTCCAACTGTCATCATTTCTTCAAGTTTCACTCCTTTCCAAAGCTTGCAGTGACTTCTTAATAAAAAGTATTGATCTCGTGAATTGCTTACAGTTGCTTTCTCTATCAGAAAGTTATGGGTCCGTCCGCTTGTTTGATCATGCACTAGATTTTGTACAACACCACTTTTCATTGCTGCTCAGATCAAGTGATTTTTTGGAGATGAATTTTGAGATATTACAAAAATGTCTTGAGGCTGATGAACTAAATGTCCCTGAGGAAGAATCGGTGTTGAAAGCTGTCCTCCAATGGACCAAACACAACTTAGAAACACGGCAGAAATACCTGCCTAATTTGATTAAAAAAGTGAGATTACACCAGTTACCTGAAAAGACTTTGCAGGACTTCCTGCATTCTGAAGAACACTTACTTAAGAGTGCTAATTGCTCAGTAATAATCAATGATGCAGTTAAAAGTGTGCAGAACTTTAGTGGATTGTTTCCAGATGCACGTCCTTCAACAACAGAAAAATATATATTTGTTCATAAAACTGATGAAGATGGAGAAAACAGACATACATTCTGCTACAACATCAAAACAGATAAATGGAAAGAACTACCACATACGCACATGATTGATCTGCCAGGGTCAAGTTTATCTAGCTATGGAGAAAAAATATTTATAACTGGAGGATGCAAGGGGAATTGTTATAGGACTGTCAGGCTTCATATTGCTGAACCGTTTCATGATGCCACTGACCAAACCTGGTGCTACTGTCCAGTCAGCAATGAATTCTCCATAGTGTCAGCTATGAAAAAACCAAGGACAATGCACACATCTGTTGTAACTTTAAATCAGCTCTTTGTAATAGGTGGAAAGACCAGAGGAGCTCAAGAAACTCGGAGTCTTTTGGATGTAGAATCCTATAATCCTCTTTCCAAAGACTGGAAATCTGTAAGCCAATTACCAAGAGGTATCTACTATCCAGAAGCAAGTGCATGCCAGAATATAATTTACGTCCTTGGCTCAGAAGTAGAGATTACTGATGCCTTTAATCCATCTCTTGACTGTTTCTTCAAGTATAATGCTATGACTGATCAGTGGTCTGAGCTTGTAGCAGAATTTGGGCAGTTTTTCCATGCAACTCTAATCAAAGCTGTTCCAGTGAACTGTACATTGTATATATGTGATCTCTCCACCTACAAGGTCTACAGTTTTTGCCCAGAAACCTGTGTTTGGAAGGGGGAAGGATCTTTTGAATGCGCTGGCTTTAACGCAGGGGCAGTTGGGACAGAAGACAAAATTTATATACTAGGTGGTGATTATGCTCCAGAAGAAATCACAGATGAAGTTCAGGTCTACCACAGTAGTAGGTCTGAGTGGGAAGAAGTTTCACCAATGCCAAGAGCCTTAACTGAGTTTTACTGTCAGGTCATTCAGTTTAATAAGTATAGGGACCCCTGGTCACCCGTACTGACAATTTGCTCTGGAGAATTTTGAAACTCCTGAGTCAAAATAGTCTCTGTAAATGCACAAGTTTTAGAACAGTTTTTAAGTATTAGTTTACAGATGGAGAAATACGTACCTGTTTGTTTAAATTTTCAGTTTAAATTATACCCTGTAGGATTGCCTTTGGAAGAGTCCATTAAAATGTCATTCATGCTAGTCATTATACAGACAGTATTACTTAATTTTATATACAACTTTTCTCTGTAATTATCAGAATAATTTTCAAAATACTACTTTTCAAAAAAGAATATTCATGAGGAATTTGTTGTGTAATATGTGCCATTATTTCTGTAATATTCACAGTTGTCCCAATAGACAAATTGCTAACTGAGAAAACTGACTGTGATACTGTTTTCCCTATGTAACTGAAGTTTAAGAGAAATTTTCATTAGTGTCATTTAGATTTTCTATGTTCATAAACCTGTAGGAGGAATTAATTGTCAGCTTTATCTTATCGGAATGACCTTAGCAAGGACAAGAGCCAAAGTGACCTTCACAGTATTAAAACCAGGTATCTAACTTGAAGAGACTGATAATTCTTGTCATCTTTCTTCAGCTCTTCAGTTTTACCAGTTTATCTCCATCCTTGTGCCTTAGTAGTAGCTTTATTTTCTGTTTCCATCCCATTAACTGTGGCACGGTAAACTTCAATAACATACTGCAGGGTAGGTAAGATTTCTAGAGGATGGATGATTCATGTGATATCTTTGCTTCAGTTATGTTGTTGACTAAAGAAAAAACACTTCAGGATGTTTTCTAACAGAAGTCTTCCATCTCTGAAGTCTTCAGTGCTACCTACTAAGCAGTCACTAGGCTGCTTATAGCAGCAAGCTGTAAAACCAATTGTAGCTGTTGCTTCGTTTAACTATGGGAAAAGTTTGTATCTTGTCATACATCAAATACAAAGTTACAAAACTACACCCCCATACTAAAAGTCAATAGTAAATAGTATTTCTGAGGTGAGAAATCATCTCTTGTGCTTTAAATTAATTAAAACACTTTATCTTGAACTTCATGGTAATTTTAAATGTTAAAATAGTACACAGTAAACACTACACAGTATATTGCTTGATAAACTTTAAGTAGTCAGCTATTATAATGTTAAAATTGTAATGGGCTTTTAGTGCTAATATTAATCTAGCCATACATTGTGAAGTAAATTTGATCTCATGCTTTCAAAGTCAGTTGTCTTTCTGAGAGGAGGACACTGAAATTAGCTAGGTTTCGTGAATTAATTTGTAATCTTCCACAGCCTGAGAATTTCCTTTCTTACCAGGCATCCAGATAAGACACTGAGAGCCCTTATGTTCCATGTAAGTATTGTGAAAGCAGTAAGGTTGTCTTCTGCCAGACAGAATAATGGTTCTAAACATCTAAGCACACCTTTTCAAGCAGTTTAAAACATGAATAAAGTTTAGTGAGGCATCAGAGACATCTTTCATATGTCTTGAGACAACTGTGGTAAGTTCATTATCACATCCCTACTGCATGTACTTTTTGCAAAACCTAAGCTGAATATTAATGCTTAAAGCTTAATATTGCCTAGAACATTCTTCTGTTTTAAACAGTCAGCAATGGAAAGTTCCAATTCTGTGATTGACTCTGTAATTTGTTATCAGGTACCTTTATAAATTTAGATAACATTCATCATAACTATTTTCATAAGTATGTAGATCAAAATTATTCGCATTTGGAGAACATGTTAATAGAGCAGAACCCTTCCACTCAATAATTTCTGTATATTAACATGTGTGTCAGTTCTGTAGAAGTAAGTAGCTTGTTACAGTATTTCAGGTGACTTCCACATTTATTTTGGGGTTTTTTTTCATTGTAAGTCTCCTAATCATATTTTAACTAAATGTAGCTAGGTAACCTTTACAATCACCTTACAGAAATGCAAGTATTTTTATATTGGGACACAACTGCTTTTTGTTAGTGCAAAGCAAATGTATTGAGTAGAGAGAGAAAAAATACTATTCCTGCTTACTGAAACAATAGGAAAAAACCAGACACATAGGAAAACAGTAGTTTTAGTTTTAATAAAGCTACTCAGGGTAGCATAGAGACTTCATTAACCATTAATTATTGCAACTTGTCACATCATTGGAATACAAGGCCCAATTCACCTTTGCTTGTGTATTTGTGTTGTTTTTATACCCGAGTAATACAAGTATGCAATTTATGCATTGAGAAAAGTAACATATTATGCCCATACTACATGGGTATAAATAGCTATGCAAATTGGAAGAGACTAGAGAATTGCAAGGGTTTTTTAATTGCCACTGTCATGACCAGACTGCTGGATCACATAAACAGCAAGCGAGTGAGTCATTCAGGTGATGCTCTTTCCCCTAAGTTTTTCCCTACAGCAGATCTTTTTGGCACTCTTCCACCCAGCTACTTGCTATAAGACTCTGGCATCTGACATTAGACAGAGCAATGACGTATGTGAGATATTCCTCAGTATAGACAGTGAAAACGGACTGAAGCTGAACTGGGAAAATAGACATGCTTCTTTAATATTCTACACTGCACTTGTGCAGGAGCTAATGTCAGTTCCCAGTTTGACAAATCATTCATGGATTTTACAGGGAGTTGAGCTGTCTTACTCGGTGATCAGGAAGTAATGTACTAATGTCAGTTACTTTCTAATGTTGCTTACAGAAGAGTTACTGTGAAATGGTACTGATTTTCTGCAGTTAGGCAGGTAAGCCTGCACTACAGCTCTCACAGAAGGAAAAAGGGTCATTTGCCACATTTCCACATACAAAGTGTTAAATCTGGTAGCAGAATTGAATGCAGAAGAAGCAGAAGTGTTAGAAATATTTAAAAACAAGGCTTTATGATAGAAGTAAGGACCTACGTTCCAAACCCTGTGATTAATTGTTAAAGATGTAAGAAATCTCAGTGAACTACACAAAAGAATATGAATTACTTGCATGAATAACTGTTGTAGATCTGGATCAAACAGATTTTTCAGTCTACACAGCAGTTATGCAATTAAAAAAAAAGTCACAAAATTAATGCAAAGTGAGCTTTTTAATATCTTTTCTGACTTTTCAAAGCCCTTTGAATCAAAGCTTTACGAAAAAGTACCTTTGTCTAAAAATAGTCGGTAACTAGATTAATGATTACCTATGTTCTCACTGAAATAGAGTGATGTTTAAACATACAAAATGCATGTAAAATTATAATCTACTATTTGCACTTAAATGATGTAACCAAAACATTTCTAATAGTATTCTATGTCACAGAACACATTATAAGCATGACCAGTATAATATACACGAAGATAATATATATTGTATGTGGGATTTTAATATCCAGTGATGATTATATTGGATAATCTCAATTTTTAAAGAATGCTATCAAAACATTATGGCACTTTGGTAATGTTATCATACTGGTTTAGTTGTTATAATAAATATAAATTATTCAGGTGTTTTATTGATTATGTTTGCACAGACCTGATGATTATTATTTAAGGACTAATTAATTTGTTTTCTATATTCTAAATACATTTGTAGTAATTCAGTTTACTGCTGTTAAAAATTCATTATATTCACAAAATGGAGTAGATTTTCTGAGTCAGATTTATTTATGGTATTACTCTGTAAAGAAAACTGTTTACCTCCTCTGGTTAGTATTGGGTAGTAGGTAAGGTATAGGTTATAGAATGTGCTGACTGCAGTTCCTAACGTGGAGATTAATTTTAGATGCTTCTGCTTGTAGGTGACCAACAGGAGGCAGCATAAGATTTAGTTTAATTAAAACAGACTGAAAACAGGGATGTATTTGAGAATATTTATGGTTGAACATTATGCTCAATTTACTTTTTTCCTTCTAACACCCAATAAAGCATAGAGAAAGTAACATTTTGCTGCTGCCTGGGCTCTGCTGATATGTGGAAAGTACGATATTACACGTTTGCCGAGATGTTCATTCTTTTGTGAAATAAAGCACTAAGCAACCGAAACCTTCTTGGGTCTCTTTTTTTTTTTTTCCCAGTGAGGTTCAAACTGCAGAGAATCTACAGTGTTTCTAATGCAGGTAATCTCTTCTTGTTTTTTGTTTTTTTTCCAATTGGAGAACATTTTGAATGCTATAACCAAGAATACAGCTAGCACGGATGAAAACTGCAGTGAGGGGGGTTTAGACTTATCCTTGGACCTTGTATTTGTAGATCCTTTGCCTACTGAGTTACTGTTCCCATGCTAATTTTAATTGTCTGCTGAAAAGTTCTTAAGTTTACCGTTGTAAGGTACTCATTTAAATTGGTATCGTTTTTAGTTAGATGAGATTGATATACAGGTTTTTTTAACAGTTTCAGTATTGCAAATGATTTGTTGTTTATTTTTATTGAAATGGACCTTCCATACGAGTAGAAGTACCTCTAAATAAAAGGGGATAAAAGCTGCGTAGTCTAAAATTTGCATGCCAAGGCATGCAGAAATGGCATCAATACAAAGTGACGGAGCCCAGTGTTGTCTTGTATTCTTCCAAAACTTAAAATTCTGTAACCCCAAGACTCCTCTATAGATAAATTAGAGTTAAAGCAATACAGATTAACCTTCCAATACTTCCTTTCAGCTAGCAAAAGCCTTTTGGAGACATGTACAAAGCATTGTAACAGCATTCACAATATTAAAAGCTTATGTTGAACAATGAAGGGATTCACAGACCAAATCTGAGAGCTCAAGTTGCATAACCCTGTGCACAATCAGAAGGAAATTGTATATGTATGTTCTACAGATCCAGGGAATTCACCATGGACTAGGAACAGTTTGCATCTGAAGTAGACCATATGGTAGGGATTTTCTTACTGTCATCAAAAGCAAGGAAGAAAGAATCTGGACTTAACGATTAAAATACACGGAAATTACACATAAATTCAAGACAGTTCACATAAATCAAGGTGGTCCAAGCTGGTATACATCAGGCTTTTTGACCAGTGATCAATAGCCTCCATAAAAGTGGAGTAACAATGTTGGGAGAAAGTAGAGCTATTTAGGTTTATGTGCGTGGCTACTCTAGGAAACCATATGCTTCCTAGTTGAAATTATTCTAATGGATACTAATCATATTTAGTGGGTTTGTCCTTCACAATAAAAGAAGGATATTCAATGAGGTATAATTAGGACTAATTATTTTTGCAGACTGGCAGAGGTTCAGACTGTTAATGACTTCCACTTTCCATCATTTGTCCACCTACTTGCAACTGAATCTAATTTGAACTAGCTTGCAAGACCTTTAGGGTGCACTTGAATCTTACTTCTGAGCACTGTTAAAATACTGGTAATAATATAAAAGGAAGCCAAGTTCATGCATGGGTCTCAGTAAGAAATATCCCTGTATTATATATGTCAGCAACGTGGCATGGTCTTGCCACGCTACTCCTTATCATTTTCCTTTTTAACATGATTTTCAGTACACAATGAGAAAATATAGCAGCAAGACTGTCACTACCTGTAAGCAAACTGGTAAATTAATAGTTGGCTGAAACTGGAAAATACCATTTTAGAGAGATTTGTAGTTTCATCACAGTTACGATCATTGAAAGCTGTATTAATCAAATAACTACCTGTCCAGTGAAAGAACTTGGAATGAAAGGACTGAACAAGTAATTGTTAATTAATATGCAAAGTAATAAATGCACAGACCAGGTTAGGCAGAATAGAAGTACGTAACTTCGGAAAAGTAGGGTTACATGGTCAAGGCAACAGGAGGTAACACAGAGGGCAAGGACCGGACACATCTTGTGTGGTGGAGGGGACGAGCAGCCCCAAGCCCGAAAGCTCCAGGAAAGGGTTTTGTGCGTATGTTCGCACACATCCACGGCGCGATGGCTCACACATGCAGCACTTCCCGAAAAATACCTTCGTTTCTTTAATTACAGTATCTAATAAATGTCATTTCTCCATTTTAATCACAAACCGGGCCAGTACAGGAGGAACAGCCAGTTGCCGCGCGCTCGCTCTGGGAGCAGCATCATAAACCTGCCGGCCACACCGGTGGCTTACGCGCGGTTACCCGGCACGGTTATCCCGCACGCTGCAGCTGACCCAGCTTCTCCCTCCCTTGCAGGCCGCCGCCGAGATGCGCCGGGCCCCTCCCTGTGCCGCGCCCGCCGGGAGAGCGGCAGCACCAAACCCAACCCACCCCACCCACCCCGACCCCGCGGGGGGTCCCTCAATGAGGGGGGCGGGCCACGGCAGCGCGCAGCCAATTGCCGGCAGGCCTGGGGAAGACAAGCGGCGGCTACAGCCAATGGCTGCCCGGCAGCTGCGCGCGGCGCGGCCCCGCCGCCGGAGGAGCGATGGGGATTCCGGCCCGCCTGGCGCGGCAGGGCGGGGCGGGAGAAGAGGCGGACACGGAGCACCAATAGGCGTGCGGAGAAGAGTGATAGGCAGGCGGCTCGCCCAATGGGAGGGCGGTCGCCGTTAAAGGACCGACGGCCCGGAGGGGAGCGCTGGGCGCAGGTGAGTCGCGCGCGCGGCCCCCGGGGACCGGGTGGGGCGGGCAGCGAGACCGGCCCGGGGATGGGGCGGGCGCTCCCCCCGCGGCGTGTGGGCAGCACCCGGTACCCTTGCGGGGGTAGAACGGTGGGGCTCCGCCGCCCTCGGGGTGATGAGGCAATTGCCCACCGTCTTTTCTCCCCACGGGGAGGTCCCGTTCCTCTTCCTTCTTCTCCCAGGAGAGTCGCAGAGCCCCGCCGGCCGGAGAGGCCCTGGCTTGCGGCAGGGCCCGGGGCCCATTTGCTCCACGGGACTCTGGGGCTGTGCTGGCCGGGGCAGCCGGCCGTGCCCCGCCTCCCTTTGTTGCCACCTTGCTTTTCTGCAGCGCTCCGGGTGGGAGCGGGCTGGCCTCGGACCCGCGGCTGTGCCCGCCCTCACGCCTCCGAAGCGCGCTTCCCGCGCAGGGATGAGGTTTTGTGTTCCCCTTCGTGGCCATGGCTGGTTCAGGGGAAGGGGAACTTCGGCCTGATAAGTCTGTGCCTTCAATAGCCTGAATCCCCAACTGCTTCCCATCTTCTGTGCTTCGTGTAATTATCTTTTTAGGTGTTATTGGTTCCCTTCTGTGCCTGCTTTTTCGTTTAAGTAAACCGCGGGCTTCTTGCACGGCTGTGTTGGGTGATGCGTTGTGCAGCACCCAGATTCTCCTATACTAAAGCCTTTGTAGAAAAGCATCAGTTGCTCCAAGCCAATGTTGCCATCTGTTAGGAATCGCACACAAAAGTTTTCTAGGAAGCCTTAGGTAGAAGATACTCAGACTCTGTAATTTTCTTTAAAAAAAAACTTAGAGATAACATGTCCTCGTAATTTGAATGTTTTTTTATTCAAGCATGAGGCCTGAAAGTTTTTTTAAAAAAATCATCAAGACATCATCTTTTTTTAAAAGTCATGATTTTGGTAAAGAATTATTCGAGTTTGATGCTAGCAACAGTCCTCCAGTCCTGGTGAATGTATGGATCGTTTTGTTTGCTTCATTGCTTGTTTGGGGGATTTGTTAATGTCTCTTTTTTTGTTGGTCCAACACGTGGTCAGACAATAAGGTATGAACAAAGGAGACAGAAAAGACAGAGGCAGAATGAGGATGCTTCTGCCTTTAAGTGTGCCTAAGGTATTCAGTGTGTGTATATTCTATCTGTTTATGGAGTTTCTAGCTTTGTTTTACAGTACTTGTTTTTTTTCAACCCTAACAGTTTGTGTTTCTTTGGTGCAGTGATGAGAGCCTTCTTGATCTCAGGTTGCTTTTGGCCTGACAGGCCCAGACTCAAAGCTCCATGTTGCCGTCTTTTCTGGAAGACCCTTGAAGTCTTTATGATGTCATCAGAGTTGGGTTCTTTTTTTAAGCCAGCACTTCACATTTCTACCCAAACTATTAAAGTACGCATTTTGCTTTGCAGTTCACCTTCAGCTTCTTGTGCACCTCCTCACTGGCCAAGCATGAGAAACTGAAAAGTCCTTGGCTTAAAATAAGGACTGCTTAACTACAACCAACACATTGGTGTGTTGCCAACATTATTGTCACACTAATCCAAACCAGAGAGTTGTCCCAGCTACTGGGATGTGCTTTAACTCTGTCCCAGCTGGTGAGGTTTGGGGTGTTATTTTTTTTTTCCTGTGGCTATGTAGAATGTGTACAAATCCTAGCTTATTTACATTCCAGTCTCTTAGGTACTTTGAGTAGGTAACAGCTCATTTTTCGTCATTAAAGAGTAATATCCCGGAGACCATCTGGCAATGGCAAAGAACTGAATATCCGAAATCTCAGCTGTTATTAGATAATGTTTTTTAGTTAATATATCAGGTACACAGAGCCATCTCTCGGAGTAAATATACTGTTAAGACAATTCACTAACCCCATTTATATCAATTAGAAAGGAGTAAGGTAGCGTGCTTTCAAAAAGGAAAGAGTTAAAGAGGCAGGATGTCCTTACCAATTGGAAGTTAGTAGTCATGAGTTCTAAAATATATAGGTTTTGCTGATGTTTCACTGGGAAATTCAGGGGCTTGTATCGGATGTGTTCTAGAGAAAGTTTAAAAAAGTTTAAAACAAAACTTCAATAAAAGAATTGGATGCAGTAGTTTCCAACTTAGTATTGTAGTTCTTAAAGGTTATGTCCTTGGCTTATGGCATAAAATCCAAAACCAAGATTAGACACTTCACAAAGCGTGGCTGGGGAGATGAGTCAGGTGATGCAGAGTACTGGTGCAAGGAGCAGTGGGCTGACCCATAGGGTGGCCTGACATTTATGTGCTGTAGCTCTCAGCCCTCTGAAGCTAAGGAGCAAGCTTACCTGTCAGCATTTTCCATGGTGATCTAGAACTGTATTTGGCAGATGATGAAAATTTGATTTGGAAACCCAGTTTATTTTTGTTTGTTTTTCTGTGTTTGTGCCGACGTTATCCTGCTGTGTTAGCCCTGAGAAATTTAGGAAAAGCCAAGGTAACTAGTGATACCATGAGTGTCTGTAAATTCTGTGGTTCCTTGTTGCTAAGAATGACCAGAAGAACCTTGCTCACCTAGCTGGGGCTGAGTAAAGGAGTTAACCAGTATATACCTTGAGGTGAAAATGGCTGTCGTTCAGCAGAAGTCTGTTCAGGAGTATGCTTAAAGATCAGATAAAAGGTCTCAGAAAAATTGGTGTAATTCTAGCAGATACAGTTTGTCTTCTGGTATAAATCTGACCTTCTATACCACAGCTTTTTTTTTTTTACTATTCGTCATGTCAAGTTAAGGGTCTGCATTGAAGGAGTAGGTCATATTATTTTTTAAAATAATTCCCTTTTCTCAAAAACAATTGGAATTTTATTTTCAGAAGGGCAGAAAGTTTCACACATCGTAAACAGCAGCATGCAGCTTCCTACTTGAGTCTGAGGAGTCCAAAGTGCTGGGTAGCTACATGGGAGCACTGTAGAGTGGTGTGTGCTGATACAGGCTCGTGCTTTATGCAGTTAATTTCTTCTTGGGACTTGGTTTTGCATATTTGCTACCTAGTAATCATTGGAAGTAAGTGGCTTCACACTGAGAGCAGGGTTTTAGTGAGGGAAAGTAGTAAAGCAGTTTTTTTAAATGCAGTGTTTGAAAAAATGCTTTATGGCAGTGTGCTTGCCTGTTGGGTATGAAAGAATGTTGCTTGACATGGAAAACTGCAAGTGAGCCACTTACTTACAGTCAATAGTGTATAGGAGGTGAAGAACAATGTCTAAACTACTAGACATTATTCCCCAGGTGAGGGGTTGTAGTGTAATGTGTTGATGTGTATGCTTTAACCAAGTTTAGGGAGAACAATAGGAGGAAAAATACGTAGTAATTTAAGAATCCTGTATAGCTGGGAAGGAGTTCTTTAAGAATTAAGTCTATTAGTTAGTTACAATTGAATATATAATCTGGAAGCCATTTCCCTTCAGGTGGACAAATGTCTCTACTGCATGAACAGTGAACACAGCAGCTTGAAACTGCCTGTAGTGTGTAGTGAATCCCTGGCCTACCTGACTTAAAGCCTTCTAAACCTGCCTACAGTGGTAGATAACATGGTACAAAAGAAAGTTCAAAATAATCCTAAACTGAACCTATTGCCAAGCAGTCTGTGACCAAGAACTATTTTTGATTCTTAGTCTTTGCTTCCAGGTTTTGGTGGGTTGTTTTGGGTTTTTTTTGGTAATATGATCTATGTTATTAATGCAGTAATAATATTCATTACCGCGTTAATAGTCCCCTGTTTCTCCCACTCACTCTTCACATCCCTACAGAGTTGCACACAGTCTGTCAGGTGTATCATGTGGGTTCATGTTCTCTTCAGCATCAGGCACAGGACCAGCTGGCGCTGAGGGCAGAGGACTGGACAAACTTTAAAGCTGCCATTTTATCTGACACGAGATGTTTAGCAGTGTGAGAAGGACACGAGAGGGTTTTACCATGGGCATATAGTGACTTAAATTTATTTCCTGTTAAAATATCTCTAATGAATGACATTGGTTTGAATTAGTAGTTGTTTTATGACATTCAACAGGATTGCTCCAGTTCTTTTATTTATGATTAAGTTAGAAGAGCCTTGAAAATGTCCACTTTCCATATTAATTTACTTTTTTTTTTAATGGAAATGGTGTCTCATTTAATATGTGTCTCAAATTTCAGTCCCCTAAACATTTCATGTTTTTGAGGTAATGATATAACAATTTCAGCTTCTTTTGGAAGTAATTTAGCATTTGAACTGAAATGTGTACATCAAATTTCAGTCTTAAGGAAATCCTGACTGGCAAAACTCTTTAAGAGCTGAAGGAAAATAGCTGTAGTTTTGTAATGGAAATACCAAATCAACCTTAGCAGTTCATGACATGGATAATTAATGGTTTTATAATTCAGAGGAGATTAGAGGAAGTATCTATGACTACTTTATATTCAAAGTTTAATGAAATGGTTTTCCTTTATCAAATAAACAGTTAGTTCAAAATATGCATTCCTTAAATGATGACTTAGGAGTCACGTTGTTAAATGAAAATATTTGGTGTGTACCTTGGAGATTTATCTTGTTTGCTCTTTTTCTCTTAGGAAGCCTGACAAATAGAAAAATACTACAAGGTGAAGAGAAAATTTACTTCACGAGAACTGAGCTCTGCTTTCATTTGCTTTTAAAGTTATTTATATTAGTAGCTGATTAGTGTCAGATCATCTCAGTAGTCTGCTGTGGTGAAATTATTAGGTTAAGCCTGGAAAAAATGAAACAGTTAAAAAGAAAAAGAAAAAGCAATTTTAGTGTTCAGGAAACTCAAACTCTCCTTAAGGAAATCAGAAAAAGGAGAGAAGTACTCTTTTCGAAGCAACTTAATACAACAATTAATGAGATGAAACGGAAAGCTTGGGAGGAAATAGCAGAGTGTGTCAATGCTGTAGGTGAAGGAGAGCAAAGAACAGGGACAGAAGTGAAAAGGCGATACCTTGACTGGAGAGCACTCATGAAGAGAAAACGTCTGAATGCAAACATCAAAGTAGTAGGTGCTGGGTTTCACCTTCCTTCATCCAATTTAGATGACTCTCTCAATGAAGACATGGATGAGAAAATGGGATTTGCAATTGAATCTAGTTTTGAATGGCAGAATATCACTGACTTCAGAGAAGCCGGTGGATCTTTAACAGAAATCAAAGTAGAAGAGGAAGAGGAGGATCCGCAGAATTTTGAAGTGAGTGACTGACATGCATGAGCTATATGCAATATGGCCTTTGCTTCATATCAGCATAAGGCTTTTTACTGTGTTTCTTCATAGCATCTGTTTCTGTTTTTTTCTGCATGTGTGAATTAAACTGTAGAAGTAAATATAATTCAGAGACATGGTATTCAAATCTAGCAACTTGCAGTTGGATTTAAGGTCTTGGATGTTGATTATTTGATGTCCCAAAACTTTGAATATGTCTTTGCACGGGTATTTTCCACTTGTATGTGCCACAGATAAGAATTAGTTGAGTCAATGCAATGAAAATATGCTGTTGAAGGAAACTGGTCATTTTAATATTCAGACTGCCTCGATGGATGAATGGAGAAGTGCTCATCTTTAACAAATGAAAGTATATGTTACCTTCAGGTACAGAAAGAAGTAGAATACAGAAAGAAATATGATACTATTTGCATTTCTTAAAATAAACCTACAGGAGATGAAAACATTGCTTGAATTAGTCAGCCATTCCTCTCTGTCAGAATTTTAGTGAATTTGACAAGCGGTAGTGGATTCTGTAGACAGGTTGATACTCCTAGTAGTACAGTGACTGTCCTGGGATAGGCAGCCAACTGGAATGCAGTCAAATGTTGGGATAGTTTTGCTGTTCCTCTTTAAATACATAGTTCCCTTTTCAAAAAGGGGTACCCAAACAATTTTGCTTGGGGTATTTTATTGCTTTGGGTTTTCTGAGGGAGAGATTTTTTTGTTGGTTTTTTTTTTTTTNTCCTGTCCTAACTCTGTTGATACATGTGCTGGGAAAAAATCAGTGTAAGCTGTTAAATGGTAGTGAGAACTACTGTCAGACGGTGCTGAGGAACAGTGTGTGTCTTCTCTAATGCTAGAGGACTGGCAGTGGCTCTCCTTCCAAAGGTTTTTCTGAGCACTTACCTTCCTCAGTTTGCCTTTCTCTTGCAGCATACATACTGGGAGACAATTTATCTCTTGTGTACTATGAATTTGTAGCACACAAGGGCTATGATTCTACACAAAATGTTACAGTCTGCCGAGGGCAGTGGTCCTAGGCACCTCATCATCTGTGTCACAAATAGCTTTACAGCAAATGTGATAATACAAAACAGTTAAACAAGTCCTGCTTATTGATCCACTTAATAGGGTTGGAAGGGTTAGGAGCTTGTGAAAAATGTCAGTATTAAATGTTTTTTAGGAAAGGAATACTCCAAGTTAGTGAAGGTTAGGTTAGCTTACATAACACATAGCCTATGGATCCATCTGCTCTGATAAATAATTAGTCACAACAAATGCCTAGTGGCTTACATAAATGTCACTCAGCTCTATGAAAGGTAAGGACAACATATGGTCTTCTAGATCCAGTTTTCTATCAGTTGTTCTGAATGATCTGTAATACCAACCGTTCGGTATTTTCTGTATGTTCTTGCATGTCCACTGACAAGATTTTCCATTTTTCGTTACCAGATATTAACTTGCAGATAAAGCCTGTTTCTTTTCCTGTGTAATGATAGAAAAATCTTCTCATCTAGCATGGTTATTTCACAACATACAAGCTAAACACTTCTGAATAGTTCTAAAGATGAAAAAATGCAGTATGTTCTTTTCAGTCAAGTTGTGTGTAACAAATTTATTCTGATATAAAGACTGGAATGTAATTCTTGTCTGTCATGTTCCTCTCTGCAGTTTCCTATTGAGGAAGAAGAAGAAATACTGTCATCAGTTCTGCCAGATTCAAAAAAGGAAAATGACCTACCAGACTTCCCCCACATTGAAGAGTTTGGAAATTTGAGCTCTGCTCAAGCTAGGCTAGCCTATGAAGATTCTCACTTGCTTATAAATCTGGAGAAGCAAAAGGTGGAGCTGGAGAAACAGCGACTGGACATCGAAGCTGAAAGATTGCAAGTGGAGAAGGAGCGCCTGCAGATTGAGAAGGAGCGGTTGCGGCACGTTGACTTGGAGCGTGAGAGGCTTCAGATTGAGAAGGAACGGCTTCAGATTGAGTGGGAGAAACTCAGGCTAGAGACTCTGCATGCTGAAAAACCTGCCCTGGAAAATGACCTCCCCCAAACAGAAAAACCCATCATGCAGCCTCTGGATCTAGAAACTGAAAAGTTGAAACTTGAAAAGGAACGTTTGCAGTTAGAGAAAGAGAGGCTGCAGTTCCTCAAGTTTGAGTCAGAGAAGCTGCAGATTGAGAAGGAACGCTTGCAAGTGGAGAAGGAGCGCCTTCGAATTCAGAGAGAGGGTCACTTGCAGTGAACGTCTGAGCTAAGGTGTCAACATTAGTGTTTTGATGTTTCTAAATTAGAAGTAGTTTGTTTCTTAATACTGAAACTGTCCTAGAGGCTTAACATTCTTCTGTTCAGAGTTGAATGTTGATATTAAACTAAAAAAAAAATGGTGCTCAATGTGTATGTGCCTACATAAATGAGCTTATGTGTGAAATTGCTTTTCAGTGTATCAGAACTTAAGTGTTACGTTCTTGTCTTCAGTATTGTGCTGTATTAGTTCAGTGTCCTCCTCTCATAGAGGCCTTGAGAAGGATCAAGGCTGAACCTTGTACTTTTTGTCACTGTGCTAACAGTAAGGAAGGATCAGAATAAATCAGCATTTGTTGTGAGGACATGGTGCTGATGATAGCCTATATGGTAAAGAAGTATAATTTAGGCAGAACACAGGAATACAGAGTCATTATGGGATTGATTAGTTAAATTTCGTTTCCCCCCCTTTTTTTCCTCCACAATTGGGAAAAAGAGTTGAAGAGTTATCTAGAAGTTAAAGTGCAAGTTAAATTTGTTGCAGTTGTGTTTACTGTTGTTCCATGGCTTGAACTGAATGGGAGTGCAGAAAATTGGTTTGGTTTGTTTGTTGGTTTGTTTTTTTGCATGATGTATTCATATTAGGTAAAGTTACACGTCAGCCATACCTTCTATAAGCTGGACTGTTGGTTTCACCAGGTTGTTAATAATGCTGTATGGAGTAGAGCACCTGTGTTAGTGTAGCACAGGGATTTGCTGATTGATCAGGCAGGCTGTCTAATGAGTCTGTGATGACCCCCTGAAGGAAATTGCTAGACCTTGTTTGTTCCTTGAAAGGCAGTAGCTGGTGATGGGAGTCTCAGGAATGGAGACATGGAGACTGAGCACAGCCTGAGAAGCGCTGAGCTTGAACACTTACTCATTCATTGCTGGTTCTGCCTGGCCAGCACCAAGGCCATGTCTGCAAGGCAGCCAGAAGAGGCTTCTGTGGCTCTCTATGTAGTTTATTTTAATTAGACAAACAGAAATGGTCAGTGCTGAAGGCTGTTAAGTATTTTTCATAAGCAATGTATTCATATAACAAAAAAAAACAACCAAGGAAGGAAACTTTCTATTATTTCATATATGTTTAAATCCCAACTGAGCCAGACTTCACCTTTCTCATCTTTCTGCAAGTAACTATCTTGTTAACTCCATTGGAAATTTAGGACTGTGAGAATACTAAGTCTAAACATATGTTGAGTGACTTAGGTGAATTCTTGTGCAAGTAAATATATTTATACCACTACAGGTTTACTTTTATTCTGCAAAGATTATTTTTTTATTACTGAAACAAGTGTGCTTCTACAGTGGAAATAAATTTGACTACTACACTCCAAAATGGCTCTTGAGGCTTTCTTCACAGAGAAACCAAGGCTACATCTGAAGAGAAACCTGGATACTGAATACTGCAGCACCCCGAAGTTGCTGATGCCTGTATTCCATGTGTAGTCAGTCTGAAAGATGAGGCAGCTCAGAGTCTGACTTCAATCAACTGGGACTTACCTGAGAAAGGAAAAAGGAGGGAGACGCCAGCCAGTTAGATAGAAATGCCTTGGGGAAAATGTCTCTGAGTTTTTTCTTCCTGAATGTGGTGGGCTGACCTTAGTGAGATGCCAGGTACCCACCAAAATTGCTCTATCACTCCTCAGCTGCATAGGGGAGAGAAAATATAACAAAAGGCTCATGGGTGGAGATAAGAGCAGGGAGAAATCACTCAGCAATTACAGTCATGGGCAAAATTGGCTAGACTTGGGGAAATTAGTTTACTACCAATCAGTTAAGAGTAGAGTAATGAGAAATAAAACCAAATCTTTAACCACCTTTCCCACAGGATTCCATTCTTCCCAGCCTTAACTTCACTCCTGATTTTTCTCTACTTCTCCCTGAAAGTGACACAGGAGGATGGGGAATGGGGACTGCCATCACTTCATCACACACTGTCTCATCTCCTTCCTCAAGGGGAGGACTCCTCACACTCTTCCCCTGCTCCTGTCTCCCTTCCCACAGGAGACAGTCCTCCATGAATTCGTGTAACAGGAATCCTTCCCACAGACAGCAGTTCTTCATGAAGTGCTCCAGTGCGGCTCCCACAGGGTGCAGTCCTTCTGGAACAGGCTGCTCCAACATGGGTCCCCTGTGGGGTCTCAAGTCCTGCCAGAAACCCTGCTCCAGTGTGAGCGCCTCTCTCCACAGGTCCTGCTGGGAGCCTGCTCCAGTGCAGGCTTCTCCTGGGGTCACAGTCTCCTTCAGATGTTTCCATGTGCTCCAATGTGGGCTCCTCCATGGGCTGCAGGTGGGTCTCTGCTCCCCCATGGGCTGCAGGGGCACAGCTGCCTTGCCATGATCTGCACCATGGGCTGCAGGGGAACTTCAGCTCCAGCACCTGGAGCACCTCCTGCCCCTCCTTCTGCACTAACCTTGGTGTCTGGGACTTTTTTTCTTGGGTATTATGTCCTCTCTGGCTGCATTTGCTTCTGTGCGTTTTTCCCTAGTTAGTTACTGTGCCAGTGTCACTAGCACCATCGCTGATGGACTTGGCCTTGGCCAGGGGCGGGTCCATCTTGGAGCTCCCAGGGATTGGCTGTGTCAGACATGTGGGGCATCTTCTGGCAGCTTCTCTTGGAAACCACCCCTGTAGCCCCTCCTGCTACCAAGACACTACCTCACAAATCCGATACGCCAAAATAAACGGACAAATTGTCAGCTCCCTGATACATGTCAAGCAAATTGATATTAAAAGTAACTTACTGTGATTTGGAGAAAATACTTACCTTTTCCTTTTAAAACATGAAAGAGGCAAAATTCAAGGAGTTAGTCAGGACTGTCTAGTGCACAGAACATTGACTGAGATAGTGGGATAGTGTGAATTTTATGATTGCTGTACCCTAAGGTGACCAAGTTTCTAGATAGCTATTCTGACTGCCAAACAGGGTCAGAGTAGGAACAAGGGGTAACATAGCCAGCTCTGCAAGGGGTAGTGACCAGAAGGACCAAGCCAGGACAGAGAAAACTTTCCTACAGTCTTATCTGGAAGATGTGTCTGGCCAGGAAGGAGCGGATGTGGACTCTGGCTCCTCTTTCAACAGGTAGTTGAGCTGCTGCTTGTTACCAGCACCTCTGTCTTCATGTTTCACTCCATCTATCCATTAGGATAATGATTTGTATTTTACATTGAACATCTTCAGAATTGTTCCCCAACAGCATTAAAGGTTTTAGGGAAAAATGAATAGATAAATCTGAACCATTTCTGAATTCTCAGTTGTTTTGGAAATTTGAACACTTCTTCAAATGTTAATAGAGCTGTATGTAAGCAATTACATTTTCTAAAAACTATTCAGCCTCCTAGGGAAATGATGCATCTTTTGGTTATAGAAAACGTCTTGGAAAATACTGAATGATGAAATTAAGTATTGTGATAAATCATTGAAAATACAGTTTCAACATAAAATTTAGAGAAAATTACAGAGTTTAATCAATTTTATAGCTTGCTTTATTCATANATAAGAGCAGGGAGAAATCACTCAGCAATTACAGTCATGGGCAAAATTGGCTAGACTTGGGGAAATTAGTTTACTACCAATCAGTTAAGAGTAGAGTAATGAGAAATAAAACCAAATCTTTAACCACCTTTCCCACAGGATTCCATTCTTCCCAGCCTTAACTTCACTCCTGATTTTTCTCTACTTTTCCCTGAAAGTGACACAGGAGGATGGGGAATGGGGACTGCCATCACTTCATCACACACTGTCTCATCTCCTTCCTCAAGGGGAGGACTCCTCACACTCTTCCCCTGCTCCTGTCTCCCTTCCCACAGGAGACAGTCCTCCATGAATTTGTGTAACAGGAATCCTTCCCACAGACAGCAGTTCTTCATGAAGTGCTCCAGTGCGGCTCCCACAGGGTGCAGTCCTTCTGGAACAGGCTGCTCCAACATGGGTCCCCTGTGGGGTCTCAAGTCCTGCCAGAAACCCTGCTCCAGTGTGAGCGCCTCTCTCCACAGGTCCTGCTGGGAGCCTGCTCCAGTGCAGGCTTCTCCTGGGGTCACAGTCTCCTTCAGATGTTTCCATGTGCTCCAATGTGGGCTCCTCCATGGGCTGCAGGTGGGTCTCTGCTCCCCCATGGGCTGCAGGGGCACAGCTGCCTTGCCATGATCTGCACCATGGGCTGCAGGGGAACTTCAGCTCCAGCACCTGGAGCACCTCCTGCCCCTCCTTCTGCACTAACCTTGGTGTCTGGGACTTTTTTTCTTGGGTATTATGTCCTCTCTGGCTGCATTTGCTTCTGTGCGTTTTTCCCTAGTTAGTTACTGTGCCAGTGTCACTAGCACCATCGCTGATGGACTTGGCCTTGGCCAGGGGCGGGTCCATCTTGGAGCTCCCAGGGATTGGCTGTGTCAGACATGTGGGGCATCTTCTGGCAGCTTCTCTTGGAAACCACCCCTGTAGCCCCTCCTGCTACCAAGACACTACCTCACAAATCCGATACGCCAAAATAAACGGACAAATTGTCAGCTCCCTGATACATGTCAAGCAAATTGATATTAAAAGTAACTTACTGTGATTTGGAGAAAATACTTCCCTTTTCCTTTTAAAACATGAAAGAGGCAAAATTCAAGGAGTTAGTCAGGACTGTCTAGTGCACAGAACATTGACTGAGATAGTGGGATAGTGTGAATTTTATGATTGCTGTACCCTAAGGTGACCAAGTTTCTAGATAGCTATTCTGACTGCCAAACAGGGTCAGAGTAGGAACAAGGGGTAACATAGCCAGCTCTGCAAGGGGTAGTGACCAGAAGGACCAAGCCAGGACAGAGAAAACTTTCCTACAGTCTTATCTGGAAGATGTGTCTGGCCAGGAAGGAGCGGATGTGGACTCTGGCTCCTCTTTCAACAGGTAGTTGAGCTGCTGCTTGTTACCAGCACCTCTGTCTTCATGTTTCACTCCATCTATCCATTAGGATAATGATTTGTATTTTACATTGAACATCTTCAGAATTGTTCCCCAACAGCATTAAAGGTTTTAGGGAAAAATGAATAGATAAATCTGAACCATTTCTGAATTCTCAGTTGTTTTGGAAATTTGAACACTTCTTCAAATGTTAATAGAGCTGTATGTAAGCAATTACATTTTCTAAAAACTATTCAGCCTCCTAGGGAAATGATGCATCTTTTGGTTATAGAAAACGTCTTGGAAAATACTGAATGATGAAATTAAGTATTGTGATAAATCATTGAAAATACAGTTTCAACATAAAATTTAGAGAAAATTACAGAGTTTAATCAATTTTATAGCTTGCTTTATTCATAATGAAAATGCAGTCATTTTGTGGTAATTTGAATTTAAATGTCATATATTTAAATACTTATCTGCAATCTCTTAAGCTTTAATTGCTTGATTCACCAACCTGGGATCCTGATAGCAAAGCCTAAGGGCGAGATTTTGACCCCTGTAAATGTCACCCATATTAGAAAATAGACATGAACTCAGTGTTCTACCACCATCAGTCATGGGATAAAGGTTGTAAATGTGGCCCCAAGAAACATGCCAGGATGAACAGCAGCCACAGCCCTGACGGGACACAGCTGACAAAGCACGGTAGGATTCAAAGACAACTTTCTCTCCTTGAGTCAGTGGTCTTGTGTTATTTCTAGGACATTTTGAGCAACTTTCATTGAGCATAAAGAGATGCTGCAAGCAATATGTTCACAAGGTATAAAATATTAATTTATTAAGACAAACAAGAGATGGTTAGGATTCCCTAAGCAATTGTATCCTCATCACCCAAGGTGTGTTTACTAGCCAGGGAATTGTCAGCCAGGAGAGGAAGACTTTCTAAAACCCCCCTTGCAAGTGGGAGCAGAAGCCTGTAGTTGATATTTCTTCGCCTTTTCACAGAACTGTTCATGCATTTGCCACAAAAGAGCATCAGTGATGAGTATCCTCTCTGGCTCATTCGCCCCCAAAAGCTCCCTGCAGGAATGCACGGAATGCTCCAAGGAGATGGAGTCAGACGTAGGGCTGATATTTTACAAACACAAAAATACCCTCAAAAATCCTACTCTCTGTCAGTCAGGAGCCTTGACAGAAGTGATAGGTGGGAGAAGAGGGAGGAGGAAAGACTAATTTTTCTCTGTTGTTGCTGAAATTAATTAGTGAATTTAAGTCAGATGGTGTCAGAAAATGTCACCACATGCAGTAGTATTTACCTTTTTTCTCTTTTTTCTTTTTCCTTTTTCCCCTTTTTTCTATTTTCTTGCATTTCTCTTTTTCCTTTCCTTTTTTCCTTTTACCTTTCTCTGTTTCTTTTTTCTTTCTCTTTTTCATTTTCCTTTCTTTGTATCACTGTAAGTCTGAATACCTGCATCACTCAGGCACTGTTGAAGTTTGAAGCTAACAGTAAGATGAAGTATAAATGGGCTGGATTACTCCATAGGTTAATGAGTTTGTTTTGCATCAGGGACTCAGAATGTTTGTAGTTAGTATTAGGACTATGGAAAGATTTTAATGAAGAGAAGAGAAGAGAAAAAGAGATTGTATATTTTAATAAATTCCCACCTTTTTTTTGTTTCCAGATAATCAGCTTATTTGAAGATGCGTGCTCCAAGCAAATAGGAGGAGGCGGGGATGAACGCTTTTAGTATGGACTTGGGGCAACTTGTAGTACTTAATCTTTTCCTCTTATTTTTTTTTTTTTTTCCATTTTGTAGCAAACCCATGATTTTTCAAAGCACTAGCTATGCCACTCGTGCTTTTGGCTTGGTGTCCCCAGGTGATCTAGCAATGACATGGCAATCAGCCTTTTACCACTCAGACAGCATCAGATGGAAGTCAGGGAGGGAGCTCCGGGCAATGGGAGCTCTTGCCCACATCTCACTGGGTTTTCCTCTCTAGTCTCTTAAAGGGAAATCTCCTGATGCTAGGTCACACTTATGATGCCAATGAATGCAAGAGTTCTCAACCATCAAAAACATACTAGAAAAAAAAATATGTCCACTGACACAAGACCAGAAGAAGCCCTTTTCAGACACTGTGCATAATCCTGTTAAACTTGACCTGCTTTAGAGGACACTTCCATCCTCTCCTTTTACAGTTTATTAAGAATGCCATTGTTATTTTCTGTTCCAGTTTTATTGGTTTTAATTTCCCTGCTTCATTCTATCAGTAGTTTTAGTCTATACATTAGTAGACTGTGAATTACCTTGTCTTGTTACTTCCATATTTTCTAATTGCACCTCTCCATCATTAGTCAACGGGTTCATAATGTGGAAGGCAAAGTTGCTATTTCATTTCATGCTATATAATACAATGCTTTTGGTTCAGTAATTACATTGTGCCAGACTTGTGATCAATCCTGAGATAGCTCACTTGTGATGGATAGCCCCATCACAGAGTGTATAAGAGTTAAAGGAAGAAGCGAATTTTTAATTTTGCTCCTCTGTCAATTTAGCTACTTGAATACTTCTTTTCAGACCAATATTTATCTCACTGTAGAGATTACAGAAATGAGAACTTAAAAGAGAGAATTGAAGTTTGAAAAGCATTTTATAAAGTTTTGGTTTGCAAACCAGGAAAGATAAAAATTAAATGTTCTTCCAGAGAAAGCTATTGTGTGTTATTCTGTTAATGGATTGCCAATCTTTTATTCACCTGTTTAATGTACTGGAGAAAACCATTACCTGCTTCTTATAACTGTTCTAAGGGTTATGTGAAATGAGCTCATCATCTCACTACTATTGCTCAGTGCTAGGTCTGTGAAAAAAGATTTCCAAAGGTTTTCTTCTCTGTCACAGAAGTGTTTGTGAGTCAAACAATTTTCTGAAGTGCAGGCAACATTGAGTCATCAGACACAGGGTGTGGCCTTTCCTAACAGGGGAAGAATTGCAAGTATGGGCACAAGAGTGCAGCATGGGTCACAGGGACGGCCAAGGGAGTAAGGGTGGAGAGGGCTGTAGCCTTTAGGGACAAATGACATCCTAGTGTCCTAAGGTTACAGCAGAGGAAAGCCTGATCCTAGTGGGGCATGTTTACACTTTTCTGAAAAGGACCTGCTAGGAGCCAATTTCATGGACAGAATTGCTTTGGTGCGATAAAGCAAAATTTATGTTCTTGCGTATCTTTATAGATATAATGGCACAACCTATTCCTAGGTTTTGAACATAAATAGAAAGTTTTCCTATTTATGCTATAAAATTCTCTGGTCTTCATTGCTCTTTGACTTTTGCTCAGGGCTGCACCTCGGACTTTTCCATCTCACATCCTATCTGCCATCCTTTTTGTATACAAATTCTTCCCCCAAAGGAATACCAGCAAGATCCCACTAGTCAGAAATAACAAACTTAAAAACCCCTCAGAAATCCAAGGTACAGTACCCTAATGGGGGTTTTGTCGTCTCACCAAAGCAAGGTGAGGTAGCTGTGTCTGCAAATTATGTCAAGGTCATTTTGTATCCAAAACTTTGGGAAAGGTCTGAGGTTCAGAATTCAGTTAGAGGTCGTTCAAGGGAGAGAGGGCAGCAGGAGGACTACATAGGTGGAGCAGGTAGTACACACTCTGCTGTGACAGTGGCTGTTAAAACAGCTGAAAGGAGTTAACTGTGATACTTAACAAGTAGAGAGACAAAGGAGAGAGGGAAACGAGGCATCAGACTAAGCATTCTGGGTGGACAGAGGCTGCCTTCCACTGCCTCTTCCCCTTTCTCAAGAAGAAACAACACAGCATTGCTTTGGATTTTCCATTAGAGCAGCTCCTTCCAGCATCCCCTACATGGCAGATGAGCAAAACCAACATGCAAGGCAAGCTGCAATGATAAAAGAACAACACAAAAGCACCAGATCTGGACATGGATTACAGAGATAGAGTTAGTAAGTGAGTTCCAGGGACATGGGTGAAGGCCAAGAACGATGGCAGCTACAGAATAGATAGCATCTCACCTCTCTTCTTGGCTCTCTAGGATCAATCTGCTTTTCTAATGATTCAAGTATTCAACTGACTTTGAAATGGAAACATCACTACTATTTTATACACATGCTACTAACACAAAAGCGTTTTAGTTGAAGGACTTCAGGTTGTTTCTGAGAACAGCAAACTGTTCCACCCAAGAGAATTTTGGAGAAATACTGTGACGACAGATCATTTGATCAGTCACTCCACTTCTGGTATGCATCTTTTTGCACTATTGCATCAAAATAGCAATTAAGAAAGTAAAAACATGGCAGAAAAAGTGGGGAAATTGAATATGCAAAGGTGAAGAGATGAATTATTAATTTTACCATGCCTGGGTTCAGATATGCTGAACAACACTTTAGCACCTTGAGCACTTGCTGAGAGAACTGAGGTCCCTCCTTGGGGAATGTACCTCAGGATTTCTGGAGAGGACCTGAGAACTCAGGAGGTGCAGCCAAGATGGTGGGTGGTATCAGCACAGACCTCTGGGGGAGTATTAGAGTGTTTAAGCCTGAGATCCCAGGGGTCAGTCTGTGCCAACTCTGAGCAGCTGGGGGAGGAGGAGAGGTTCAGCATCCTACTGATCCGTGGCTGTCCTCTTCCAATTGCCCCAAAGCTTAAGGAATTGCACAAAATACAGAAAGGAGAGAAAACACAGGTAAGTGTTACTATTCTTTAGTATTGGTTTTAGTACACAAAAAAATCTCAGCGCTAAGAACAGGAGACAAAAATGGACCAATCTAATGAAAACATTTTAAAAAAAATTCATTTTTGTTGTGTGATTGTGTGGGTGCTACTTTTCAAGACCTGCACAGGGCTTGGGCAAGAGTACAGTTGCTTTTAGATGTGTGCGGATCTCCCTGCAGATACCTCCCAGAGTACTGGCACATGGTCTGCTCTAGGGCTGGTGGCTGGTGCACTGATGGCTTTCTAAAAGACTCAGAGCAGGCTACAGCTAAAAGAACTAGCACTGTTTGTCTTACAGGTTGGAGCCAGAGAGATCTTTTGGCTCAGAAATATAGTGGGAAAATGGTGGGCTAGTCCAAAATGGTTTGCAGGAAAGCTCTTACTTCTAAAGGATAAGCTAAGGGTAATTACCAGCCTCTGAACTATCTCACACTGAAGAAAAAGCATTTCTGTCAAATCAAATAGGCATTGTCACATAAAGAACTGATTTATAGTTGATCTCATATAAAAGATGTAGATAATCTAATTTTTTTTCCCCTAGATCATCTTGATAACAAAGTATTGCCTGGAAGCAGTTCTTTCAGACGCAGGAGTGAACACAAACACTCGCCCTACTTAATTTTTATCACAATAGGACCCTTCCAGTGAATCGAAGTGCACGTGCCGGCTCCTCCTTCTTCCTGGAGCCCGCCAGCTTCCCTTCCTTCAGATTGTTTTTCCATCTGCAGTGTTTATAATAGTTGCAATGTTTCTGCAAGACGGAGGCAGGGCTGTTTATTTAGGAGGCTGTACTCAGAAGCTTGTCAGTTTAGCTGGACTGTTTGCCAGAAAAGAAAATTCAGTCTATTTAAAGATGCCAGCTTTTATTCAGGATGAGCAAATCTATTCAGAAAATAAATCCCTTGTGCCCTCTTCATACTCTCCCTTTTGATCCATGAGCATTGCTAAGTCTGAGTAGTTCATATGTTTATTCTTTTTGTAGAAAAGAGTTATTTCCTGTAGAACAAAAGCCTTTTGGGAAAGAAATCAAGCTCTGTGAACTTCAGTTCGCAGCTTTTTATCCAAGAGTTCAGAAAGAGGTTAGGGGAAAAACAAAAACAGTTCAAGTGGAGCAGACTTTGAAAACCTTCTCCTGAACCTGCTCTGACATTGTCAAAGGGAGGGAGCAACCTCCACACTTGATCTGCCAGCTTCCCTTGGGGTCAGCAGAACCTTCTGCATGGCACAGATGGTGTCAGGGCCATGGTCCTTCTCCTGACGAACACTGTGCTGGCATCCTCACCATTGCCTGCGCCAAGGGAAGCACAGAAGACTCAGCAGTGTCTCTACTGCTCTTCAGTTGATGGAGACCTGAACAGGAATGTGTACGTGTGTGTGTGTGCATATAAACCAAAGGAGGTTTAGGAGAATACAGGTTCTGATGGAGATGGACCCCATGGACCACAGGTGCACACTACAAATCTGACACACGTGACATTTTTGGTTGGGTGGTATTCGTGAGTGGGAGGTGTGGTGGTGCATCCCTCCTTTCCTCCCAGGCCGTACTATGATCTAGGAAAGGCTTGTGAGGCCCTGGCCTATGACAAACAGTACCTGGACTGAGCTCGTCTTGACCTTATCAGAAACACTGTCTGTTCCCAGGAACTTGTGCTGCCTAACAGCCTCCTGCCCTTTTTTTTCTTTAATAGACAGCCTTAGAAACCTTTATTGACTGAATAACAACCCAAGTGGAATGACATTTTCATTTTCAAACTTTCAAAGAAAGTGTGCCGACCTGAAGTGCTGCTAGGATGAAACTTCATTATGACTAGAGCCTACTTTCTTGTGGCCCTATGAACAGTAGTCCAAAATGAGACCCTTTGAGCTCTCCTGGACCACAGTGCCTGTGTGCATGCAAGTGTTTATATGCTATAGCCAAAGTGGGAGAAATGCTGCTCTCCTGGATTCTTAAGTACTTTAGATTTGTAAGTAAATTAGGCCTGTAAGTAAGTCACTGTTGTGTTATTGTAAATCCCATATGAATCTTTTACTCTCTTCCTGTCACCCTCTGCCACCACAAAGATAGTTTTGTGTTTATTTCACTTTGTTTTGGTTTGGATTGATTGACCCTGTATTTCTGTTTGCTGTTTTTCCTCACTGTGCTTTAACCATCTAGTAAGTAGCAGGGTGAACCTTATCAGTGAACTTTGTTGTGCTGTCTCTTTTATATTAAACTTGTTTTTACTGATACCTTTGCTGGTGATTCTTTAAGCAATTCACAACACTCCTTCATGATGGGAGGGAAGTAGGTTGTTGTTTTCCTTAATTATTCTTGTGCAGCATGGCACAAGCATTCCGGATCCTGTGTCAGATTTTCCATCTGCTTCACAGCCTCCCCATCATTGCTGTGCTTCTATAATTGGAGCAAGCAAAGAAGAAAAGGGTGGAGAGCCAAGACAGTTGGAGAATTCAGAGATGCTCTCAGGAAGAGACCAAATTAACACTAGTAACTCCTAAGAAAATTTAAACCACTTTCCTATCAAGTGGCCAAGAGGATGTCATCAGCACAGATTCAAAGTCTACTAAGGAAAAAAAGGTGCCTCTTTGAGAATGAAAAAAAGAAAGGAAGAAGCAAGTTCAATTGTATACTGGTTATTCAAACTGATTGTATGATACTGAGATAAATGGATTTTAGTCTGAAATCATTCCTCCAAAAACAGTGGTGAACTTCTGTGGAGAGACTTTCAGAAAATTAGTGGCGCATCCAAGGAAAAGGAAACCATAAAACTGCAAGGGCAGAAGGGAGCTGCTTGGGCTAGTTTCATAGCACATTTTCCTGATGGAGTTATTTCTTGCCAAAGGTCTGGGCTACAGAACTCCTCTGGGATGAGCGTCTGAGAAGAGTGAGCAGGTCCAGAGTTGTGACAGATACAGTGTCCCGGTTTGAGACAAATTAAGGGAAATGCTCTGGAAGGAGCGTCTCCTCCAAAGAAGGCAGGTTTCAGCCACCCCTCCCCCACAGGTTCAGGAAGAAATTCCTCAGAAGAAAGTGGAAAAAAAGTTATTTATTTAACAAGCAGAGTGCACGCAGGCACGGAAAAAGAATAATGTTAGATTATAAAACCTCTCGGTGTGGAGAAGAAACCTGGGTAGATTCAAAGTCCTTTGTGGATGTGGCTCTCTCCTCTCCTCTCCTCTCCAGAGCTGGGGTTCGGTGTGGGCCCCTCCAGGCCACAGTGTAGGGCCTCCCGATGGTGTTCTGGTGTTCTGAAAAGGTCCCGAAGAGTCCTTGCCTCAGCTAGCAGGCCAGTGAAAAGAAAAAAAAGCAAAGAATTTTAACTCTCCATCTCTCTCTCCTGAGAAAAGGAACCGAGAGCTGGGAAAAGCAGGAAAAGTTCTCTTCTCTGCTCTGCCGCAGCGGTGAGAGAACGCAGGGGAGTGTGTGTGTTCTTGAGATACAAACCACTTCCAAAAAATTCACCTGGCTTCTCTCCCCACTCTCCTGAGAAACAGCTTAAAGACACAGGAAGGCACAGGATTCATGTCTGGCATAGGGCAGACGATAGGGAACGCAGTGTCATACAGTCACCCCAGACATACAGTTTATGTGGCACAACGGCATTGTTTAGAGTTAATTTTAATTTGATAGCTCAAAATGAATACCAGAAAACAAACAAACAGGGAGCTTCAAGACTATATTTTCAGGCGAACCAATATCTTCCCATCAAGCTACTTTTCTGACAGTCTTTGTTTTTCCATAATGTAAATTCCACACTGATCTTATTAATCCTGCATTTTTATTGGAGATATTTTTTCTAGACTTATCTCTGCTCCGTTGTTCTAATCTACTTGGAGTTCAAACTAATATTTTAAATTAGTTTTTAAACCAGTTTAGTGAGATGGGGAGTAAAACCGAAGTTTCCTGTTTAGATTTCCCAAACCTTGGGTGCAAAGGCTACCTGGAAAAATTTTGCCCAATATACAGATTTTTTTATACTGGGAAAGAAAGGGAAATAATAGGGACTGAGCAAAGGTAGGAACTTGTTTTAAACAAGTGCTAAAGAAATTCTAGCAAGGTGTTTGTGGGAACTAAACCCAAATGCTTCCAAAGTTTTTAAGTTTAGCATTTTTGGCTTGTTCCTTATTGAAATTTGACCTCCAATGTAACTATTATCAACCTCTGCAGCCCTGAGAGATGCTGTTTCATAGATGATGAGAATCTTCAGGGACAATCAGGTTTGCAAGAGCTGACCATATTTATGTCAGCAGCAGAAAGAATGGCTCAAATCAGTTCTCAGGCATTCCCCTTCAGTAGTTTCCCCTATATCAGCACCCAAGTTTGACAACATCACCAAGCTGACCCAAGAGGGTTACAAATGGACAGGCAGCTTTGTCACTAAAATACCAGGCAGTGACCAAAATACCAGAAGAAAAAACACAGAGAAGGATGACTGAGGTGAGTTTTTTTCTGTAAATGAAGGCTGATGTCAAGATTTACTGGTGTGGTCTGGGGGCAGCCAGCACTGTTAGTTCCTGTGCAATATTTTTCCCAGTGCTATACAAGAAATTTCAGTTTCAAACAGAGTCTGTTTAGTACATTTTATCAGTTCTTATGTATTTGGCAAAAAAACCCCAACCCACCAACCATGCTACTAATATATACAAAATACTGCAGCCAAAAAACTTTTTGTCCTTTATTTTGCCTATGTGTGGGTATATAGGAAATCATCCAAAAGAAATCAAATTAAAAAATGCATCACCAATTATCAAATATACATAAATTAATCTTTTCTGCCTGAAATACCAGTTCAGGGGACATATTCACCTACTCATCACTTTTCCCACTGAAATTAACAGAACAAGGTTGTCGGCCCGCAAGGAGTAGGCAGGGAAAAAGCCACCACATGTTCACTGCAGCATGTGATAATAACTCACTGCCGAGCGTGGTCGGGCTCTCATCCCACCTTGTCCTCCCTCCAACAGTCTGTGACTGCCCTGGGATTTGGCCAGTTGCTCCAGGATCAGCTCTGATGGGGGAATAAACCTGTCCTAGGGTCCTGGGTGGGAGCTTGGCTTCATTCTTCTCTTCCCCGAGCATCCATCCAAGGCTGGTGGCTGTGGTTGGGTCTGGGGGGTGCCCTTCGTGACTGCTTTTGTGGGGAAAGGTGACAGCAGGTAGGAGCATCTCTTCACTTGGGTCACTGCTGGGACTGCAAACCTGCTATGTCCCTGAGAGAGGTCAGGCAGATCTACAGCTAAATCCAGGCAAGGCAGAGCTTTCTGTCTTCAACCGCACACGTCTGAATGGATCTTGCAGTGCTGCAGAGAGGTTTCCCTTCCTCCTGCCTGAGTGGTCTCTGATTGACAAAGCTTTTAGGAATATGAAGTATGGCTGACTAAAGCATTGTGCTGACACAGCCCAAGGGTGCATGTGTCAAGAGCCCACTCCAGGTTGCAGAAAACTGCTGTATAATCAGCTATTTAAATAATAGATCAATTTAATTTATCTGGCAGAACATGTCATGACAACATAGCTTGATTAAGGTCTAGAAATATCTGCATGAGAGATTTCAGAGGGTAGGGTATTCTAGCGATAAAGGCAAAACACTGCAATCAAATTCTTGGATGAGGAAAAAAGCTGTGTTTAACCCTAAAAAAGGTAGGGTTTAAGTCAGTCCTGAGATGCATTTAAAAGCACCAGCATGGGAGGTGCTGTGGGTTGTGACAAATGTGACCTCTGATGAGATGCTTGTAATTTTCTCTTCTCAGCTGTAAACCTGTGAATCTCTGAAGAGAGCAAAGTATTTCCCAAATTGTCCGTGCTGATAAATGATCAAGGTCTGGTGCCTCAAGAAGATAAACACCCCGGATGGTAGGTGGGTATTGTGAGATGGAGTCAGCATGCACCACACAAAAATTAGCTTGTGAAACCAAGTGACCAGCCCACACCCCAGTGTTTTTTCTCTGTTATCTTTATATGGTATAAATTATGTTGTATGCTGGCAGATACTCCTTATCTCCTTGCAATCCTGCCATTATGGTGTCTTTTTCCAAAATAAACACCAGAAAACAGCAATCCCTTGGGCTTTATAGCTTAGTGGTGGACTTGGAATTGTTAGGTTCACAGCTGAACTCACCCATCTACAAGGTCTTTTCCAACCTAAATGATTCTACAATTCATTTGCAACAATTTGCATTTACTCTGCTACAAATGTGTGCTCCCTCCAGCAATGATAACCACCTCAGCACTGCATCTATCACACATCTCCTTTTCTCTGCTGGGACTTTGCTATAGCAGCTCTCCCCATTCCTTTGGCTCTGTGTTTTTCCCTAAATCTCTTTCAGAAATGAAAATATCCCTCTTTCCTTTATATAGCAAACTGTGTGCCTACAGGCAATAGAAGTCCAGGCAACTACACATGGATCTTGCAAAATGGGGATGCTCCTAGTGAAAGAGATTTGGGAAATATGTGGTACCTGGTCATGAAAGGAGCAGAGAGAGCAAAGGGGCTGTGGGGAAGCAGGGCATTATGAGGAGTAAGGGTTTAATATATAGTCTCATCCTTTTAATACTATTTATTTTCCAGATATGAATAATCCTTAGTGAAGAATGCCAGTTCCCCATTGGGATGGACAAATCAGGATCTGTGGGTGTGCTGTTGGCTGTTAAATTTTGTGTATGATCAGCACCTTAAATTGCACCCTCCACATCATCTCCCAGCACACACTGCTGTATCACGTGCTAAGCGTAAGCCTCCTGCTCAGCAACTTGTTCCTTCTGTCCCAGGAAACTTGTTGCTTCCCTCATCTTTGTGACTCATTGCTGCCACATTGTCTGCAATGGGTTTGGAAATCAGAAAATCCCATTTATGGAATGTACTCTTAAGAATGGCCCCAAAGTCTCGTGTCAGCCAGTTCTGCTGCCTTTTTCACTTTAGTTCGCTAGGTAGGATCTGCTTGGCCACAAAATGACTGTCTCTCTCTCTCTCTCTCCCTGGAACGTCCATTCTAGGAACAATACTGTTTCATGTTGCAGGGCCAGTGACAGGAAGGAAACAGCCCTCCACTGAAAAATGTTTTTAGAATAGCATTTAACTGGCAAGAAGCTCAAGGCCATCACAAGTTTCTGTACCAATCCCCACTCAGAGCTAGGACATCCCACCTCAGTGTTAGATCAAGTTGCTCAGAACCACATCCAGCAGCTTTTAATTACCCCTGAGAATGGAGTCTCCACAGTCTCTCTGAGCAGCCTGTCTCCATGTTTGACCATCCTTTCTGCAAAAATTTTGTTTACAAATGTCTAACTTGGATTTCTGCTGTTGCTACTTCTCCCCGCTGCACCGTATGTCCCCTTCAAGCCTTTGTACACAACTCTTGGCTTGGTGTTTCTGGAGATGCTCTCTTTCCTTGCAACAGTTTTCCACTGGATTTGTTCCAACAAGATGTTTGGGTTTCTGCTTGACCACTAGGAACAGATCAGTACAAAAGATTTTGCCTTTCTGTGACTCATTCCAAGGATTTGCTCCAAGTACTGTCCACGTTTGTGAATACGGCTAGAATTCTTTCTTTGTTTTTGTTTCAATTGCGCATTTTCTGTTTGACATTAATGGTAGCTGGAACTGTGGAGTTTGGCATTTTTTCATTTTTTTTGTGGGCTGACACCAGTCTTCACATTGACTGAAATGTTGCTCAGTGACATGTGCTGATTCCCTATAAAAATTTCAATACCACAGTTGGAAAATGTACAAATCTTTTTCTTTCCTCTTCTTTCTTCTAACAAAGAACATAAGAAAGGGTGTTCTAGAAAGGGACATTTTTTTGTCCTAGCATCATTTTACTGAATAAATGGGGTTTTTGGCATTTATCCAAGGGGGCTAATTGAAAAACAGAAGATAAAGTTTTCTGATTGACGACTTCATACCAGGAAAGGAAAAATATTATTCTGCCTAGAAATTACTTGTGTTTTCTAACTACTGGGAAACCTTTCAGATATATCAAATTTAATAAAATGTGGTATTTATCCCTTTGTGCAAGCTTACTGTATGGGCATAAATCTTATTTTCCTTAGGGAAAATAAAGTAAATGGGCCTGAGGAAGTACTGCTGAAATATTTATCTTCTTTCAGCTGTAAATTTGGTCAGAGAGAAGTTAGGATATTTGGTATTTTATACACAGAGAAGCTTTAGATTTGCAAAGCTTCATCTCTCTTTCTTCTTCAAAGCCAAGCTTGTAAACAAAGGAACTGTTCCCAAACTGTCACCATAATGTCATTCGGTTCCACGCAGTCACTGCATCACTTCTATCGCTGAACAAACTTAACATCATCTGTTGCTAATGCCACAAAAACATTGCATTACCATCATTTCGAAAATAACTCTGTAAATGCAGTCTTTTGCACGTATTTGCAGAAAATCGCCACTTTAATAAGAAAACCTTAGAATGAAGTATTATTTTATTAAATATTAATAGCACTTGTAATTTGTCATAATGAAATAATGTTTCTTACTATTAAATCATACTTTCCCCTTTTGTTCTCCCTTATTATTTTCTGTTTCATATGAAATGCTGAAAAGTTTTATATGAAGCTAAGGCATTGGTAAATAGTTTAGAAAAATTGAATGCAATTCAAGATGCACAAATGTAAAACTGTACACTTAAGTAGGAGTAATCCATCTCAGAAATGCAGAATGAAGGCAAATGGCTCTGTAGCTTTGCTGCAAAAAGTCAGGAAGAAAATGCACCAACATCCTCCTACTATTGCAGATTAAAAAAAAAAAAAAATTAGGAATTCTGTCTGCAATGCACGTGGAAAGGAATCCTTGTGCTTTTGTTGTGACTACTAATCAGGCTGGAATTGCAGGAAGATTTTGATATGGGACTTCACGATGAATTTAGTTCAGTTGGGGGCACCAGTGTAACCAGTCTGAGGTTTAGAAATTCGTCTAAGGTTACCTGTCATGCAGAGCTGTAGGTATGGCATTGCCTTGCGAGGGGGGCCTGCCTGGTGACAAGATCACGACCTTTATCATCTTGGCACAAAGAATAGCTGTGAGTGGAAGAAACTCCAGTGGGTGGGAGAAAGCCTTGGGGCTTGATGTAGGTGAGCAAAGGTGGAAAAACTCAGGGCAGTGAAAGAAATTAATGATCAAGTGGTGAGCCAGGCTTTGGCAGAAGGAGCTCTGACAGGAGCACGCTGGAGACCAGAGTTCTAGTGGGGCTTGAAATAAGGAAAGAGAACTAAGAGAGTGTGGGGGGAGAGCAAGGGAGCTGTAAAGAGGAAAGGCAGCCAAGCAGCAACCTGTAGAGCAGGTCCACAACTCACTCATTCAAATTTCCATCAATCCCTTTCCTCCTCACCAGCTATAGCCCATTGATGCCTGACAGGGCAGAATTCTAGCCTAGAGTCTCACATACAGGGAAAAGGGCCAAAGTGGCCCAGCATGGAGGGAAGAGAAGAAAGGGTGGGACCAGAAACAGGACCTGAAACAAAGCACCTCAGAAGAGGGCTTTCTACTCCTCTTGTTTGCTGCTCCACAAGTGGCCACATGAGCATCCCACAAAGTGAAGTGTCTGTGGGCTGTGGATTGTGACTATTACTGAGACTCATAACAAGATGAAACAGTGTGACTGGTGTGGGTGAACTTCATGCTGATGGAAAGTCAAAAGCCTATGTTGCCTTGTGGGAATAAAATCTCCAGAGAGATTTTTTCAGGTTGACCACAAATTGCTAATGCTCTATGACCACACACAGTCCCAAAGAGCTTCAGTGTGCTGCAGGAAACAGCATGGTTACAAAAATGCCGAGCATCAGCCAATTTCCTCTTTGGGTAGAAACATTCTACAGAATTTGCCGAAAGTAGGAAGAATGGGTTCATGCTTGTCAGTTGTTTTTTCCTAGGTTAATTTAATGTCACAGTGACTCCTGGTTTTCAGTTCCTAACAGTGGATGTGATAATCAGGTGGACAGGCCTGAATGCATGGGGAACTACATCAGCATGATGGACCAAATCCTATCAGCTGCGCTTGCTAATGGCTTAGATGTCTTGCAGCCTTCTCTCAGGCTTTGCATGCCCCCGTGACCAAATAAAATGGGAGGAGAAGGATGCAGCAGCATTTCCACATCAGCTTCCTGCCTTCCAAGCACCAAGGAACCTGTCTGAAAGCAGTGACCTTAACTGCACTCTCTCTCCTGAAACAGATTCTGTTTGATGGGGAGAAAGAGGAGACAGGTTAGAAGTTGTGCCTGCATGCTTAAGAAAGAAACCTCCCCTTCTGTTTAGGAACTCTGCCAGCATTTCAGACTCGATTGCATCACGCTTGCCACTTCAAAGCCTTCAGCGACTGATCACACACTTGGAAAATATCAAACCTGACTTAACCTGACATGGTTATCAGTGTAACTCAACCTGTCTGACAGCCTCCTTCCTCAGGGTTGCCACGGCCTCCTTGTACTCAGAAATGTCTCTGGGGAAAGAGCAGGCATTTCTTCCCAACGTTATTCAGAGTGATAATTGCTTGTTTTACAAGGAAGCACCTTTGTACATTTTCCTTGCGAATGATGCAATTCAGTGTTTAATGCAGTGACTTTGTTTTGTTGGTTTGTATTAGAACTACTTTAAAATACTCCCTAAATGAAGAAATGAAGTCTTATATCTAGTCTTTATATAAATTATGTCATTTTCATGTATTTTCAATTTATTTGTTATCATCCTAGATAAAATTCATGGACTAGTTCCTGTGATGAGGATGAAAACCAGTCTGCCCCTGGCTGGGGTTTCTTCTGTAGACATTCCACTTAGTGTGAAGAAATAAGCATTGATAGAGTAACATGAAAATGGACATTTCTTTATTATCGAGAGTTAGCTCACTTGAGCTGTAGGAAACACAGGCTCAAGTTCCATCTGTAAGGAAAATGTACCTAGGGAAATGCACAGAGAGAGCTTCCATGTTCCTCCAGAGGGCCTCAGGCTGCACTGACCTGCCTTCAGCCCTCTTGATCCGAAACGTCATGCCTGAGGTTTGCTGAAGATACACTTATCACTAGGGAAATATCTCCCCACCTCCTCTCACCTCTCCTTTGAGAATTCAGATTTTGGGGCATCCAGCTGCTGCTGTAACTGGGGTTCCCACCAGCTTACCAGTGGCTTATATTAATTAAGTGGCAATTTTAACAAAACGTGTACCCAGCAACGTAATCCTTTGGAGTTGGGGGAAAGCAGTCATCGCTAGGGGCTGGTGGTCTCTCAGTAGCAGCTGTGAGAGCAGCAGGGAGCTCAAAGTTGTGTGTTTACACACAGAGTGGCAAACAAGCAACCTCTGGGCATCAGGTACTGTGTAGCTGAAGGTAATAAGCATTCAGTTTGGGAGCGATGGCAGCAGCTCCATCCTTGTGTCCCTGTGTCACTGACACTGCGATCAGAGCTCGTCTCACTGATGCTGCGAACGTGCCAGACTCACTCCATTTCACAGTGTCCTGGCTGGACCTGGGTCACCATGAGTGGGAATCATCTGGCCAAGTGTAGGCACCTGTAGCATAAATGTCAGCTATTGAATGAGCCATTCTTGGTTGTCTTCACCAATGAAACTCAGAAAAGATTGTTAAGGCAAAACAATCCCACCCACAAACAGTCTCTAAAATCAGTTATTTATACTGCATCCTACAAGATCCTTATCACAGCGACCGGGCTTGAGGCCGCGGAAGCTCCGTCAGGCTTTTGCCGTGATGAGCCTGCAGATACGAAGTGCCTGGCGTCTGGAGCGTCGCTCCGTGGGCGAAGCACCGGCGGGCAGCTCAGTGCTCTTCTCCCCAGGGCAGGAGAGGTAGCTGGAAAAGGCCCACTTGTCCCCAGAGATAAAGAGACGACGAGGAGGAGACTTCCAAGAACAGCAGGTTTAATGCAGGGGAAATCCGAGAGAAGTCTGAGGGAGCAGGGCTGCGTGCAGTGCCTTAAAAGGTGGGGAAAAATGGGAGGAGCATAGGGAGGGAGCCAATAGGGGTACATGAATTGGGAGGAGTTACATACACGAAGGCCAATAACTTTGAACCGGGGGCGGAAACATCTGACATGTACCAATGAGGGACCGAGTTAGGGAGAATGTTCTGGAAACAGAGGCGGGAATAACCAGAGGAGGTGGGGTGATTAAACTGGGGGGGCGTCTGAGTCTCCTCCCAGGGAGCCGCCCTCAGACAGGGATTCATCCGCCCGCTGGCGTAGGCGGGACGGGCTCCCTGGAGGCGGTCTCCGGAGAGACCACGATGATGCTCTCGTGGAATCCACCTCAACAGATCCTAGACAGTTAAATTGGAGGTGTTTAAAGTCAGTGTCACCCCAAATATCCGATGTTCTCAGGATGCCATTGCATCTTCTATAGGCTTTCCAGCAGTTATTTCTTAATCTTTGTGATGGAGCTTTTAACAGATGAAGTTTTTGTAGAATATTGATTCTGTCCTTTAGCCAAAAAGGCTTTTTTTTTCTTAAAGTTGTTTTAGAAATGTCAGGGAAATTCCAGCAATTGACAGTACTGCAGGTGGCTGGAATATAAGAGGGAAGAAGGGAAGACATCACCTCTGTTATGTATTTATGGACTTCATGGCTACTGTAATGTGTAGAAAGACTCTTAATAGAATGACTGGATTTAAACTGCTGCAGTCTTGTGACTTCGAAATTCTCCACACCTTCTACACATTTACACCAAAATACGTTTAAAAGTCTCACCAGATCAGATCTTTCCATCCACACTAGTGGTTACATTTTACACCATTATGCATGGATTTGAACAATTAATATCAGGCATACGGCTAGGTAGAATCAGGGCCTTAGGACTGGAATCCTTACAGGAATAGCTAAAGTACATGAAGACTTGAAAAGTAATATAATTGTTTTTCAAGGGCTTAGGAAAATGTGTAACTTATCTTAAAGCACTTAAAAGTCCACTTCAACAGTTTAGCCTTGTTGAAGCTCTTTAGACCTCTTAGAGATACAACAATCTAAAAAGACAATCAGGGTCTGGCCTTTTAAACTTTTTAGTATTTGGTGCTAATGGAAGATGATGGATTGGTGAGCTGGAGGTGTGAATCCTTGTTTTAGCCATAACGAAAGACTGACAGCAGTGCACACTCCTCCTATCATCCTGAAGTGTGATGATAACATGCCTTAGTCTCCTAACAGATAGGTCCAGATTCTGGGCTCAGCAACACAAATGATGATGCACATCTTCATTTAGGTAAGCAGCTTGGGATATGTGTTGCTGCTTTTGATTCTACTCTCAATGCAGAATAACAACAAAAAATTTAAGAAAATTTTGCCCTAAGGAAAATATTGAGGGTGGCCAGAACTTTTGGAGAGGTTGCCCAGAGAGGTTATGCAGTTTCAACACTGGAGGTGCTAAAATTGTGATAGAATAACAATGAGAAGCCTCTTAAGCTTTGAAATTGGATCTGGCTTCAAAGCTGAATCCACTTTAAATGGAAGTTTGAAGGAGTTGACCTCCAGAAATCCCTTCCAGTCTAAATTATTTCGTGTTTCCTATTTACTAGTTTCAGCTTGCCTGACCTTACATTTAATGCAACTGTTATGAAATCAATAAGTTATTTGGAATCTCTGACACTCCTCTCACTTAGAAAAGGAAGTAGCTCTAAATTTCTATTTATAATTCTGCTGGTGACTTTTTACCCTTAGACATTGCAGCTGAAGCTAAACTTGCTGTTGCATACCAATTACACATTTTGTGGTAACAGTGTTAATTAATCCACGTCTACAACAAATATCCGCAGCTCCTTGCAGGCTGCCTTTCTTTTCTTGGTGTTGGCATTAGTGTGGGTAAATTCTGAAGGTCGAGAGCTTTAGGAAGTCCCTTCTGCTGTAATTTTCTAATCATGGATCAAAGTATACTTACACTTTGAATATTAAAGAATATTTGTTCTTCATTCTGACATCTTATCAGGGAAGAAGCTACTACAGAATTATTAAGCAATACAGGTGAACAGGTACCACTGTCCTCCTTCACCACATGCAGTGATTACAACCCGTTGTATAAAGCTGTTCTCCTTTCCCCAGGCTCTGTTCTCAATTGCACTGAGGCACATTCAGTTCAGAACATGTACATTCAGCTCTTAGAATAGTCTCTAGGTGAAATTCAGCAATAACAAGTGGTTGCATAAAACTAATTCTGCCCGTGAGGTTCTCAGACAACCCAGCAAGTCTGTACTGATTTTAAATTTAATAGGTGTTTAATAGAATACACAACCAGTGTGGGAGGGCTGAATGGGTAGAACAAAAAACTACTAATATAACAGTGAACGTCAAAGCAGGCTGGTCCTACAGTATGATTCACACCAGCTCAGAAAACTTATTTTGCAGATGAGTCTAATAGTGTTGTGAGTGTTAATGTTAATAATTGCTCTTGATTACATTGAAACTGAAATTATTTTAAAAGCAGATAAATGCTGATATAATTCATTTCATCATAAAGACAGCTAAATTTAGAAATCTATAGGACAATTATGAGTCTGAAGTCTTCCTACTCCATGGAGATCTAGTTTCTTCTCCAGGCTGAACCCCAGCTCTCTCAGTCTGTCTTCACAGGAGAGGTGTTCCAGACCTGTGGTACACTTAGTGTCCCTCCTCTGTACTCGCTCCAACAGCTCCATGTCCTCCCTGTGCTGGGACCCCAGAGCTGGATGCAGCACTGCAGGTGGGGTCTCAGCAGAGCAGAGGGGCAGAATCCCCTCCCTGGCCCTGCTGCCCACGCTGCTTTGGATGCAGCCCAGGGGACATTTGGCTTTCTGGGCTGTCAGTGCATATTGCTGAGACATGTAAAACTTGTCATCCACCAACACCCCCAATTCCTTCTCCCCAAAGCTGCTCTTTGTGGTCACAGCAGTCATGCAGCAGCTACCCTCTTAGAGTAAGACAAGAGAGTAAGTTACTGTGGAGGCAGCAGACCAATACCCGGAGATTGCTTTCTCAACCACCTGAACTGTAGTTCAACTCTCTCTGCTGTAGCATTTTCCCATCTAGATTTTTTTTTTCTTCAAATTTATTTCTGCTTACAACAGGCATCAGCAAAGCGGGAGTCTCCACCTCATCTGACCAGGTTTTCTTTCAGTAAAGCATTCCCTTGGCAAGGACAAGGCTTGGAAGTGGTAAGAGGATGTGGTGATTCCCCACTGTGGCTGCTGGCCACATGCCCTTGGTGGGTCACACCACTGCACGGCCATGCAGCTTGGTAGCTGCATTGCTCACGCTGTTTAGTTCTGCTGAATCCTTGGTGTGGATCCTCTGTGGTTACTGACACTGGACTTCTCAAAGGACTTGGGGGCCTCATTGCCAAGTGGAAACCTGACTCAGGAAATTAATAATGAGCTCCATGAAGCAACATTCCTAACAGCAGCGATGGGCTGTTTACTGAAAGTGGAAAATAAACATAATGTGTTAAAGAGACAGGGGAGCGTATAAGAGGAGTAACACTGGAAGACAGTAAAATATCCCAAGACAGCCCTGGCACTGCTCACAGTTGTGGACAAGGAACGGATGAAGACAAGCTCCTGGAAAAATGGACAGACACAGTAAAACAAAATAGACAGCATTCTTCACACTCAATCTGTTCAGCCTCTAATATGTTACTTTGTGAAAAATGGAGGCAAACACTTTTTTCTTCATAAAAAAGACAAACCCAGAACCCACCCACCCAGAAGTTGTTTTTTAAATTTAGCTGTAAAAAGAAGGGAGCTTTCAGGTTTACTCAAAAAAGAGAAAAAACAGACAACTCACCTAACCCTGCCAAAGAAACACAGAACAGTTCACAGTAACTCATGAATGTGCTAAACATGCCAGTAAGACATGGATACAAAGTAAGTTTAGTCACAGTGATTCACTGTAGTGTTATCTGTCCTTTTCTCTAAGACCCCTGCACACATTGTAGCTATTGTGCCTTAGGGGTAAGCATCACCTTATTTTCATGTTTGCCTGCACTGTCAAGCTCTGTATAAGAACTGCTCTCCCTCAGCCTGAATTAAGGTGAGTGGAAGGATTTAGGCTCTTGCTGCTGTCGTTCAGCTGCTGATGCTCTAAGGTCTACTTTAAGATTAAGTCATTCACTCTCGTTCTTTATTTCTCTGTTTCAGTAGCTATAAAGGGTGTCTACAGAGTATTTGAGGCAAGAAACTCGTATTTATATAGTTGATATCTGGACTGAAACGAAGCCCTGCTTTGCTACTCTGCAGCACACAGAAGGATTTCTGTGTGCATCACCTCAGTAGTGTCTGGCTGCTGTTTTTGGCAGTAGTTGAGGGTTGCTCATTGCTGGGCATCCTTCGGCTCCGCCCAGGGCCTGCTCTCCTCTGGATGAGAGCCCTGGCGGCTGAGAGAAGCACCAGCACCGGGCTTGGGGAAATGTGAGCCATTGGAACGTGAGCCCTCATGCGCCTGGAAAAATCACAAGCTGTGATTACTCACTTACAGTCTGGGCTCTGGCATGGAGCTGCTGGCAACACTCTGGGTTTGGACACCACTGCCAGGTCTTGTGAGGCCAAGGAGAATGAGCATCACAGAACAGACTTGCTGCAACTTTGCACCTACAGCCACGCCTGCTCCTGTTGACATCTGGCTTCTATTCAAATGGTGGCTGCTAGTCTTTCCCAGGCATGCCACTGATAGGCTGGGGGATGAAAACTGAGGCTCCTGGATACCAGGCAGGCTGCATCTATCATCTATCACATCGGTCTCAAGGACTGTTGTTTGTACTTCTTTGCTCCCTGGCTTCTCATCTCTTGACCTACCCAGAGGACAAACACTATCACTAAATGGTTCCCTAACACCTCAGAAAGGGTTTCAGTGACTGGTTCTAAAATACCTAGTGAATAATCATGACAATTCTTCAGCTGTTCAGAGTCCCTCCTCCCTACGGACTTAAAAGCACTTCAAAAATGTGCAGGGACTCTGACTGACTCCGACAAGATCCTGAATCCTGCTGTAAGAAATGAGCAACCCTTTTCTATTTTCCAGGTGGCATCCCTAATGATCAGAAAACAACTCAAGCTCTGTCAATATTATAAGAACATTTGTTGTTTTATTCTTTTCGGTGGGTACAAAAACCACAGTTTCTTACACAGAACAAGATTATAAATAATATTTGTAACATGAGTGACCCGTAGTCTCTTTTGATTCTACACTGCAGACTGATGAAGTACTCTAAACATTTTATCATTTTGTTTCTTGTATTAGACAGATGCAAATCTGTGGAACATGGAATGATGGAACAGAATGAAGGTAACAGCAAACAAGAGGATGACCAACAAATTTATAAAAAAAAATTCTCTGAATTTTATTACAGTGATGGCATTTTATATCAATTATTGCAATGATTTTTCCCTAAGATGGTTAGAAAAAAGAATTGTGTTGTCCTCTACTGAATTTACATCAGTTAAAAAGCAAGCATGTTTCAATATTCCTCTTTTTCCAAAGAAAATGTAAATAATTTCTTTATTTTTTTCACAGGATTTACATATTTATTATTTTTTTATCACAGTTTAGTGATTCATTTCTACAGCTGAACAGCTGAGTATTCTTCCATTGTATATATTGATGTTCTGGAGACACAGGTTAGCATGTTCATTGACTTCTATAGCTATTTTTCTCTCTTTGTCAAGACAAAGACCAAAATGGTGTCCTTTCTTAGCATGTTCTTCACAGTTTAATGCGCTAAATTGGCAAGTCTTATTAGTTTTAAGTCCACTCAAGTGAAATTTGTTGCTGTTAATACACCCTTCCCAGCCCCCTCCCCCCAACAAAACTAAATTATGAATTTTCCTGATATAAAATCTGAGTTTGGGTTTCCGAGCTGAGCTCATGCACACATTGTTGCTGATGATGTCTGGCGCATTTGGACGTACTTCCCTTTCTCAGCCAAATTTTTAGTTCATCAATGACACTCCCATGTCGTTACAGTCTGTGCTGTGTTCCCATCAGTCACCAACACAGTTTGATTAAGGCACTCAATTATTTTTTTGGTTTTTATGGTAGGTCCGATGCAATTACAGCCAATCCTGAACTTTGTCTAATTGCAGTTCCAGTGTGCACGGCCTTCGGGCAGTCGGGAGTCAATACGCGTCCGTTCTCTCCCACACTCCCTGTGATGGATAATCTGGCTTTGTTTCTTATGGCTTCAGAAAAGGTAAGCTAGGTTTGAAGAAGAAGCAGAAGAGAGGAAAGTGTTATAATGTTTCTGTCCTTCAGCCAGCCAGGACACAGCAAACACCAAAATATTAAATTTTAGACATCTGCATTTTTTCATGTTAATGTTAAATATAAAAATAGTAATCATCATAAATATAATACATAGCACTTAAGTCTACTGGGGAAAAAATACTAGCAATTCTGAGGGTAAATTTCATTACAACAAATTGTTACTAATTTAAATATAAAATCTGAATTTGATCATGAAATTAACTGAAGAGGTAATACCTTCCTCTAAACGTCTTCAAACTAAATTTACATACAGTGAGAAGAACTTTTGGAACCTGAAAGCATTAGCATCTGTGAATAAAGTCATGCACAGGTGTTTATAGGCTTTGACCTCCAACTAGGAATGTCAAGATAAAATATAACTACCGAAAATTGTTTATAAATTGCAATAGCTGTATCAGCTATCCCTCTGGAAATTCCATCATTTAAATCTAAAGAAATTATTATTCATTTTCAAAGTGCAAATATTTAGTATCAGGAAATCTGAGAACTGTCCTCAAATCTCTTTCATATATATATATTTTCCTACCATTAGAGAAGGTGATAACTTTCACAGAAAATTTAATTCATTAAGAGAAAATACAGTTTTCTACATTTTTCTACATTTTGTCTAAATTTTCTGTAAGAAGGTTTAGATTTTTATTACTTACAAATCTTTAGTTTCAGGTAAATCACAACAAAATATCTTGTTTGGGGACTAAATTACTCAAGCAAAATATCTGGATTTGTTAAAAGATTTATAGCTATGCCATCTAACTTTAGTCATCCAAAAATCAGTAGCCTAATCTAAAAGGGCTTTCTCATGTGATTATAAAAAAAGCCAAGAGGACTAGTTTAAAGTAAATGATTTCCAGATGACTAAAATTAGGGTAAGTGTCTAAGGTCAAACAGTGCAGCAAGGCACCCAAACTATACTACATTGGAAGCGATTTCAGAGATAACCATGTTGAGACATTAATTAGTGGGGAAATCTGATTTCTAGTCAGAAGAAGCTATGTAAATGGTGTGCAGGGATGCAGCCTGAAATACCAATTGGGGAAAAAAGAGAGATAGGAGGGTGCATTCACATAGGAGCAAAGGGATGACAAACATAATAAAGTCATTTTGTTTGCTTTATTACTAATCTCTACATTTTGAACTTTATCCCTCTGAGCCCAGTTTCTTCTTCTGAGGTAGCAGTGAAATCCTGAGCTGGTGTTTGATATGTGGAGTTAATTTTATATATGAGTATATAGGGATGAGGAAGAGTCCTTAAAAGTCCCAAACATTTCCACTGCCTCTGGGGCACTTCTGTGGTAATGCACCAGTCTAATATTGCATTGTTATCAGTAGCTCCTTCAAAAAGAGTTGTCAAAAATACAGCAGCTGTTTGTGGCACAGCCGGAGTTTGGATTTAAAAGCAACTTTCCAAACCAATTACCCTAAAAAATTCAGCCCTCAAGAGCACCCAAATTCAGGAAAAGGCCTCAGCTTTCAGAGGGCATTATGGCATTCCCCTTACACTGAAAAACCTCAGCTTTGGTAAAGGACATCCTTTGAAAACTTTCCCTGCTGCCACTGTACTTTGTGACAGGGACTGTTACCAAACATAGCTTGATTTAAAACAACACCTGGATACAAAAAGGGTGGCAGAGGTGATGAGGAAGTAGGTACCAAAAAACTTCAACTACTTCCCAGCAGCAAATAAAAATCTCTGCATTTGCAAAGCACAGACACAAAGCAGTGTGGTATCGATCCACACGGTGCGTGTCCTGAGTCCCACTGCAAATGGATACCGAGAACTGTCTGCAGAAGTGCAGAGAACATGTTCTGGTCAATGGCAAGAAAAAGCTAAAGGTGCTTTAGTGTGGGAGAGGGATGAGAGTCCAAACCAGATTAGAAAGCAAACTTGGGTGGAAAAGGGACAGCTAACTCCGGATGTGCTAAATTTCCCAGAACATCATCATTGTGTCTCTCCAGCACATTGATCAGCTATCTGTTCATGGCCATTCAGAGCTTCCCACTGGGAAATCTGAGTGACAGCACTCAGATTTGTATGGGATTTATGAGTTGTATGTAACTGCTTTAGTAGCTCAGTCTAAATAACTTTCTGGCCATTGACAACACACTCAGGACAGAAAGACAATAAAAGGCATCCAGAGGAAAAAAAAAGAAAAAAAAGGAAAAAAAAAAAAAGAAGAGAACAACACTTTCTCAGCAGCCTTCCACAGAAGAACAGAAAAGCTGCAAGGGAATAACTCATGTCCTCTTAGTGCAGAGACCAACAACAGCTCAGCAACACACCACAGGACAACTCAGACACTTAAAAAGCCAGGAGGAGCAGGTGAAACTTGTACTTGGGACAGTGCCAGAAAGCCAAGTAACCAGGTAAGCATCTGCTCTGTACTTTAAACTATTCTATAGGTCACAGGCCAGGCTGATACTCTGCTTAATTGTGCTGCTGCAATTTCAGATGTATGGCCTGGATGCAGACACAGTTTGAGGAGTGGCTGGGATAAGAGGGAAAAGTCTCGGTATTTACTGTGAATATTACCCAAACTGGGAAAGTCTCCTTGCAGTAAGCATATGCGGTTAATAGTGATAACGTATTTTCAAATTTGTCATTAGTTTTGATTAAATTAGTTGCGGAATTAATCACGTGAAAACACTGACTGCCTTGTTCCTAATAGGAAATGGAAATTTCGGAAACTGATATCCTCAGTCTGTGTTATACAAATATCCTAGCCTGTGTGAGTTCTTTTGCTGTTCAGGCTCCTCTAGTACTTGGGTCACATGGAGGTGTCTTTGGCACAAATATCTAAGATGAACTTCTAATGAATTTTTCTCTCTTGACTATGAAATTGGAAGTATACAAGTCAAAATAAGTACATTACAAACTTTCTGAGCCATCCCGTAACACTTCACCTGTTTTTGTAGTTAATTGTAATAATGATGTATTTCATTGCTCTTTGTAGTTTTGTAATTACAAACAGCACCATGGGGTGGGAGAGCAACAGAAGGCAGCTGAGCTGGAAGCTGGTTCCTGAGCTTCATGGCCCACTGAGAAGGCCATGGAGAGGCGGTGGTGGTGGCTGGCTGGATACTGGGACAACCCCTTCAAAAGCCTGTGGGTTTGGGGTGAGGAACTCAGCAGGGCTTTGCCTTAGAGCAGCTGGAGAGAAGGACGTTAAGCTCCTCACTGCTCTTGGTATCAGCACCACTTGTACACTAAGGGTTTAATACTAATGGAAAAACGACTGCCCAGGGGAAGAGGAAGGGATTGTTCCCTCCTTAAAGCAAACTTTCTTCCCCGCCTTCAGCAGATGCAACTGCCTGTCGGCCCCTCTGAACATCTTCATCTCACATGTATAGACTAGTCCATTATCATATAGACCAGTCCACACATACAGACTAGTCCTTTATTTTCATTTTCAGCTGCCTCACAGGCAGGGTGAATTTCCTGGAGGTAACTCATGTTTGGCTGGATGAAACTAAACTAAAAATCATGGTAATGAACATTAATTATCAAGAGGGTTATTTAAGCTATTTTATATTAGTTTACTACATATACCATTAAAACTATTTGATGTTAGCTTAAAAAGTCAGTGTGTTGGTTACTCATGCAGGTTAGAACCACCAGGCATCTTTCCATATTAGCAGGTTTTAGTTCCAATATGATCTCTTTACTCCTTGTATAAATAAATACATCAAAGGTTTCAAAATGTGTAAGACAGACATATTTCTACAGAAATATGTGCAGCCATCATTGTGGGCTCTGCGAGACTGCCAGCTAAGCAGGGGTTTATGACTAGCACATGTATGAACAGATGGCATAGTCCCCCTGAGCAGTGGGGCTCACAGGCACCTCTTGCTGCCAGTGTGGCCAGGAGAGGACGACCGGGCCTTGGCAGCCTCTCACATGTAGCATAAACATTTTTATAAGAAGTTCACTTGAAATTTCTCAGGTAAATATTGCATCAAATAAGCAGAAAATAATTTCAGAAGTCTGTAATATTTGTTCGAAATCCTTGTGACTTTTTTTTGTGAATTTTAAAAGTCTGCACCCTAAAATGTTAACTATCAGAAGTTTTGACTGACTCAAAAATGAATTTTCAATAAAACAAAATGGAACGTTTTTGTATCTTTTTTTGTGTTGTTTAAAATATATTTTTCCAATAGGAAAAATATAAAATAACTAAAAAAAATTCTTCAAATATGATCAGTGTCTGTTGCACTGGAATCACAGAGCTGGGTGGCAACTGTGGGGATTGTCAAGTCATGCCATGTTTAGCATGCTCAGCCCATTTAGGTCAGGTCAGCATTTGAATGAAAGCTTAATTTTTTTGTTTGCTTTTTTTAAGACTGTATTTTGAAAGCATTGCACTCTGTAAACTTGATGAAAAATATATTTTCGGGGATTCTTACTTTTATACCAGCCTGGGGACACTCTGAGTCGTGAACACATCACTAAAGAATTTAAAGGAAAAAAGCACCCTCACTTGCATTTTGCACAATGACTTGCACAGGATTACTTCTTTTTAAGACCCTTATTACTGACAGTAGGGAGTGGACTCGGGAGATTAATATTAACATCTGGAAGTCCTGGCTCCCAGTTCAGAGTAATGAACACTGGCCTATACTCTTGGAGTCCTCTTGACACATACTATGGCTCACATTTTCACTAGTGAACAAAGTGCACAGCTAACACTTTTTTTTTTACATGAGGAAATTGGCAGCTCTGTTACAATCTGAATATACCCAGGGTCATGACTCCTTCTAGAACAGAGAAGAAAAGAAAACTACACAGAACAGCGTGTTGGGGACAGTTTCCCAGCCAGCCCCCTCCCTCGCGCCCCGAGAACCCACCTATTCCTCGCAGCGCTCCAGCTATCATGCTCAAACAGCATTCTCTGCTCACTCTGTGTCTGCTCTGTACTGTATGGTTCGGTATTGTACCGGCTGTGCCTTTAGGCTGTAAGCTCCTCGGGACAGGGACCTGTTATGTGTCTGGCACACTTCACCTATTGTACAGCGCCGTCTACTCCAGCGCTATATAAATAATAAATAAAAAATAATAAGTGGATCTCCAGTTGTTTCCTACAAGCATTTTTTTTTTCTAGGCGACATCGTAAGTATTATATTATTAATCTTGTTTCCCTAGATTTGTGTTTCCTACTTCCACTATAGGGATGGCTCAGTGATTTCAGGAAAATGTAGCTGAAGATTCTTGTTAACAGAGGAGACATGTGGCTTGCTATTTGCAAGGGCAAGGGAGCTCTAGCATGATAGAGTGGGGTGCTAGCTGCACATTCACTTACAAAGCAGCCAGCATAGCTTGGGAGCCACGTAAAAGTTATATTTAGAAGCTCAATTTGCTGCTGCGTGCCATTTCCAAAGGTCAGAGAGTTGATTTGTCTAATGATTAGTTGGCAAGATACTCACTGTATGGATGAGAGCAAGTACACTAGTTAAACATCCCTGCACACCTACTCAGGGGAGCTATGCAGGACGCAGCTCGGCAGCACCAGCGCTTCAGCCTCCAAAATCACTGCATGAATGTCTAAAATACAGTAGTCTTAACCTAGGTAAGGGGGTTTGTTACTGACAGCTGAGGATGATAATCAGGGTCTGTTCACTGGTTAGTGACTTTTTGTGACTACCATAGTGGGCAAAAGTTGACCTGAAGCACGATATTGGGGGGGGGAAGCCACACAATTAGCATAAAACATGTACCAAAGGGAGGGTGAAGAAACAGAAAGGGGAGGAGGGAGAGAAGGCAAAACAACATTTAGACTTCTTGTAACAGTGCCTTTTCTTCCATTAGGTTAACTATGGTTCAGTGATGTTGCCTATCCTAAATCTTGGTTACAGACAGGGCCAAAATCAAATAATACAGGCTTGCAGCAATTTGTCACTAGTAGAGTGCAAACCTTTAGGAAAACAGACTTTCCAATCAAGTAATGAAAAACTGGCCCTCTGGATATTTGCTTTCTCATTTAAAATAGTTGTCATCTCTCAACTGATTTGACAACTTTGAGTTGTTCAAAATGTATTTTTCACATTAAAAATTCCTTGCAATGCAGATGTCTATTAGCAACATAGAATAATATACTGTACATCTGCAGCCAAAAGAACTGAACCACTTTGCACTGAAGTTTTCCAAAATATAAAGCTCTGTTCAGAAGCAAGCACCACTAGACAGACATGTCACAACACTGCGTTACAAGATGCATCACCCACTCGCTGTAGTAGGCCCTAAGTCCTACCCCTAAATTTTAATACTTTCGGTTCCATATACGTTGTAACCTTCTCTATAAGTTGCTAAATTCTGGGTATTCTGCGAGGAAGTTGGGTTAAAAGTCTGTGCACTCTTTGCCACCTTCATTCGTTTCGCCTCTGCCCTGGACTTGTAACAGAACTCTATCAAAGCCACCAGCATTGCCAAGCCCAAGCCTCCAACCAGAATGTAGAAGACTCCAGCAACGTTGCTGAGACTCAAGGCACTCGTCTTGTCCTGGGAAAACAGAAGTGACACAGTTAACCCTGGAAAATGGATCCCAAGAAGCACAAACCATACATTAAAACATTAGAAGCAGACATAAATAACAACATTTAGCTGAAATTTAATGACAGTTGTTTACATACTTTAGCAAAATTTGACCTATCTGGATCTATAAAATATATTTTAAGCTACTGGTTTTCCTGGTTGGCATAAAAAATATTCTAAGTATATTGCCAACATATCAGGATGTCATTGCTTGCTTACTGCAAAGCATTACTTCCATTACGTGGAGAATTAAACAATGACATGTCTAGCTCTCTTTAGGGGACATTTCAGCACTGATAGGAAACTGCATTTATGTAAAGCTCTTCAGAAGCCTCGGAATCCAGAAATCCATTTATATCTGACAAGACTCTGCTTGATCTTTACAAAAACCAGTAATTGTACTTGTGATAGGCATTGCTGTTAATTTAACAGATCTAGACTGGGCTTCTGATACTTAAATGACAGGTGAAAATAACATGTGAGGCTTAAGTTCTTTCTTTGAACAAACACTTCCTTTGAAAGTGCACACTGTACCATACACATTGTGATATATTTGCCTCTTACCTATTATTGTATTTTGGTTTTATTTTATGATAGATACAGTTCTGGAATATGCCCATGGACTACTAAGATCAGTAACAGTGTACTTCTAAATATAATTTTATGCAATTTTATACATTATTCATAATCTAGATAAAAGTGAGGATTTTCTTTAGCAAATTATTAAATATACATAATTTTACAATCACCTTCTTGGGTGTATTGTAGTAAATAACTTTTCTACATTTCTCTATATTCACTGCTTAGTTATGAAGCACATTTTTTTGACTTGAAATCCATGTGCTTTTTTAGCATAGTTCTCAAGGAACTCTCTCAGGATTGACTTCATATGCTACACCATGTGCCTTAAAATACTTACAAAGCTTTATTCTTACGCAGACTATATAATCTTTAGCTAAAGTAAGGAGAGTACTTAACTTCTGATTGTAATCTCTATGAAATTTTAACTTACGAAGACTGCAAAAAATTTGTATGTTTAATTTAAAGAGGCACTATTCATTGTGTAATCAGTAGATTAGCACAGGAAAAGTTCCCATGGACGTAGAGATGTGACTGGGGCTTATAGCTGGGTTCTGCTTTGTCTGTGCCTTTTTAGCTGGCTAGGAGGAGTCTGAGTATCTTGGGGATGACTGTTCCTCTGGTGGCAATTGCTAACATGGTGCTTGCAAACCAGGAGGAGGCAGGACTGAGAAAGACCTGCCCTAATGTAGGTGGTGGGTTGAGGCTTTCTCAGCTGTTATTTACAAGTACTCTGTCATCCTCTTAAACGGTTTTCACTCCTTTTTTCAAAGCACTTGCCAGAAAAAGTGAAATGTGTTGAAAGCTTGTTTCCCCCACTAATTTTATCAAGGTAAGTCTCGGGACATGCAGGCAGCGAGCAGTCAGTGCCTGTCACTCTTTCCTTTTAGCTGTGGCTGCAGAGGCTGGCATGGAGTCAGGTACTGTGAAGAAATGTCAGACTCCCCAAATACAGGGCTGGCACTGACTGTGGTGTTTCCCAACCATCAGAAAATACCTGGTTCTGGATCTGTCCCCATATAGAGAAGGAGCTGTCAGCTCCCTGGAGCTGTCAGGATTACTGTTTGGGTACGGACTAAGATAAACACTGGAAGCCATAGAAACTATTAATTACTGAAGCCTTTCACTTCAAAGCTCAAGTTAAGTTTTCCTTGGCCCTCAAGGAGCCAGGGACATCCCCAAAGGCAGCCAGACACCACCTTCCTGGCCAGTGATGAAAGGCAATCCTTCCTGCTAGCATTTCTCCGTTTCAGACAACTGCTGAGGTAGGCCAGCTCCAAAAGAAGATGTGAAGGGACATTTCCTAAGCAGTCAATGGGAAAACTCCATCCCCTCCAGGCAGGAAGGAAACAACTAATCCAGCCTGCCTCTTCCAAACCCAAAAATCTGCTTTGTATTTCTTCAGGAGATGCTCTGAATATGTGGGATGATGTTTGGTGATTTGTATCACTGAAGACTTTAAAATGCAATAGTGCTTCCTTAAATTAAAGTGCGGCCACCATCAAGACGGGCCAAAGCTCATTGATTCTGTGTCTACAGCTGCTTATTTTATTTCTATGTCATTTTGCTTATTACTTCCTCTACTGCTTTGTGAACACGATAGTAGGTCCCGAACTGTAGCGACTGACCTTACTTCCAGAGTCCTTGGGTCCACATTCACCTTTATCGTACCACCATTTGTTTTTCAGCTTGTCTAAGACGCCTGCCTCACTGAGTTTCAAAACGGCAAGGTTTACAGGAGTTCTTCACGTGGAAAATAACATAAATAACATTATATATGTTATTTTATGTTATTCAAGTAAAACTACATAGAATCGCATTGCAAAGTGACAGAGCAGAGGCCACAGTGGGTGCTATGTCATGTACTGTTGGCCCAGGTTTAGAGACAGACATATGACCGGGACCTGCTCCATCGCTTTAGGTAACAGGCACATACTGCTGGGGAAGATTTGTAAATAAATAGTATGCAATTACTGTGAACCCAAAACTATTGGCTTAGACATATTAACAACATACCCTTCAGAGATATATGTAAGACAACTGCATATACGACTTAGGAAACATTAATTTGTGTTCCTTGCTTTCAATCTATTTTTAGTTTGTATGCATACAAACTAATAATATGATTAGGCCATAGGTATTTCATTTACTGCCCTCAAAATTATCCTGGCAAGAAAAGAAGATGCTTCCTGCAGTGTGCTGCCCATAACCATGTAATAGGAGGTTTGCATGCAAAGAATTTGGGGGGAGAGCTGCGAAGATCCCCTTATCCCCAGCTAAGAAGGACAGTGAGTCTTCAATTTTCATTTCCTGTTTCAACATTATTTTAAAATTCAAAGCTTTTACTTAAATCGCACTTATTCATGTCAATATTTCAAGGGTCCCAGGCTGATGATACATTTCTACTTGGAATAGCTTTTTTTTACTGGTGGCATTTGCTGTGGGTGACGTAACAGAGTTTAATATTGAAATGAAACCTAACCCAATGCCTCCAAATCATGAAACGCTATGGGTTTACACTGAAGTTGCTTAAACTCATTGAATAATCTCAGAGTATTATGGTAATGCCCCACTTAATGCAGATCTACCACTATATGTTTTAAAAACGTATGAAATTATTAACAGACTTATTTTATGTTCTTTCCACTTTAAATCATTGTCCAATTCTTAATATGGTAGGCATATGGATATCTATTTATGTGCAGGTGTGCATGCAAATAAAATATATATCAGAGAAGCAGGGAGATAAACAGAAATGGCATGTGATATATAGCCTTCTGATGATGTTAAATGACATGATCTTGTGTGTGCCAGCAGATTCCTATGGGAAAATTTATCTCCCATAATATGCCATAATCCATGCATTACTAAAACATTAACTTATGAATCCAAGGCTTAATAAATAAATAACCAGTGCAAACATTAATTAGTATAGTGTAACTGAACCTACTAAAATAGTTTCCATTGAAGAGAAAAGGGGCTTGTTATACTCTATAACTGGTTTAACTGGAAATCCCCAAATTATGTATTAATACATTTGTGCAGGTTTATATATATCTATTTAATACACAACAGCTTCTGAGCCTTGTATGCTATTCTTAGCTTTAGGAACCCTGCCTCTTCATACATTCTGATTACTCTTTCTATACGTACCTGAAAGGGGTGGGGGGTGGAATTCACCTCACCTCAATTTTTTCACCCCTAAATTGTGCCCCAAGCTTTGTCTGTCTGTCCAGACCTCCCTGCAGTTAATGGAAAAAGGTAAGTACCTCTAAATGGTGGGCTTTGATACCAGTTTTAGCAAAGGATGATGTTGAGATGCCTGTCTCTTCATTTACTGCTGAGGAAGCCTTGGTGCCTTGGGGAAATTTTTGACAGCCACAGTTGGGTGAGAGGATTTCCCAGGAACTCTCAAGTGATCACTCTAAGTAAAGGAAAAGCTTCATCCACTTTCCAAATCCCACACATTTAATTCATATGCAATACTCTGCTTCTAGAAATGAAAATGCCCATTTCTTGCTCTTTTCCAGTATTCAAACTTACATTTTGCCTTCTGGCAGCAGGCTGTGCAGGTTGACAGTGGAACATGAGAGTCCCACAGCTGTGAAATGAGTGGGTTTGGGGTGCTGGCAAGTTGCCTGTCAACATGATCCTCTGCTGGCTTCTAGTACAAGTGCAAAATAATTAATATTGTTTGAATAGCTGTCATCTGTAACATGTCATGCACTGGCACTGAGCCACATTCCAGTGCTCCTAAATCCCATCAGTGTAACAGCGCTGGTTATGACAAAGGTAGGGGGCATACAGGTACAGCTCTCACTTGGAAAATCAGAAGCCTATGGAGTTGTTGCAGATTAAACTGATAACTAGGAATAGATATGAACTATCAAGGCCACGAGCAAGGTGGGAACAAGTCAGAAAACAGATGTCTCCATGTCCTTTGCTTCTTTTATTTTTTTTTTTTTTCCAGCACTAACAGTTTAGGCATATAAAGCCTGAAACAGGCAGGGAATTTTTTCTTTTCTGCAACTGTAGCTCCCTTAATGTCATCCTTTCTGCACTGTCTCTGCAAGGATGCTCTCAGGCTTTCCTTTGGGAAAAACAGTTTCACACTTTAAATTGCCACGCTATCCTCAGTTTATAACTGGTCTCAATGGCAATGGTAAGCAGAGAAAATTCCCACTTTTCACTGGGATACAGCAGTGATGTGACTGAGGGCAGGCCCTTGTTTGTCCTCTCCACTTATTTTGCTGGAAAACTTTCTTAATGAAGAACCTGCTGAAGCTCAAGAAAGCCTGCTCTCTGTCCCTCACTTTCTTGCCTGCCTTAGCAAGGCTGTGTGACACGTCCTTCACATCTGCCTTCAGACAGTCCCAGCCATGATGAGGGAGAAGCATTCTGAGAAAAACTTAAAATCATATATTTAAAATATTTTACGCTTTTAAAACAGGATGTTTGTCCTAATTTAAATCAGTCAGCTGTGATGGGAAATGCACATGGTCCAATATAAGAAGCCCAGACTAAGGGGCTGCAGAGTGGAAAAGCAAGATTTTTTGCTTATGTTTTTCAGAATCACAGCATATATACACCTCTTTGCAATCACAGTAAGTGACTGCAGGTGTAGTAAATTTTAGTGTATTTTAGGCTCTTTTTGTTTGTTTGTTTGTTTGAATTTAGTAGGAGATTTTCAACAGCTCTTATGGGAGATGCATGTCCAGATCACCTAGGCTCTTGGGGCAAGTCATCTATTTTGACCGTGTCAGTCATGAACTCAGAGACTACAACTTGTTACTACATTGCTTACAAAATCAGTTGGTGAATAGTCCCACTGATATTAAAGGGGACAAAACCAAAAAAATTGGTATGGTTTGCTGTACGTGAGCAAGAGTGATGGACTGAACTCATATACAGGGGATAAATTCAGCATTTATAATTAAATTTCCCTTTAAGTTCAGTATTGCATACTTAATATGGCAGTGGAAAATGTCTATATATTTGGGTTTTCTTCAAGTTGCTTAGTGATTCCTGAATTACTAATGTTGGGCTAAATCATCAACTGGAGTAAACTGGCACAGTTTATGAAAATCAGTGTAGGTTTTTTTCCTGTGTACAGCTGCTGAGAATCTCTGTCGTTGTATATAAACAGGATCCAACAGCCTCAAGCTCACGTAAGGATAATATATGAGAAATTATAACTAGAATTGCCCTTTATCTATGGAGAAGAATTTGTCCCATGTAGCCATAGTGCAACACTGCTGTGTGACAGCACAGGAGACCCTGTCCTTCACCCATATGCTGAAGTCGGTGTTGGCACAGCCCGACTTGGGCACAGGGACACTGCTTTTCTAACTTTTCATCATGTTCTCAGCCCTTCTACCTCCTCTCTTGGCTTCTTACTCATTTCCTCCTATCCTGTCATCAATCACTTGCTGTTGGAAGGGCTGCTTTTTAAGAGCCTCAGGCTGGATTTTGAGCCAGCAACATCAGCAAAATCAAAGTGCTTTAAAATGGCATTAATGAAGTTCTGAGCTAGCTGTGTTCAGGACAACAAATGGCCAATTACAACATTTAAATCACAATACTGAGTGATTCTGAAACCAATATAGAATTCTGGTAGACAAGGATTTTAAAAAATGCAATCATGGGTATACTTGAGGAGCATTTTCATTACCCACTCATGGCTGAGCCATTAATTGAGTGTAAGGTCAGCCTCATCAGCTGAATGAAAAAAACATGGGCCACCGTGTTCTCCTGAGGGCTGCCAGCAGAGAGTGGAAAGGATTTTCATCATCACAGCTTCTGCCCACTCACATTTTTATAAAAAAAATGGAGCAAAGTGGCAGAAACAGTATTTGAGCACCTTCCCATGCACCACAAGAAATGATGGCATACAGTTAGGATCCGAGCTAATACTTTCAAAAGCACTCAAATGACTTGAGGAAACTCACTTTTATCTTCAACCATGAACTAATTAATCAGGTCACTAAACCACAGGTGGTTCACACAGGGCAGCTTTCTGAACTGTCTTTCTGAATTTTGGAAGATTGTCCCTTAAAGGGAACAATAAATGGGGAGCCTAGAGGTGACCTTTTAGGAGCAGAGAATGGAGGTAGGAGACATCTTGTTTTACAGAGCAATACAAACCTTTGGAGAACAGCTGAACTCTCATGAAGCTCCCTCATTTCCGTAGACCTCTTTGCTATTGTGAAGGGTTATTGCGGGTCTAGACTCTCATATTCTGACTAATGAATCTCAAATAGTAACAGCACAGTTATCAGTCAAGCCTCAGATGCTGTATTTATTTCAAGAGAAGAGGAGTTTCTTATTCTCATTTATGAAAGTGCAAAGCCCTGTAATTTAAACTGGACCTTCTAAAAAAGCTCAGGGTTTGTTCTTTTTAAATTCATAGAATGAAAAGAAGCATTCTTAAGAAGGTAAGAACATAGTTCAGGACTTGCTGGTAGCTATCAGCTTTACAAAAGTAGTGCATAGTGTCCTGGTTACCCCACTAATGATAATTTGCTAGCAGAAAAAAAATAAAATACTTAGAGCTCCATTAATTCAGTAGAAAGGGTCTTGACTTCAATTGATCAAGACTGTTTCTGAACAAGGAAATGAATTTTATAGATGATAAATGGCTAAGTAACCCTTTGGGGAATCAGCCTGGCTGTAGTTTATAACCCAAGACCAGATGCTGCTGCAATGCAGACTTTGAGAAGTGTGGGAATGCCTGCTCACCTGCATGATGTGCCTGGTTCTACCAAACGTGGGCAGTGTAGGCACGTGACAGACCTGGAGCTTCCGAGGACCACTGGTACTGCCTACTCACTCAGCTGTGCCTGGGAAAAACTGTGGCAAGAAACAGGCCCAAGGTCAGATGGATGCTCATGGCAGGCTGTATGTAGTCCCAGAAGCACGGGTTGAGCTCCATCATGCTCTCCATCCATTGCTAACACTGTCCTGCCCACCACACTGTCTGTTGTATCCTGAACTGCCTGCGTCACCTACTGGTTATTTCCACTGGCAACGTGTTCCTTCCTTCCTCCCTCCTGCACTCACAGGTCCCCTGTTTCTCCCTGAACTGCATTCCTTGCCTTTCTTTTCTACCTGTTCCCCCCAACTCCTTTTTCTGTCACTTTCCACCACACCAAACTTGCTCCTTCAGCACTTCCAGACACTTCCTGGTGAAGCCCTGCCTGTCCTTCTACCATAAGCTGCTCCCTTTTTAACCTGCTTCATGACTCACAGCACCCATGGCTGGTAATCGGGGAAAGTAAGTTAACAACATCCTTAGTTTGCTATCTAGCTTTCATCTCACTTTGCAACCACTGCAGGCTTATGAGGAGGATACTCTAAGAAAATTGAAGTATTTTAATGATTTTATTCTCTACCTGTGACATTAAAAAAAAATTTTAAAAATACCCTTCCCCCAGTAATGCAAAAGTTCAGGCCTGAGTGGAGGTAAGTGCCATTAGGTCTAACACATCTGAACATTTTGGAAGAGAAAATAGAGACCATTTTTGAAACTGACTGCTGGCGAGCAGAGCGGTGTGGGGAAAAATAGGTAGAGCAGCAGGATTGAAGGCACAATGAAGAGGATTAGGAGACCAGTTCTGGGTGAGTGCAGTACAGCCCAAGGGATGGTCCCTGAGGCCAGGACACAGCATGAAAGAGTAGGAGGACTAAAGAAGGAGAGAAAATAGTAAGAAAAAATATATGTAGGCAACTGTAAAGAAAGCTACATAAACTGTATTTGACAAATCAGTCAAATTTAATCATCTATATCTGACTAGCTCTGTGCATGCACAGCTACCTGTGCAGCATTCTTTAATATATTGTTCACACACAAGCACATAAATAAATATTATTACATGCTGCCCGTAACAGAAGGGGTATTTTTAGTATTTCAATTCTCCCCCACTTCACCACCTTCCACATGTTTTGCTTCTTTTCAGCACCAGGCAGTTTCTCAAAGGGAGCTGTAAGAAGGCAAGGAAGTACTGGTACTGGCCATATGGAAGATAGGGGAACGCAGAAAGAATATGAAGCTGTTAACACCTCAGCCTAGCCTGCAGCCTAAAATTCCTGTCCGATAAATTCTGGTAAATTATGCCTAGGGAACCACCATGGATTTCAGTTTGTTGGAAAGATATCAGAAAATGTCAGCATGAAGATATTTTGTCTGAAATTTGTCTTCCTATTTTGGATACTTGTGAAAATTGTAATTTGTACCAGTACTGTTTGTGTCAATAGTGGATTCTTGAGCCTGGACCATACATTAAATTACCCCTTAGAGATAGTCACGCTAATTTTTTGCCCTTTTTTCCCTGACGTCACTGAAAAATATTCTGAGTAGTACCACACAGTAGGAAAAAAGTCTTAGCTGGTGAGCAGGCTTCTGAAGGTGTTTAACTGCTTGCTCACAAGAGCAAGCTTGGAAAGGGCTCACCACAATTTCAGAAGATGCAGGTTTCTGAAAACTGGTGATTTGCGAGTTGCCCTTGGGGTGCTTAAACAAACGCAAATATTTTTGCTTTGACAGTAATTGCATACACCTCGGTTTCAGCTGCAGGTACCAGCAGTGCTGTGCCACTGGTGAAGCTGTTTCGTCGCAGGTAAGACCCCAGCAGATGCACCAATTACTTCACATACTGTTTACCCGCTTTTGGTGACATTGAGGCTAACCTTGGAGTCACCTCCCCCGCTGCCACATTCTCCTTTGTCGTACCACCATTTGTTTTTCAATTTGTCCAAGAGGCCTTGTTCATTCAGTTTTAAAACTGCGAGGTTAACAGCATTTCTTGAAACGATAAAACATATTTTGTAAGAAACTGCACAGCTGTTAAGATGTTAGAAGGAATGAGGACTTAAGCTGTTTATAAGCTTGATCCACACACTAAATAAACCTCTCATTTCCATATTTCAAAGCCCTTGGCAGCACAAATAACTGTGGTTACTTCCAAATGCGAAAAATGTGTTTCCAGTTGTAGAAACGATTTTCAGAACAGCTTGGATTTTAATGCAAAAATTCTATCAACCAACCTGAACTATTTTTGGAAAATGATGATAAAATTCTGCCTGGAATTAAAAACGATTTACACAGATTTATTTGAATCTATATTTAAAGTACGTTCAGGGTGGGCCCAGACTGTTTTTTCAAGCAGATGAGATAATGTATCCCCACGTACTAAAGAGGCAAGATCCAGACTGCCTGTGCTAGACACTGCCAGTCACTGTGTCATTACAGCTCCGCCACGTAGCACTTCAGACTGATCCCTCATGAGCTGAGCTATGGATTAGGGCTGCAGAAACAGGCCATGGGAGGAAGAGCTGAGGAGGAGCACTAACAGCTCACACACTGACAAAGAGCCAGTCAATAGAAAGCACTAGACAAAGGTGCACAGAGGTCTGTCTGAAGCCCTGCTGTTGGCACGTCTGTACATTGGGATGCAGGCTCTAGAGTCCTGCTCCCTTTGCACATTAGAGACTTAGCTGAAAGGCAAGACCTGGGGTCTAGCTTGGTGCCATGACTCTAGGGACTGCCCTGCTGTTCTGGGAGAGCATCCTCTGTCCCAGCACAAAGAGCACCTGCGCTATGGAGGAGGAAGGTGATGGTGAAGGGTGTCTGCACTGGGAAACCTGGGCACAGTGCAGTGAAACTGAAGCTCAAGCACTGGGAAGGGCAAAACCAGCCAATTAGCTAAGTGCTGAGAGACAAGAAGGTTTTTTGGACATCCTGAGGACCTGAGATACAAGAAGATTTCCTGAGGACTTTTCCCTGGAGAGTTTATACATGTTTTACTACCACTGGATGAAAGACAAATCCTGCTTTCTAGCAGCACAGTGGCATGGGCACGACAGACTGAAAGGGGTTCTGTGAGCCTGGTGTCCTCCACATCATGTTTAAATGCTCATTTTTTAGATGAGAGAAATACCTGAGAGAGACTTTGGATCTGTGCAGGCTGAGGGGCATTGCCAACATGAAGGCTAAAGCACGGAACCACTGCTTCTGTATGAACTCAAGGCTGCTGGAATCACACTGAAACTCAGCCAAGAACTTGGACACCGCTGGTCCTAGGATGCAGGTGCTTCTGCACATGCTCAGAGGTTTCCCTTTAGGTGTCCAGAGAGCATCAGGACTGGATGGCAGAGGTTAGACAGTACAGACCACCATACAAACCCAAATGTAAGGCATCTGGATTTATGATAGTGACTACAGTCACTGTGTAACATTTTAAAATCAGTCAATAACTGATCTGCCAAGGTACTTATGCAGCCTTCATCATCTCCAAAGGAAACTTTGCACTTAAGTGTACGACTTCCTATCCGTATTACTAAGACCCTAAACAGTCACATATCCTAATGATACACAACTACATCAGTATCAGTAAAACTGTATCTTCCTATTTTTATGTCAGAGGTCCCTAGTGCATCCATGCTTATCAGACACATACACTCTCTCTGATGAGTGTCTGCCCAGGCTTGCTTGTGGATCTGCAGAGGCACGTGGACCAGTGACACAATTAATCTCCAAAGTATTTGTGAGATGTCAGTAGCTTAACTACTGCTCTTTGGGGATGATATGGGGTTGAGAAAGATGGAGTTTCTCCCTCCAAATTTGTTTAATGCTCTCAAGATCTGTCTGTCAGGACTGAGTGGGATATGACAAGAACTATGACCGTCAATGGCATCCTCACTTCAACAACGACGAGAGGATGCAACACGTTCAAAGCACTCAGAGACGGGCCAGGAAGAAATCTTCCAACAGCAGCGCTCTATCAAATCATGTGGCACCAGAAGACACCGGGGCTTGGGATTCAGCCTCTCTAGAGATGGCTGGTTTCTGGTCCCTGGGGGTCCTTTCTGGTCTTAGAATGGAACTTTTTCTCTCACTTATTAAGAGAGATATCTTCCTGGCAAACAGGTACAGACGATGGTACTTTACAGCTTACGGAGAGTCCTTTACTACAGTGGTCCATCTGTGGGACAAATGTCAGCTTCAGGACAAACCTTTACTGTCTTCTGGTAACAGCTTTTCATAAAGCTCCTCCTGGATGAAAGACAGGTCCTTGCTGGCTGGTCATGAAGTAATGGTTTGGAAACTGCTTGTGCATAGATCTGATGTTACCTAACTTCACTGCAGTTAGATTTATATGAGATTTTCAATAGAGATAAAGTAATTGCTTGTCTGTCCCTGAAAGTGAAAATGAGAACTGCAGTGGGAGTGATAACAGAATGCTCTTTGTGGATTAATCTTTCAGGGGAATTTAGCAGCCAGACTGACAAATGTGATTTTGTATAAGTGCTCTAATTATGGTTCACACTCCAGAGGGAGAGAAGCAATTGCAAAATTGGAATGAAATTGTTCATTTGTCCCTTTTGTTCTTGGAAGCAATTGCTTTTGAACCAGTCATATTTACTACAGATTTTTCATACTCAGCTTTTAATTACAAAGCCTGTGCTTTCAGTCTGTTTGCCCCATTTAGAAAGGTAACTGTGTGGCCAGCCTTGCCACTTAACAGGCAGATTTCCAGTGCACTAAACATATATGATACCTTTTTAAGGACATTGGGAGTGGGCCATAGATGAAAGATGATCCTGGAAACACTATTTCTTTGATGCTGAACAACATCACTTATTCTGAAAATGGCTTAGATATATATCTGGAACCTGCTGTCTACAAAGTCAATGTCAAAACTCACTTCAACAGGATCCAAACCAAGGTCTAATTTAATGCTGCTATGTCAAATTGTTACACTGGGCAGCAATAACATAAGCAGCTGCTCTGACAGTTCTACAGATGCAGGCAGGATTGATCACTCCCACAAAAAATGAAATGTATCTCAAGGAATATCACTAACTCTCAATTCAACAAGCCACTTAATCTCAGTCTGATTTTAAAGCAGATGGGAAGCCCTATCAATCTGTCTATCTGAAAAAAGCATCCTCAAACTATTTCCTCTACGCTGTAGTCTTCTCAAGTGTGAACATTAAAGTTCACCAAATTAGACAAAGTCCTTATGCTAAAATCCTTAGAAAGTTTTTTTCTTTTCAACCTTTATCTTATTTTGGATGAAGATGTTACCCGATAATTTACAACTTTTTTTTTCAAGATAGTGTCTACTTACACTTTTCATTTGGATATTCCAAGATGAATTAAAAACAACTAGGTGATGTCTTTGACAACTAATATAAGTTTTCATGTTTAATTTTCATGTTGAAAGGAAAGAGCTTCCTCACTTGCCAAACGTTCAAATTTATCTTTTCACAGCATTAAGGATCATCAAGGAAAATTTTCCCACAGTCATTTAGAGAAGCTGCAGCTGGTTGATAGTAATCCTAGAGTAATAAATAAATAAATAAATGAAACCCATTCATGAGAGGGTTATTTAGCCGGGTTATTAGCCATATCCATAGACAGTTTCACAGCACAATAGAGAAATGGAAATAAAAAGGATGAAGAAGTAAATGTGGATTTAAGCTGCAATCATCACTCTGAAATTCACTGTATTGTTTATAAATGTAACACATTATTATCCTCATCATGTCTAGTAGGCCATGTAAAACCAGGTTAGTTTCACACTGCTTTCTCTGTTGCTTTGTTATCCAGGTCCACCTCAACATGTGGAAATAAATAATTTCCCTCTGGTCAGCAAAACACAGAGACCCTTTGCTCAACGTTGCTGTACCTCCCAGGTATGTTATAAGTGAGAGCCTAAAACATGCAATGATGACTGCATTGGAAGTTATATACCAAGACCTCAGAGCCAGGCTAGATCACCCATACTCATCCTAGACAGTGCTTCGTTCTGCCACAGAGGAAGGCATTTGGAAACCTGAGTTTCCATGGCAGAAACTTTCCTTTCATCTCAAAAACTAGGACTGTATCCTCAATACCACACTTAGTCCAAACTCCCACTAAAGACAAGTATTCCTCAATAAAGGAACTGACGTCTTTGTGAGAGTCAGGGTTTAATAGTAGGAAGCAAGCAAGGGCTTTAATATTTGACTCTTAATGCTTGGTGTCACTGCACAGTCCTGCCTCTTCCATTACTCAGAAGAAAACAGTATGCAGTAGTCAAGCCAGTTCAGACAAAACTCCAGCCCTCACTTCACAAGTACTGGGGTGCATGGACAGTGATTTCAGTGTACGGATCACAGCTATTTTTAAGCAGCCTTTAGAATTACAGTATGAAAAATGTGATGAGAATTAAATCATTATCACTCATTTAAAATCACTGTCCATCTTCCTATAAATAAACAGCAGTAAGCACTTTAAAACATTACTTAGTATCACTTCTCTTTTTTAAAAGACCCTATCTGTACCAAAGGCAGATACAGCTTACACAGTTACCAAAAGATAAAACTGCACAGACAGATGACAACGTGACTACCCAGTCCCTTGCAAAATAACATCAGTGATTCCAAACAGGGATACTTTATTTGTTACCCAAAAGTGTTGCAGCAGGGTGTTAGCCCAAAGCCCAGGGAAGCCTGCAGAGAGGTTTGCTTTGACTTCCAGTGAGTTTGGGTCACATCAATGGTTAGCAGTTGACCCATCGGTTGGACTCCAGTCTGTAAGAAGCAGTGAGGGAGGCATGCAACAAATGACCTGAACACCACGGTGCACAGCACTGTGGTATCCAGCTCATGTACATGCTCAACCACAGGAGGGGCATTTCCACAGCTGGTAAAGACACACAGAGGTCCCTGCACCACGAGGGAATGAGATGGAGGTCCCGGCTAGGGACCACCACAGCACACATCACAAGCACTGCTGGAAATCTGAGACAGTCATAGCAGAACACCATGAAAAGGGGCACCAAATTTTGCCTATTGCAACACTTTCAACATCAATTTCAGCACAGCAACTCAGCACTCCTTAGAAATCAGGAACTAAACATTAAATACATTCTGCTCAGTGAGATCAAGCCTGTTCTCACAGCCTAATGCCCAGAGCTTGAATACACACAACAGACAGAAAAGACTCTCTCCAGCCTGGTTAGGCTGAATATGTATCCGGATGTATGTATACTTGTATGCAAATATGTATACTCTCAGACACAGCTGCTTTGTGTTTAAGTCATTCAGTTCCCAAAATCTCTGGATGCACCCTGGTTGATAGGATAGGTGGACAGCACCACCCATCTGCACCATTCAGCACCATCCCCAAATACATTTTCAACCGTTCAGCCTTGGCCTGGTTCATGGAGGCAGATGTAAGGTCTCAGAATATCCGCTTTTGAATACTAAATACTGAATACTGGCATAAAGGCACAGACAGGTCTGTAAGTACTCATTACAACAAAGGCAGAATCTCTGCTGTAGGCATTTAATAACAATCTTTTAGGCAGCCAGTAGAGCTTTGCCAGGAAAACTTAAATGTCTTGGCTATTTAAACAGCTCTGACATTTTCCTGAATCCCTTTCCTGAACTTAGTCTCATAAATTCTGTGTAACCAGCATGTTAGATATCAGAAATACTTCCCTGCATCCTGGACAGATTCTTAGCACAATTCTGCAGTTATCATCACAGACGGCGGCACTATTGTTTCACTGCTTAGAGCTGAGGATGTTGTTCACTTGCAATAGTGAACGAGCAAGATGTGCAAAAACAACATGACTCACTAATGAGACCCTACATACACAAAGACAGCCTTGCTTAAACTGCAGCCACACCGCACAGCCCATCATCCCAGAAATGCTGGGGCTGCCACTGCAGCTGCTGCGGTAGAAGCAGAGCAGAGACCTCAACCCTCCAAAAGGCTTTTCACAAATCCTTCCCACAAGGGATTTCAAAGTCTCAGAAATTGCTCAGTCAGTTAGAAGTCACGCGGTGCAGAGAGATGGCATTTCTGGTTAACCTCAGGTTCTCTGAACATACAAAAAGGTTCAACAAGGAGTACCTGAATGTTACATGAACAAAGCCCCATAGGTGGGCTATATGTGGGGTATGGACCAACTGGCAAAATAACTGAGGCTTCCTTTCTATTACAATAAAGTACATGACCACATTGTCCTGTAAGTTTGTAGTATATATACTCCTACATAACTGGTGCCTGGAAAGAACAGGGGATCAGTAAACTACTGCACAATGGGAAGTAAACCCACAGATGTGGTGGTGCATCACCTCTAAAGGAACAAGCCTTCCTGAGACTGCAATATCACAGTCAGTGTTGGCAATTGATGATGTGACTCAAGCAACTCCAAGCTCATTTTCTTCCTTGGGCTTTGGATGCCTCTCCCTGCAGCTACCTGCTGGTGCAGCCATCATGCAGACCAGCCCGTGGGCACTCCTGGCACAGGCTGGAGGGCATCCTCCCGCAAGACAGGGCAGACAGGGCGCTCGGTAAAGCCAAGTTCAGTGACCTTATTTCAGTGATGTGAATTGCAGTTATTCTCTCATGATCTAATCTGTATCCAGCCCAGGTGGCTTGGAAAGAGGAGGCCACAGCTGCCAGGAGCCTCCCCTTACCCCCCAGCCTAGCGCTTCCTGGATGCAGCTGAGGATCTGTCTTAAATGTGCTTAGTGAAACAGAAGTGGGTGCATTTTTACAGCTTGTACATATCATCCATTCAAATGATTTTTAACAGGAAGAATTAAAATGCAACCTTACCAAGCAAAAAATTAAGACCTGCACATCTTTTGAGCTGTTTATTTTATCCATGTTTTGAAAAGCACTGATGGCAGATTGTAACACGACACAAATGTAGTGCAGTTTAAGGGTGTTTGATAATTCATCAAGAGAAATTAAGTGTAAAGCTGCATGGCACTGGCTGAATATGCTTAATAAATTAGGAATGAAACAAGCACTCTGTTAACGAGAAAGATGTAGCCAAAGCTTACATCACTGTGTACTCAGAAGGCTTGAAGGATCAATAATGTAAATATTAAAAAGGAGAGCTAATGCATGAACATTTTTACACGAAAAATAACCTGAACTTTAATGACAAAAGGCTTGCTTTAAAAGCATGTCCTCTTAAATGCATTCAAGATCTTACAGGGATAATATTTTTACTGGGATTTATAAAGGTTTGCATGCTCTCATGTTACTTGCATGAAAAAAACTGTTTTCAAATACTGGAGCACAGCAGTCATCAAAACATTTTCATATGTTAGTTCAAACAAAATAGAGTCCTTGGCACTTGCTGTCATAGCTTGCCCAGCATTTCTATGAAATAAAGAACTGCTAGCATTCATGTTGTGAGTCTTCACAATAATACTAGCTCTTCTGCAGTGGGTCTCTCAGGCTTTTCTGCTAAGCTCTTCCATTTCTGTAATCATGCTTATCAACAAAAGGACATGATCAGCCATCTCAGCAGAATGCTCAGGCCCAGCTCAGGACCCACCAGAACAGTGGATGCCTCCTGAATTCCATCTTGCAAAATTCACATACCCCTGAAGAACTGACTCGCCTGTAGAAAGCCAAAGTATTGCAAAAAAGCTCTGGGCAGGTTCTGTGCTGCATTAGAAGCTGATGCCTTTTAAAAACATTATCTTAAAATCCCCTGTCCAACTGCATTTAAAACACCTCTTACATAAAAATATATAAAAATATTAGTAAAAAAATAAGAATAAAGTATTTTTACAAGAATGTATATTTATTTGTATTTATTTAGAGATGGGAAATTTATGGCAGTGCTCAGATACTTTTCAATTGTGGCTAATTAAAATAAGTATAGCACTCTTCATTCATCCGTCCAAATAAGATGGTTAATTTCCAGGGGCAGTGAGTATTTACAGCTTCTATGTATATCCTAAGTATAGTACACAGTTTAGTTCATCGAGCTGAGCTTTGTAAACAAATATGAGCCAAACTGACACCTTGAGGATCAGCAGGAATTCCAATTAATGGGAGACCCACTGCTGCTAAAAATTGCCATAGCTACTTTGAATTCAAAGAGGTTCTGACAATTTACACCAGCTAGAGGTCTGATGACTGTAGTTTAAAATATTTATATAGATTGAAAGCTGTTTTGCAGCAAGATATTCCAATTACAGTATGCAAACATTTCCTGGCACAAGCAATTAAATATATATTTTGCTTGTGTAAAACCAACAGCAGTTGACCTGGGATTGCAACTCAGCTTGTTTCTCTGTTTTATACAAAGCTTTGCTGTAAATCAAAACACATAAAATTTTCCCTAGAGAAACTGTTCATATTGGTTCAGTACACAGTCTTTAGCAGCAGCAGAAATGCTAGTTTCTCCCAACTCTGAGCTATTTTAATTTTTGCTAACAACTACCTAATCCTGTTCTCATTAGCAGTGCATTTTTTTTTCTTTCAAAGCACATTTTTTCTTGCTGGTTCCAGCAAGGATTATGTGAATAGGCTGTTGAAGTTCAACACCTGCAACTCAGAATACATGTTTTAAAGCTTTAGAGTCATTGAATCACAGAATGGTTTGGGTTGGAAGGGACCTTAAAGATCATCTAGTTCCAACTCCCCTGCCATGGGCAGGGAAACGTTCCACTAGACCAAGTTGCTCAAAGCCCCATCCAACCCAGCCTTAAACACCTCCAGAGAAGGGATATCCACAACGACGCTGGGTAACTTGTGCCAGTGTCTCATCACCCTCAGCAAATCCCTCGCCTGAGTGATATTTTTTGAAAGTGTCTGAGCACCAGTGTAATGGTGTCTTCATGCTGCAGGAATTGCTCTCAGGATAAGCTTAGCCCACTGCCAAGTGCCTCAAAACTCTCTTTCACCTCAGAAACATTAGTTACCCTGATCCATTTGTGGTTTTTATACATTTTTATATTGCTGAAAGCATTTACAGTAATATTTTTAAAATTGGAATGTGTAAAATGAGCATGTTTAAGTACATGTCTCTCCCCCTCAATACATAATGCTTTCAGATGGGGCAACATTCACCTCTGGCATGGCTGGCAGAAAGCCTTTTGCTTTTTATACCTTAGGTGGAGCAGACCTTGACTCACAGTTTTGTCGCAGCAGGATGTTTGGATACTGTTTCACCTGCCTCTCCAGCGACTCCTAAGTTTAGGGTCCCCCAACTGAAAGAAAATGGCAGTATTGGCACAGACAGGTAGGGGTTTCATGGCAATGCACAGCATGTGGTGCACTGCCAGGCAGAGGTTCCATCTGTGCTGGATAAGCACTGCGGAAAGTCAGGGAGTAGCAGCTTGAGGTGAGGGTCACAGCAGTGAAGATCCATCACGTCTCACGCTGTCCCTCTCCTCTCCTACTTAGACTGCATTAGTGCAAGCCTCTTGCAATGACATTGTGTTTTGTTACATTATGTTACATGTTACATGGGCACATGTTGAAACTCCTTATGTCTCTCCATCTCAAGAAAAAGCCAAATGCTGCAGTTTACAGCCTGCACAACTGATTTAATTGTTTTTCAAATGGATGATTTTACAGGACTGGAAACATTATTCACCATTACTGATCTTGGCCAGAAGACTTAAATTTTCCTTTATATAAAATCTTAACAGTATTTGTAAGGCATTTTAAATCTATGCTTCTGAATATCACAAAGTGACTATTTTCACCCAGAATGAGGCTAGGAAAAAATATCTTGTTTGGATGAAATTCAGTGCTTATTAAATAGAAATATGGTGTGGTTCGTTGTAACTTAGAAAGTTGTTCCTTCTTTATATCCACCTCAATCCATTTGATATCACTGATGGATTACTAGACAGCCTACTAGGATCACCGACTCCGGCTACCTTATGCAGAGGAAGATTGTACTACATCAAAATCTTCCAGAACAAAGCAGGTGGCAGCTGTTCCAGCAGCTTCTAATTTTTCACTCCATTCAACATGTCCCAGCAGTGGCAGAAATATTGTACATTTGACTGAGCATTTCACAGCTTTCCTCTGCAGGAAGACCCAGTCCTAGGTTGAATCACCTATCCCAGAAGAAATGTTACTGTGACCTCCAAAAGGAGTCAGAACTCATTGCTGAATCTTGCTACAAACCATGGAAAATAAAATATCCTGCTGTGCTAACTGCAAAAATTAGGTTTTCTGGTTCCTAACCAGCCCCATATCTCAGTGTGCTGTATAAATATATGTTCTATTTAGTGGGTAGCAGGGCATAATAATAAACCCAAGATTTTAATGCAGTATTGAACATACCTGGCATTTTTGGAGATTTGGTTCAAATTTGGCAGTATTTGAAAAAATTTCACTCTCAGTCTTCTCCAACTTTTCATTAATGTATGGCTGAACCCACCATTTATGAACATACAATGATGGGTAAGAGGAGCTACATCTGAAATGGTCTTTGCTTGTTTTGTACTCATATGTTGCTGTATTTTCCTTCTTGCAAGCATCAGGATCTCGCATGAGCACCTGATTAGTGTAAGATGTCTTTAAGACTCAGAAATGGCAGAAAAGCATCAGGAGGCACAATGGAGTGACTTCTACAAGTAAAAGTGTTCAGTTGTAGTTTTCATAAAATCCATCACTGTCAGCTTATGATTCTCCATAAAAGATTATAAAGTCCTCTATCCTAGCTAATATTTCTGAGATGTCCTCAGAGAAGAGTCATACAAAAGGAGTTGCATTTAACCACTTTAAGGGTGACAGATATACGTATCTGTGGCAAGATCTACAGTGAGAGAAAAACCCCAACTTCTGCCATCTGCCCAGCAGCTGCATTTGGAAAAAAAATACTACTGCTGTTCTCAGGAATTCATGGAGTAGCCACATTCAGTTGAACTCATAAAATGAAGCATGGCCAAAGGAGGTGATTCTGCCTCTCTACTCCACTCCCATGAATACTCCTTCCAGCTCTGGGGACCCCAGCACAGAAAGGACAGAGACCTGTTGGAGTGGGTCCAGAGGGGGGCCAAAAAATTATCAGAGGGATGGAGCAGCCCTCCCATGAGAACTGTCTGAGAGAGTTGGACTTGTTCAGCTTGGAGAAAAGTAGGCTCCAGCAAGACCTTCTTAAGGCCTTTCAATACTTAAAGGGGGCTAATAAGAAAGATGGGAACAAAGCTTTCTAGTGGGCCTGCTGAAACAGGACAAGGAGTAGTGGTTATCTGCTAAAGGAGAGCAGATTTAGATGAAAAGAAGATAGACTTAGACTAGGCATAAAGGAATAAATTTCTCACAAAAAAGATGGTAAAACACTGGAATAGGTTCTCCAGAGAGGTGTCTCATCCCTGGAAACATTCCAGGTCAGGCTGGACTGAGCTCTGAACAACCTGCTCAGTCCCTGCACATTGCAAACAGGTTGGACTAGATGACCCTTAAAGGTCCCTTCACACCCAAACTATTCTGTGATTCTGTGATTCTGTGGTTCTCCTAATGTCTCTATCTTTACTTCAGGAACAAGCCCATGCTTGTTCTGTTTCTAAGGTACTGTTTCTAACCCTTTGCCCGTCTGGTTAGACCTTTCAGCCACCAAGCCTAGCCTCACCTTAATGAGAATGAAGCATGACATGACTGCAATGCCAAATACCATCAGCATTCTGTACAGTACCGAAAGTGCTGTAATACAAGCAAGCTCTTCAATAATTTTTTCCTAGTAAGAAAAACAACTCCACACGGGAAAGCTGTAGGGCAAAACTGCTGTTTGCTTCTCAGGGAATTCATCCACTGACATCAATGTCCATGAAGTTATTAATGAAACATGGCCACTATGCCAAAAGCTATTGGCAGGACAGAAATCAGGATGGATTCTTGACTTTTATGGTCGCCAGAAACAGATCAATAATTCATGAGATTTGTACGGTTGATACACTTCTGGCAGGTCTAAACTTAGACTGAGAAGAGGCATGAGGGATTTCTGTAACATTACATACATACTTCTTTGTGCCTCCATACTGATGTTTTTCATAAAGAAGGATTAGAAGGAAGGCAATAAATGAAAAGATTCCAGCTAAGACATGTTTTCTTAAGCTTTGGTCTAATTACGATGCAAGCACTTTGAAGTTCATTACTTTAATTAGAAGCAGAGACTGAAAGAAAAAAAAACAGGGGAGCCATTTCCCAGGTGGGAACTGGAGCTGCAACTGCAACGCAAACAGTAAAGAACACTGCATAACTTGTGCCCTAGTGAAATGCTGGCTTGTGTTTTGCCTAATGGCAGATCAATACCATACAAATGAAGCAATTACAGTTGTGCCATATAAAGCCTTATTTGGTCAGCAGCCAAAATGGGGATTAGCTGGAAGAGTTCCTAGGACTTTCTGTCTGAATATTATTGCAGAAGTTAATGAGGAATATCTGATATGCTTAGACACACATAAACAGTGCCAGCAACCAGATGAGGTGGTTGGTCCAATAGCCAGTGTGCTGATAATTAAAATGCCCTGAAGCCAGCTGAACATCAGTCCAAGATCAGGTGAAATGATCACAAGGGCAATCCAATCCCTCTGGCAACCAGCTACATGATGTCACCATCGATACAGCCATGTACACAGCAGCAAATTCTCCACCTTCCCCCAGCAAGATTCCACTTGAGCATGGAGAATCTTCACTTTTGTAGAGCTCTGTGTCCCTATACTGCCACTGGTGGTGGTGAAGGAAAGGCCACAGTCAGCTCAACACAATGGTTCTGCCAGGACTTTACTATATCCCACTCATTCTCATCCACTACATCACCTGGTCTAGTAGAAGGTGCTCCTGCCCATGGCAGGGGGTTGAAAATAGATGATGTTTAAGGTCCCTTCCAACCCAAACTACTCTGCGAAATGCAAATACAGCAGCTCTCAGACCAGTCAGACCAAGCACAGTCACATCAATATGGTAACACTCATGCTTGTAATGTTTCAAATACAAGCAGTCAGACTACAGAGAAAACAGTACTAAAAGTACTAACAGATCTCCACAGTGGATATGGAGATATAAATAGTGTAATTACTGTTGTCCTGAACACATGCCCATGAGCCAATTTTAATAAAAACAGCCATATGGCGTAGGGTCCACTGGTGATGGAGATTTCTGCCATTGGTTTCTAAATGGAACACCAAACATGTGGTCATAGACCACAGACTGTTTCAGAAACCATTAGTCAAAGTTACAATTTCCCTACAGTTTTCTCTCCAGAACAGTTTCTTTGACCAAAGACACTGAGAAATCTACCATCGTGTTTGTCCTGACGCACACACCTCCATGGATTTGAAATAATCATACAAACATCTGGAGTGGGAATGGGCTTCAAGTATTCACAGCACAATAAACACTACGCTATTAATCTTCACTATTCTTCTGAGGCTGGCAGAAAATTGTCATTACCCTCAATTTGCAAAGGTGAATCTGAAGTAAAAAGGTGCACTGATCTCCTCCCAGACTCCCAGGAAATCTGGGCAGGGTCATTAACTAAGCTCACCAGTACGATGTGACTTCAGGCAAACTTCATTCTCTCTCAGAAATCTCTGGGTCTTTTCAGGCAACTGTTCATAAAGAATCTATCCTTCTAGTCTCACAGAGATAGACTAAGCTTAAACTTCTGTGTATTTTCTTAATTCAGTCTTTAACCACAACATACTTCTACTTTTTCCTGCCAAGAGCGGGAGACAGCCAACCTGAGTGGCCTGACTCCCATAAAAAACAAACTCTTCCACATTCTGACCCACTCAGGAGTTCCAAAAAGGTCCATGCTGTCTATCACTCAGCAGCAGTATAAAGCTGCTCAGGAAGTTAACTGCTCCTTTTGCCCTGGCAAAGAAGAGGTATGAAGCACTGCTACTTAGTTCAGATCCTCTCACTCTCTTCTCCTTTTCCAGCAAGAAAATTTTATTCAGATGAGAATGATCTGCTTGACATTTAATTCACAGAAATTGTAACTGAAGCCTAGTGGTCAGGAGAAGACCATGCAGGAAACATAAACATCACTTTACATAAGCTACTACAACTTTCCAAATACTCCTGTAGCTCCAGGAGGTTCAGTGTGATGGCTGAAGGTATCTTTTTCATAACCATAATTTAAAAAAAATGATCATAGCACAGTGAGATCTGGAAAATGCTTAAGGAGTTGTCTGGTCCAGCTTCGTGCTCATACAAGGATCAGTCCTGAGGTCAGACCAAGCTGCTCATGGCTTCAACTAGTCACGTTTTGTAAACTTCCAAGGATGAAGCCTGCATAGCCTCTCTGAGCAGAGTGTCACTGTCAGACTGCCCTCAGGCTGTCAGGGGAAAGAGTTCCTCCCTACACCCAGTCCGAACTTCTCCCATTTCATTTTATGTCCATTGTCACTGACCTTCCTGAAGTGAAGAGTCTGGCTCCACCTCCTTGAAGACCTTCCCGTAGACGCTCTGGGCTGCTCCTAGGACTCCCCAGAGTCATCTCTTCTCCAGGCTGAACAAGTCCAGCTCTCCCAGCCTCTCCTCACCAGAGGAGGTCCAGATCCATATCCAGCTCCATCTTGATAATCTTTCATGAAATTGGTTCAATCTATTGATGTTTTTCTTAAATGAGGAGGCCAAAAAAAAGGATGCCGTGTTCTAGATGTAGTCTGAATGTTTGCAATTATTTTATCTGATGCCACGGTATCTTCTCTTGTGGCCTACAAATTGGATGAACTAAAAGCACTCTAATTGGAAACTGCTTTGGCTAATTGCCCACTATCTAAGATGCCAAAAATAGCAGCTTGCTTATTTAACTGTGACAGGAAAAAATCCTAAATCCTCAATAAACTGTGATGACTTTCTGTTCACTTTCAACTACACTTTCATAGCCTGAGTTCACATTATTTAAACTGAAAAATCAAAACTAATTGTCAAGTGTTCATGTGGTTTTAAACCAAAAAATATCAGCAGGTATAGAATATAATGAAAATACTACCATATACTGATTAAAACCTGAGGAGCTGGATCTTAGTAAATGCAGAGCATCTGAATATGGGTTGGTCCCCTAGCTTTGCACAGAGGGTGTTTACTTTTTCTTTAAAACCAATAAAGAAATAAGCATCATTCTAAAACCTGTCTTCTTCATATTTTGTGTTGCAAGCATGCTTTTGTGGAAACCTTAAAATTCAAAATTTTGGTTGAAAATGTAAAAATCTGAAAAACTGCCTAGTAATGTCCACATTTAGGCACATGAAATATCGACAATTTAGGTTTTCTAGAAAAAGCTGAGATTTTCTGTAGGAAATAACAAGATCCCATGGATTTTTCTGTAGGCTTAAGAGTTTTAAGATCCAAAATAGACCTAAATCACACAAACAACACATCATAAAATGTGCAGAATCAGGTGCCTGCATCCACACCACGGAATCCAAAGATCTAATTCTACATATAAAAGCCTCTTAAAGACATAGTTACAAATCTGGGCTGCACTAAATAGAACCATATAAGAAACAGATTAGAAAGAGCCTGATGTGTAATTAAGTTCAGAGAAAGCTGTACATATTCTGGAGGTAACAGATGGGCTGCCAGATGTTGGGGCTGCTCTCACCTGCAGGCCTCATTCATCTCTGCTGCTAGTAATGGAAAATCTGGAAGCTAGCAAGGGATCTGGATCTTCCAGAGCACAGATGCTATTCCTGACCAAGAGGGGAGACCAAAACACTAAACAAGCTCTATTTTCTTTGTGTGCTGGAGGCAGATTGTTATTTTTAGGTGTTCTTTTAGAGTAGAAAGAAGTACCTGAAGTGTAACAATGAAATAGGTCTCTGTATCAGGTCAGGCTTGGATCACTTTTATCCAGTTGACTTTTGGCTTTAAAAAACTGCAGGGAAAATTGTAGTCAAACTCTGACTACAGAAAACTGCCAATCCTGCCAAAAGCTGTTAAAAGAGAGTCTCAACAGAAGAACACACAGCATTGCTTAACATCATATGATTTGCTAAAAGATACAGGATAGGAGCTAAATCCTTTTGCAGGCTTGATTTAAGCTCTCACTCAGTGACTTGGTTGGAATAGAAAGAGGAAGGAAAGCAGAAAATGGGAGTAAGGCTTCGAGCTACAAAAGTACAGAGACTTGAGCTAAAGATAGCTAGAGATAGTTGAGAAAAGGAGCACCAGTTTTCACTCAACCTCCTACCACACACAAAGCATAACGGTTAAGAGGAAAAATTACTGATCAACCACAAGTCACCATTTTATAAAACAATATTTTAAACTTGTACTGTTCAGCGAGATACATGTATGGCCATTTTTATTTGGAAACTTAGCTCCTTGAGAACATTCTGATGATGGGGAAGAGCTGCATTTTAGAGCTGTTGTGTCAAGACACAGAGCAGCTTAAATTATACATTAAAACTACTGCATCTTGCTTTGTGCTGTCAACACCTTTCCACCTTTCATGCTAGGATGTTCAGTCCATAATGCTTACTCTGTCACACGTTGTGCCAGTCTGAGATACTGTTCTCACTTCAAAGAAACCACAAGGAAGAAAACAAACTTTTCTCCCTGCTTTTGGTTGGGCATTTCTCACAAGAATCAAGGCTGCACAAAGACTAAATGGCCATTTTATGTCTCTTGGAGTCCATCTAGTACTTACTGTCAATTGGACGTGGGCAGTTTTGCAACTACCACACAGATTAATCACAAACTGTTTTTCAGGTGCTATTTGTTCCCCAAATGTCATTTCCACAGAGAGGTATTGTTACGAGCTGCTGAGATGCCTTTCAGCAGCCTGCTCCCTTGCTTTAGTCTACCTACAATTTACCTGAACAATTATTATCTTAGTGGGATAGGCCTTTTAGCTGTCAGGAACTGTACCATCAACTTCAAAGGGCAGTTTCTGGGACTTGACACCTAAACAGCCAGAGAGTTGTAATAAAAGGAAAAGAGAGAAACAATAACGAGCAGCATTGGTAAAATATAAAGGGCTGCATCTTGCCCTCTGCTGAGATGCTTTACAAGGGATTGGGGAAATGGCAGGGAAAAGGGCAGGAGAAAATTATTTCTGAAGTGCCAAGAAGCAGCGTTTATTTCTCAGGGGATCTATAGATTGGAAACAACCATAACCTTTTTGTATCCCACTGGCATACAGTGGGGATTAAGGCTTATCAAAGGTTTGTAAAAGTCCAGAAAATCAGTAAGACATGTGCACAGCAATGGTATCAGTATTTTTGAGACATTATGGCCTTTGCTGATAGTCTGAGGTAAGTTCATTGGTTATACTTAAATATAAGCCCCTTTTTACCTGTCAGAGAATTCAACAGCCTGACAAATTTTATTTGGACAGATTTGTTATTGTGAAGCTCCTATCCTGTTTGCATTCAAAGAATTCTGAAACAGACAAGTGAGAAAAGAACTCTGATCTTTTTGCTGCCTTGATTTCTTTCTGACTGTAGAAAACAAGCCTGTTATTAAACATGTCCTGGTGCTGACCACCTCAGACTGGTGCAATACTTCTGTAGAACAGTACAGACATTTCATTTTTAGTAATCAATAAATATCAGAATGAGAAATCTCTTGTATAAATAGCTTGTAAAAACAGAAAAACTTTAAAAAAAAAAGCCTCATTGTGCTTTTAAGCCAATACTAAAGCTGAAAAGACAGAATGGTAGTTTCACCTTTTACACTGATTATGCTGCTAATTTAATTGCCACTGAAATGTTTAGATAAAAAAACTACCTTTCTTTGCAATAGTTTTACTGCTGTTTCCATGCTCTGTTCTTTCATTCCTCCTCAGAAACACTTCATTTCGCAACTTTCCTCACTAAAATCCAAAGACCTTCCATGGAGTAAGGAGCAGGATGACATTAGCAGAGAGGCACCAGAATCTGACAGTGGGACAAAAATGGGAGCTGAGCTTCCTGGAAGACCTTTGCTTTCCATCAGTTGCTTCTAGTGTCATTTGTAGTGTAGGAGAACACAAATGGCAGCAGAACAAATTCCTGTGACTTTTGCTTTCTTCTCCAAACCACAGAGAGCTTTGTTCAATTATGAATCATCCCTGAAGTCTGAGAGTGAAAACTTCCTGCTGGTGGCAATGAAGAAGTAGGCTCTGTGAGGCAAGGCAGGTCAGAGATGGCTCTTTGAAGTACTTGAAAGATATAGCAATGTTTATCCCCCCTCCGGGTCAGAGAAAATCCAGCAAGTGCAGCATCACGGACACTAACGAGTTGTTTTCTTTCAAAGACACAAGTATCAGAAATTATCTCAATAGTAATGCTCTTCACTGCAATTTGGTGACTTAAATCAGAATTATTACGATTTCCTTCCTCTATAAGTAAAAATTGCAAGAATGGGCAAAACTCTTTCAAGTAGAAGATTTTGCCTCAATACATTTGCCTGTACATCTTGCAATGGATCTCATTAGTCATCATCAAATTTTCCCCTTTCTTTACTGCACTATTTTTGCACAGGGAAGATCCTTATCTTGATTGAAAATTATGAAATTAATCCAACAGGCATCACTGGGGAACGGAGCAAGCTGGGACTCTAATCTCTGTTCCCAAGGCTTTATCTTTACTTTTAAAATAGGTACTCTGTTTTCAGACAAATAATCCAGGTAACCAAAATTAAGTACACCTCCAGTCTGAAAGAACAACTTGCTAACATTCTTGTCAGGCTCGCTTCCCTGATCTTCTTTTGACCTCTGACTTTTATATTCTTTCTTAAGCAGTGGGCCATTCTCTTCCTTTTTACCTAGTAAGTGTTATTTTTAGTTGATAGAAAACCCAACAAGCTCTGAAGGATCTGACCTGCTTGAGAAATATCTCAGCTATAAGCTTTGACACTGAATGGTAATGAGGTGGTAATTCAAGCCTTGTTATGCCTACAGTGAAGGGAAAAATATTATGCAAAGTCATACAGTATGATCTACACCATCAGTCAAACAGGATAATGTTTACATATGTATAAAATGCTACAGATCACATTCTAGTTTTCAAATAATTTTGTATCACAGAAAGAAATGACCTTGTAAAATCCTGGTAAGCTGACTAAAATCCTGTTCTTTTAAGTATCAACAGAGCACCCCATAACTATGCAGGGATTTTTGTTTTCTCCAGTGGCCCTTGCTTCAAAAGGGTAGAGGTCAAACTCAGTATTTTCACATCACTCATTTCAGTCCTCAGAACTCAGCTATTCACCAGTTCTCTCTATATCTTCTTTACGTCATATATATAACATCAGTTTCTAGGTCCTACGGTGCTTTGCTGAAATGACTCTGAATAACACACTGATTAAGGGCAAGACCAGACATTCCGGCAGGAGAAGAGAAATGTGAAAAAAATCAAACCTGCTTCCTCTGTGTCTCTCCTCACTGTGATGGTCGCTTGTCTTCGGAATGATCTGGGGAGGCCTTTATGTGCCAGTGTTGCCAGCCAGAAGGCAGCTAACCAGCAAAAGAAATACCCACTCTTCTCTCTGAAGTGCCAGAACATGCTCAGAACTACATGGGCCACAGATGTTATCAGGATGGTCCAACTATGCATTACCTTTACCTATTTCTGTTCCTTTCTAGAAACAGGACCTGCCATTGAGTGAAGAATGCAGCCCAGATGCACACAAACATTGAGCTAGAATAGTCACATCAAAAAAATTGGTTAAGAAAATAAAAAATCTCTAAAGACCTTTGAAAACTGAACAATATAGAGTATACTGAAGAGTGGTCCAGGGAAATGCTTCCTTTATGATACAACACAACTTGTACAAGGAAGCTTACCTAATGGGAAAAGTCTATTTTTGTAAGGATTCATGGATTTCTGCAGTACAAAACCATTGAAAAACAACAGTGGAAGAAATCCTCTGTAGTAAATAAATGTTGACAATGTAAAAAATTGGGTGGTCAGCTCAAACATTTTTCCTAGTTTTTCTCTTACTCAGAGGCAATCCGTGAATACCATACCTATCATTTTGTACACACAAATCCAATCTTGCAGAAAGCATAAGAAACCTGAGCATGCAAGAAATTTTCGGGGAAACATTTTTATCTGTCCTTGCAGTTTACTACTGTGTAATGACTCTGTCTTCCTACAGAGCTTGGTGTGAATTACCAGCTCACTGACCTACAAATCCAGGGTAAAATGAGAACTGGGGTATATCTCAGAATAATATATTAAGTTCACAATAAACAGTTTTGGCAGTGAATGATGAGCTGGGAATTCCTTCCATAATAAGCTCCTTATACTCTGGTCTTGGAAAACATCAAGGACAACATTTGATAAAAAGTTTAATAGTCCCACTGGAAGAAACTATACTCTCATATTGTTATTTACCAAGCTTGTTTCAGGTCAATGAAAAAAAGAAAAGGAAATATAACTTAAAAAAAAATAGAAAAAAAGAAAAAGAAAAGAAAATTCCATCCTACGTAAGGTCGGCCAAAATTTTGTATGAATGAGCATGCATTACACTACATTTCTAAGGAACCATACTAGATATATCTGTGAAAAGCAAAGGTAACATTGTCAGCTGTAGTACCACATTGAAATGAAGCAATGAAAGAATGGCAGTTTTAGAGATTCCCCTCAGGAAAACAAGGAATAGATGAAGTCACTGAGATCAAGGTGGTAGATTACAGAGCCCATGCACACAAAGAATCCCTTCATAACAGATCTTTATCTTATTCCCACAAATTAATTTTTCTTCAAGAAAAAGTTCCTTCCACCACAGATCTCTCACTCCTAGGGTAAATCTTTTTCAGGTATTGCACATTGTATTATATAAAACAGGAGGATCCACACACTGTTGACAGGACACTGTTTGGACGCCTTTTGCAGCCCAAGCAGTCTCCAGAGCACTCCTCCCTTGCATGGGATGGAAGCTAAATTCCATAGCCCCATTTACATTGTACTTTGCTCTTCACGTAAGTTGCTAAAATGATCGGAAAGTTACATCTGCAACAGCTGCATCACTGATGCATTACCCACACTCCATATCTTACGTTAAACACAGTAAAGAATGGATAAAGTGTAGAGTCAGTTCACGTCACCAGATGTCACACCGCAAAAAACCAGCAGATATCACCCTGTGGACCTTTTTGCCTTCCTCTCCAGAACAAAAAGAATTCTTCCCAAAGTCAAACTGGAGTTAATCCTTTACTACATAAAAAGAATAGGGACTTGAATAATGGAATATAGAATCCCAGATTCATATATATAAACATTAATTGTAATTCCAATAGCAGGAACTTATTAGAGCCCTGGATTTCACGCGGCTGGTGAACAAATATCACCAATCTCTAAAATACATTGATGCATCTAGTCAAAGTTTTTTCTATTATTTGTCTAAATCTAATCCTGCCACTCTCATCTGCCTGGGCTCAAAGCGTCTTACCAGACACTCATGACCTTGCAGGTTTCACTCATCCATGCTGCATACTTTTGACTACAGGACAGGACAGCCAAATGTCCTTAGCTAAAACAGAAAGAGAAAAAATTACAACAACTCCTCATTTTTTAGCCCAACCTGTCATTCCCCTTTACATAAAACAGCTTCAGGTACAAAAAGCTGAAAAAGCTTTTAGTGTACCTTTGAGAAAATATTGCCCTTAATTCCTTCTTCATTACCTCTTAGAGTAGAGAACCCTTTCATGTTCTTCACTATTCAAACTTGTTTATGATGCCTACATATCTAAAACAGAAAAGCAGACACATGCAAGGCACAGGACTTGAGTAGTACAAGATCTCCAGCTGTTGTCCTCTGGAAACACAGATTACTGCAAGTGGCAAGGCAGATGACCCAGGGGTGACCCACAATGGCCAGAAGTCTGGCCACGAGAACATCTTCTAATGACAACACTTTTACAAAGGCAGGTCTTGCTAAACAGACAAGCAGCACTCTCTTAACCACCTTTGAAAGCACCACCTTTGAAGAGAAAGCTCATTAATTCACACTGAGTACTACACAGTGGCTTTGGAAGGATACCTACCGTTGCAGGAGGAGGAAACAGTAAGAAAAGTTGGGTAGTGCCACGAGAGAAACTCAATCTTTGTTCTGATGAGAGCCTTTGCCCTCAATCCCACATTCCTTCTCAAACACGTCAGTCTTTCACAACATTATATAGAAATGAATATCACTGAAAAGGAAGGAAGGAAGGAGACACACATGATATGTGCTGTGGTACTGCCCATTGGGCATAAAAGAAACACACATCAAGCATTCCCCATTCTCCTCCATTCAGTGATATGCATTAATTGTAACACTGCACCAGCACTGAGAATAAATCATTCCAATTAGCCAATAGGTACTGGTTGAACACTGCAGGAGTGTAGCATGGAACCCAACAAGGAAGAGTTTTGAATTAAAATCCACTACCCTGCTCATGTGTACAGTCATGAGCAACAGAGAGACCAGTCCCTGGATCTCTCTGACAGGTGGATTTCATCTGCATGAGCCAAGTGATGGGTATGTGCTCTGTGATGAACATGGGCCCAGTGATGTGATGGCAGGGAACCATCCCTAACCCTATGCTACAGGAAGAACCACTTTCTGTCAGTTAGATGTGTGAAAATATATGGTCTGGTTCTCCACACACTCACACCAATTTTATCCAGATGTTACTACATTTTCAGGGAAAAAACTCCTGATTTTCATCATTGTAGGTAGGCGGAGGATTAAGACTAAAATAGTTCTAATGAAGTAGGTGTTCAAACAGTTTAGTGAATAATTAAATATGAATAATTTATTTGGAAAAATCGTTATTTTTCTCTAGTCCTGACTAGACCAAGAATAGTGTTTGAATGTTTAACATTTATATGCTACTTGCAATTATTTGTCAACTACATCAAGTAATTTGTGGTCTACATATTACTCAAATAGGAAATTATGATTATTAAATGAAACAGAATTTACAATTCCCATAGCAAATTAAGTCTTTTGACTAATTTATGTAATGAGCTCAGCTAGCCTGCCCTTCATGGATTTCAAACTGCATGTTCAATATTTGCAATTATCTGTGCAGACAGCAGTTACATAAGTCATCTGATCAGTGACAGAAGCACTACCATGTGGGATGCAGTCAAAATAGCAAATGCAGCATATTCTAAAATTTAAAAAATTCAGAAAGTACTGAAATACGCAGTTAAAAATTACAGCTGACTCTCTTCTGTTCAAAAGCACAGGGGGAGGAAGCTTTTCCCCTCTTCTGTAAATGCTACTCTCTATAGACATACATGAAAGAGGTGGTACGAATGTGAGGTATTGCTTGTTCTTTATTTTCATCCAGAACATTAAGTGTGTTGCTTAATGTTTTTAGTAGGTAAGCAGCACTGGTGGTTTGTCACTGGGGCTGGGGAGGGAATGGGGTGCAGCAGGAGAACAAGCAGCTTAGCACACGTGAAAGAAAGGCTCAGGAAAGGCATGGACATGGACAGCCAGTCGAGACAGCTTGAAAGAAGATTTGGTCCAATTTTCAAGTTGGGTAGGATCTCCCCTATCCTCCTTTTTCAAACACATTTGAAGGTAGGAGGTGCAAAACAACATGGTTTTGACCACATAACCCTAATGATAGTTGCCAACCCCCAGTTAGATGAAACTGTGGCCGCACTGAAATGTCTGGGAGATTGGTCTTTAGCTGGGATGGAACCAGGACTTCCCACTGGATCCTTACAATCATGGTCATGCTCTTCTTCTCTGCTCTTATTAGTCTTACTAGACCCTCTTACTTCTAACTGCTTTATGTCTCATCCCCATTACTCCTAGGTATTTTTGTCTAGCCAACTGAATAAACCTGAAACAAGCCCAAATTTGACACAAATCAGCTTCCACAAGCTATTAGTGCTCATTATAACAGGCTGTCTCTTGCTGGTATTGAATACTCTGCAGAAAAAAGGGAAAGGGACTAAAGAACACCATAAAGCACGCTTAAAGCAAAGTGCCCACTGCTAGGACATTTATATATGACAGCAACCAAAGTAACTCCTAAAATGTTTGCCCTAGCTTTGACACAGTAAAGCATGACTGTCAGCAACGGGCATTTCATTATTACCCTAAACTGCAGCTGCCTACCACTCTTAGGTTGTCTGAAACACTGAGAAGGAGATACCACTCTATCAGAAATGTAAAATAAAAAACAAGTGCTTTGAAAATATATCTGGATAATAGATCATCCTCTCTTACTATCACTGCCTTCTACCTTTAACTATTCTATGAGTTCTGAACATATTTTTCTATATAATTAATTTTTTTATTGTCATTTTCCCTCTCTTACCTCTTTATGGTCTCTTCCTACTTTATTCAGCAGCAGTGGTAATTTTTAAATCTGAGAGATACTGAATATTAAGGACCAAAAATTCATATTCAGTCACTGAAATAACTGGTTTGATTTCCCCCTGCACATACAAATCTTCTTTTGCTGTGGATGGAAATGTTTCTGATGATACTCCTTTTACCATCCTTATAATGCAGTTACAGCTACTGATGTTCGTGGTTTTGTGTGCAGGTTAAACTGATGAGTTATGAGTGAGTCTAGTTATCTGCATAGTGGTAATGATGTCTCCTCTGCAGTCACAGTTGTAGACAAATAGCTTCTTAGTTATTTCCTCCATAGAAATATGGCTCCATCTGCACTTGCAATCCTTCCCTTACACCTACTTCCTCCCCTTTGTTTCACATTGTAATCCCTTATCATCAGCTCAAATATGTAATCCATTATCATGAGAAATGGGGTGCTGAGCACTCCATGGAGCATTCTTTTTCCCCCACCATGTGCACCTTATCACTGTCAGACCCTATCACTGTCAGACCCCATAGACCATACTCCCTTCAACTGCTAGTTGCTCTTTTGCTTTGAAGAAAATTGGCAAATCTACCACTGCAAAATGCAAGTTTTGTTTGCTTTAAACTTTAAAGAAACAGAATGGTAAATACCACCAATTTTAACACAAAGCTAGTACCTTCACTTGTGTCCCCTGACAATTTAAATGAAATGCAAATGATGTTCTGCCTGTGAATCAAAAACTCTCCTACTTTACTTAATGCATTTGATACCATGATAAAGAAAATACTGGTGAGTTTGAAGGCAGTACTGAAATGCATAATGCTAGAAACACAAACTTATTTTTTCTAAATAAGAAGGTGCTTTACTAAAAAAGTACTTTAATGAAGATGCTTTAATGAAGGACTAATTGCCTCCAAGTGATGACATTTGAAAAAAAGATGCTACAAGCAGCTTCTTACTCAGAAATTAGCAGTCAAGATCAATAAACAAAACATAAAATGTAGGCATATTATTGATGCAGATACTGATGCAGATAATGTCAGCAGAATACTGCTATAAAGGATTGAATTTGGTGAAAAAAGCTGATGAAATAGAATAACTCGTGTTAATTCTATCGAGGCTGACTTCAGGTAGCTAGTGTTCAACCAGTTTGGTTTTTATATGGCCTTGAAACATATGCCAACTATAGCTGCTAAATCCATATTGCAATTAGAAGTGGTTACCTTTGTTGATCAAAAAAAATGAAATGGAAGAAAATAAAAATAACATACCATGTTCACACACAAAACAAAAAGAGCTATATCAGGGACATCAGGGAAGGTGGAATACTATAACAACACATTTTATATTGTTATACTATTCCACCCACCTTAATGGAGAACCCTTCGGTGTGGCTACTCCATAGCCTTTCGAATCCAGATTTCCTCCCACTTTCATGGTGTCACATGGCTTTCGCTGCTCAATGTATTCATTCATGGTGGACTCCAGCAGGAAGGCAAACTTGCCCTTGGATTTGCGGACACGAGCTACTCCCTCTGCAGTAGTCCTAGTGAACACTGATGGCTCAGCTGATTTCATGTAGGTCCACATCTTTTCATACACTGCTATTTTTGATCTCTGGAGAAAATCAAAAACAAGTTAGAACAAAAGAATGTTGCAACATTTCAGAATGGCACTGCTCAAATAAAATCAATCATACTTGATTTTTCAGACATTTGAGGTTGGGAAAATCTTGGAGAAGGGTTTTACTTGAATTCCATTCTTTTAAAAGAGACAAGAAATAAAAGTATCAATACTGTAATAGTAGATAATATTTTTAAGTTCGGCTACCCTCTAGCAGTCAAAGAAAAAAACTCTGCAAAGCTGAATTTACTGTTAGATAAAGGAAGTTCACACAGTCAATGTATGGTAAAGTGTGTTTTAGGGAATGATATATGAAATAGATGCCCGCAATAAGCTTGTACTCTTGAGAGAAACAGTAAAATAATCTCCCTATAAATACTCAGCTGCATCTTAAAGCATTTCTCTAACACCCACTTCTTACACCATGAAAACCACAATAGCTTAAGTAAGATTTCTGCTTTCATAATTCAGAGTCCAGAATTCATTTCTGATTTATATTCAGAAAAGCTATAAAATATTAGAAGACATGGTTCACAATAAAATATGGAAACAGCAAGATGGACCAAATATGCTATTAAAAGAAGTAAAATGCCTTAAGCATCTTTCTTAAAGAATTAGGTATGGTTTTAGAACTGCAATATCAGTGGATTTATTTTAAAGACTGATCCTGCCAATAACTGAGTAAGAAATGTACTTTCTCAAAGAATGTGCAAGAATTCATGGCTTAGAGTGCATTAGTTGGAAATTTTCCTGTCTGGGAATGCATGGAGTAACTACAGGTAAATACTTAACCAAAAATAAAACTCCTTCATGAAAAATTAAAGCAAATAAAAATTTTCACTAAAAAAAAAGGAAGGAAATGCTGTCAGGCTGAGAAGTTTCCCATGCTCATTAGATTCACTCAACAACTCCTTTGCTTCCTCCAGCAATAGGAATACATACATGCAAACCAGCAGTGTGTCAGCTGAACACTACACAGTGTTTTTATAATAACAGATGGCACTTGTCTTCCCCTATGTATGCTGCAAAAAGGACTTTTTAACCTAATGCTCAAGTCAGCTTTTATTTGAGTCATGAGGAGTTTCTAGCTGAGCAAGATTTGGTCTATGAGTCTGTTCCTACACTGTGCTGAGCACTCCAGGAAAATATTCATTATTATAAAGCCCCAAAACAAAGGGCCTTAGATTATTTAAACAAATACCAAATCCTATAATCTAAGTATTATATAAATTGAAAATGGCTTTAAGAAACCTGGAACTGAGCCTTTTTATAGGTGGCAGTAATTTCCCTGAAGCACTTCTTTTTACCAATTACTGAATGATTGTATTATTACTTGGAAAATAATTTGTTAGGGACCTAAGTCTGTCTTGAAAATAAGTGGCATTTAACCAAAAATGTCCAATAAAAATATCATATAGCAGAACATCATAAATAATGCTTTCCTTTTTTAGTCTGTATGCATAATTTTATCTTTCTGTCAAATATAATAACATTCAAATCAACAACAGCTGTGTATGTCCATAATCACATCCTGACTTTTCACCCTTTCTTTCCACTGTAGTCACAGCTACTTCACATTTACATAATAGCGGCCGGGAGCAGAGCATAAACTAAGCCACCAATGCATTCTTTTTGCTTAATACTGATGTAATTTCATGGATTTAAATTTACAAAAAGAAAAAATGGAAAACAGTAGTAATGAACCAGCCATAAATTCAAGAATGTTTTCTTGCCTTTGTCTGCCTTCACTCCCAAACATTTCTCACGTCTTAATGTCCATTACATCTAATTCTTTATAAAATAACCATATAATAGGTCACTTCCATTTAAAACCATGCCGCACATAAAACAGCTTGATTAGTAAGAGGAAACACTGCCCTAAATCAATTGAAAAAGGTTGCACTTAAATATTTTTTTTTATAGAATCTAGTTTCCTTTGCCTATCGAAATAGAAAAAATATGGAAAGTCTAACAAGGTATGTGTTCTGTAAGAACACTTTCTTCCCCCAAACTTTCATTTGTTAACATTAAATTTCTACAAGTCAATTCAGAGTGAAAATTGAAGAGTGAACCAACAGATATTTTTTATTATCATATGAGGAAACATTGCAGCTTTCCCTGCAGTCAGCCAAGCTGGGATAATTTTCATTTTGGGCTTTTCTGAGTAGAACTGCTAAAACTAACTACTTTCCCTCTTGGGCAAGCTGCTTGGAAAATACAATCCTCATTGCATCTAAACCAGAAAATAAGAGTACATAACAGCAAACAGTATCAAAGATCCTCTTTTTCTTTGTGTTGGCTTTAAAATTATTTTCTCTTTTCTGCTTTCAATCCAGATTTAAAACAGGCTGAAGAGGTGTTCAGAGTTTCTGACATTTTGATCAGAAATGACAAAATGATGAGAAAATGTCCTGAAGGCTCATCTTCAGCCAGATAATCACCACTGTCAGAAAACACATGATTCTAATACCAAAAAGTTAATTGCTTCCAAACCCACAAAATGTTAGACTTGGCACACAAGTCTTCTTGTATTATTGTTTCAGGCTAGATGTTAATTTATGTATTATGAAAACAGCTTTTGTGTAAATATTATCTGCTGATATTTTTATCTTTCTCCCTCTTTATGAAAAATATTTTTAGAAATAGCACACAGAGCATCATTAAAAATCACTATACTGTGTGAGAGATTAGAAATAGTTTGAAAGCAGGGCCTCAATTGCACCACTTTTAAAAAAGTGATCAACACAGTTCAAATCTTGATTAAGCTTCAAATTTTGCATATGCAATAATACTTAGTATTTGTAGTAACTTCTAATGTTTCTCTCTGTATTTTGAAAGAAAGGAAAAACTAAAAAGAACAACATTGACTTTCCTTCTTTTTTCTCTTAACCCTTTAAGAAGTGAAAAAGGGCTGTTGCCATAGACATTTTTACTTCATTAAAGTGTCTTCTCTTTAAAATGAGAACTTGCATAAAATATTGAAAAAGTTTCTGTGTTTATAGGATGATTTAAAAGAACCATGAAATTTTTATGCCCAAAATTGTTTCTACATCAAAATATCTGATCTCATTGCTTCAATACAATGGCTTGTACAAGTGTTTTGAAACTCTTACGAAAACAATTCTAGTCCTTCGTTCCCTACTATTTCTTTGGGAATTAATTTTTGCATATAACCTAAAAGATTTGCAAGCACTAGATACTCTTGAAAATGGAACAAGTTAATAAATACAAAGCTACGTAAATCTGGCTGGCCATCAGCATAAGGTTTTTAAATATTACCACATCTTCATTCTAGAAGAAAGAACAATTTGTACCCATATATTGTGGTTACCACCTCAACTTATGATGGATTGAAACTGGCGTTTCAAGAATTAAATACCTAACTTTCCACAAAAAGAACTAAAGAAGTGTTTATGGGTGAAACATAGGTGAATATAAATAATCATTAGGATGAACTATACTCATGAAAAAACCAGGAAATCTGGCTGTATCAGTACCAACATATTTCAATTCTTAGATAGGCCTTCTACATTTTGATACCAACATTTTTGTAGACACCTGGAATGAAAACAGGGCTTCTAAGGACCACAAGCTGAGTTTCTACCACTTGGGATAAAAATAAAGCTCCCAGAGAGCATCTGTAGTCTCATATTGTGTATACTAACACCCTGACTATAGAGTAAGACAGGTGCCGTTAGAAACTTGTCAGTGAACTGTATCCATTAAAAATGAGGCACCAAGCACCTTAGCCATTGCAGCTGGATCCCTCTAGAGTTCAAGTAAAGAGGCAGATACTTTAATGTGTGATTAATTTCTAAATATTACACATGTCCCACACAGCATGCCCAGGGCTGCTTTTCCTTCTCCAGTGTCTACAGAAGAAATCTGGAAAACTGGGTTAAACTGATCTCCTTTATCAGTTTCTGGATGTGAAAGTCAAATCACTTTGTTTCTTAAGTGAAATTTATATCTTACAAATACTGTTTTTGCAGCAAATAGAACAGATTTGAAAGCCCTTCTCTGGGGATATCTGTTGCAATAAAAAGGTTATTTCACTTGAGACACTGCCTTTGAATGGATATTGTCTATAGTTTGCAAATTGCATTGAAGATTTTGTTAATGGTTTACTGAGTTCAGTGAGGACAAACTGAAAACAGTGAAGGTGTATGTGAGTACCTAACACAGAACTCTCTCCTTTCAAGTAGGCAATAAGAAGAAATTTCCATTCTAACTTCCTGAAATTCCAAAAATTCCTTAATCTCCACATTTCACATAAATTATGACCTTAGCTGTGTAATTCTCAAGGAAGGGTTACTGGCTCACAGCATTTATGCAGAGCTGCGTTCAAACACTAAACTCACTTCAATCAGCTGAGCTTAACTTTCATCTGCTGAACACATGAAATAAAGCAGGAAGGACTGTTTATTATGTACTCCTTGTGATATCCAAGCTCCGTGCTTTCCAGCTGGCAAATGATGAGGCTTACATGCCAACCACACTAACGCAGGAAAGCAAATGAAAATGAAGTAATCAATAGAGACAGCACAGGCATATGAATGGCTATTTAGGCTATTTCCTAATGCTCCAACCACATCCCCTCGAGTTAAATTTTCTTTTTATTATCCATCTCAAAGTCAGCAAATTAAAAAATGCATTTCCTGCCCACTATCCAAGACCCTAAAGCAAAGTGCACACAGCCAAATCCATAAGCAGAAACAAAACCTGCAAGACTCCATGTTACCATCACAGGCTTTCAATGCTGCACATCACTTCAGTTTTGTAGCTTCAGATAAATCAATAGTGCAATGCTGCTTTAATTATCACTGGCTTCAGTATCCCGCTGGGCATCTCTTCTGCCCAGTGTGACAGGATCAATAAGCTTTCCACAGATTAAAAAACCTGAAAACTCCAATAAATGGTCTTGCGGGGGTAAAAAAGTAGCTAACGTATTGCAGGAGGTACAAACTATACTGCATATAATTGCAAAGTCACATTATTTCACATTTCCAAACATCTTATAAGAGCAGTTGGTAGGCATAGATGCTCTAATGGACACGCCAACTTACTCTGAAGAACTCTTTGGTTGACCCTGAGTCCAGCGTCCCGTAAGCAATTTCGGTTTGCTTGGCAAGGTCTTCTGCACTCTCTATGGGTGAGACCATTCGCTCAACAGTCAAGAAAGCAGCGAGGTTAGCAGTGTAGGATGAAATAATGATGAGCGTGAAGAACCACCAGACACCTCCAACAATGCGACCTGAGAGGGATCTAAACATGAATAAGATAATGCACATTTTCCTGTCTCTTGAGCCACGAAGAGAGAGAGAGAGATAGAGTGAAGGCACCATTATTGCTGAACATTTGTTATTAAGTAACAATCAATGCAAGGATGATCATTTGCATTTGAAATATTAATAAATGCTTCTACTCTTGAATCTTAATATCTACAGTACAGTCCACTGTACTAATGTGTATCACACATACACAGAAGCTTAAATCCTCTTGAACAGTAATCTCAGTGTTCCCATTATTTCAGGACATGCCTAAAAATAGGAAAAAATTGTCAAAAATACTGGATAAGTAATCTCTTTTTGGAGACAAAAGTAAAGCATGGTAGCTACAGATCAGTAGCTTTCCCTCTTTTCTCTTTAAAAAAAAATTGAAAAGGCTTGGATTATGTTAGCTCTAAGACTAAAATGTTCCTGTCACCCAAACTTCTCAAAAATTCCACAAGTTACCACAATCATTTGAACATTCACATTTTTCTTACTTAAGAAGCAAGAATTTTGTTGTAAAAGAGACATTTCTGCTAAGTAAAAAATTATATTTTCCTTTTCAGTAACTGTAATTTGACGAGATGGTTGTTGAGGAGTAATGTACATCCACTCTTAATCACTACCAGTTTTATTGCTAACTTCAATAATAGAAGGATTAAGCCAATGCTGAACACTCAAAATTTCACTGCAAATGGCTAAAATGAAGCCTTTAAGTTTGAAGGATTGGGTCATAATGTTTAATTGAAAAGTTCTAGTTACTGCCCACTAAAGTTCCAGAACATCTTAAAAGGCTGAGCAATTCAGGACTGCATGTATTAGACTAATCATGTACTAGATAATCATATATTGTAGACTAATGATACATTATAGGACTAATCATGTAGTAGATCTGAGGCATGTGCTCTGTAAGGCACACCTGAGCAATGCAGCGTGGCTTCTCAGAAACAGAAAGTCAAATATTGTCTCCCACAGACAGCAATATTTGCAAAGCAACACTACAGAACTTGAAAGAGAAGCGGGACATTCCTTGATGCAAGGCAGATATTCAGCACAACTGTGTGCATTTCATGGTTGCAACACAATGGAACTAATCTAGCAACAACACAGTTCTTCTGAAGTCAATCCAGTGGAATTTCCCGTGTGCACCTGCTGTTTCTGAGAGCTGTTTGTTGTTTATGCACATGGACATCGGTAATAATAGTAATGACTGAAATTCAAAGCAGATTATCTGTTACTCTTATCATGGCGATTAAAAAAAAAAAAAAATGAAAAGGCTTCCTGAAGAATGAACTTCAAAACACTGCCAGAAAAATTAACGAAGGAAGATTTTACGCTTCAGTGTTGAAGATAAAATGCAAACGTAAAAAGATTTGACACAAACCTTGGGGAAATATCACATCCTTGTTGCATAAAGGCACCCAGGGAAAACCAGAGGCTGTTGAATATGCCAAACTCATTGGGAGGCTGGTCACTGGGTCCTTCTTTCCCGTCCTCTGGTTCTTCTGTGTGCCACTCATATGGACTAAACCTGCTAACTAGGAACAGGACCACACTGACACCAATGTAGGCAAAGACTATGCACATCCAGATCTCATACGCCAAAGGGTCCAAGAAGGAAAACACTCCCGGTTTAGATTTCTGGGGCTTTTTGATCATAATGGATATCCCCAAACTCATAAAAGGCTTAGAAAAATCAATGACCTCTTCTCGTACCAAAGTGATGGTCAGAGGCGCAACAGCAATCTCTGCTTTCTATAAAGAAAAAAGAAATATAGATGTATAGATTAATTGATGTTGCCTTATACACTTGGCTAAGCAGCTAATTCCAAAGGTATGTTATTAACAGCAGGACACTGTGGCTTAAATGCTCTTTGTAGCATTTTTCTCTTTCTTTCTATCACACTCTGCATTTACTCAATATGCTTTCAGTAAAACACACACATTTTGGGTTTTTATTTTACAAAATTATGCAAATACTTAATTTTTCCACTAAGGAGAAGATTCTTAAATCTTATAGAGGTGAGCAGCAGTGTAGGAAGATCATTTTCGGCATTAATTTAGATTTCAATAAAGGAATTCAAGAAAGAATGGAAAATGAGAATGACCCTATTGGCACTGAACATATAGAGATTTTTTAAGATCCAAGAAACAGTAATTAATAGTCATATTTTCATAAGACATAATAATATTTGGAGGTAAAGCAGTTCACAGGCTCAGGAAAGCTCCAAATAGCATGAGGCTGCAAAAGTGACTAACTAGTGCTGTGATTCCACCAAAATGCACAGATTTGTCTCAAGGGAAGGATAATTCAATAGGACTGAATCAGATTTTAAACAGCAAAAAATGGCAAGTATACAGGGAATAGGTGTGCAAAATCATGTGATAAAAGGATAAAAATGTGTGCTGAATCCATTCCCATCAGTGTCAGGAATATTTTTAAATGTGTTTCTAACATGTTTTTAGGATGAAGATGCCAATCTTGAATGAATCGTTATTGATGGAGGTGAGTATGGGTGCTAATAATGATGTCTGCATGCACTATAAAATATTGGAGCTAAGCTAACGGATCGTTTTTGTCATTAGGGATGCTACATTACATTAAGGTTTGCTCCTTGCCTAGCCTTGCCTTTTATACTGAAGCTGTCATTACAGCAGCAATTCAGATGGGAATTGTACGGGGACCTGGGCCAGAGGATGCACCTCTGAGAAGGGAACAGATGCAAGGGCTGCTGAAACCTTTCACCTGTTCATCATCATGGTGCTGCATCTATGTACAGTCACAGAGCAGAGCCTGTGCTCTGTGACCAGTGTGGACTGTATACAGCTTATGGGCTCAGGAGAGCAACTGTATTTTGTGAACACTTTGTTGTTTCAATGAGATTAAAACATGCTGAAGAATAAGGACATGCTCAAATAGTTCAATCCAAGTGTTATGTAAATACCCAGTGTGCTAAAGAAAAGAAAATATTGAAATGGAGGGGTTTTTTGTCATCTTACAACTCAGAAACAGGTAAATGCATTTAAAACAATATGTGGTTTTTACTTTATGCACTAATTCATATGGAGTTACCTGTTTTACAGAATCTAATTTTAAACCAATATTGCGTAGTTAAAATTTAAACCTATTTTGGCAGATTTGCAATTGTGAATAATTCAAAAGAACTGACTCACTCCAGTACAATGGCCCAAAAATGCAAATTTGTATTAAGATTGCTCTATATTAATCATCAGATTATATCTGTCATTCTGAAATAGTTGTGATGCAAACACTTAACAAAATTTTATATAAAGTTATTATATTTTAAGCAACGCACCTAAAACCATAATTTTGCAAAGGTATCAGAAATTACCTCTGATGCTAATGACATGGGTAAACATTATGATAACAAGCTAATTCTCTGAATTTTAATTTACATTTTGTTGTACAAAGCATTTTTAAAAATTTAGCTTCTTGATGCCTTTTGATTATCTAAGTCAGGCTGAAATAGATATTTTATGAAAACAGCTATTATATGAAGAAGGGTAACACGTCTAAAATATATTTTTAAGTAGCCTGAAAATTATAAAGTAAACTTAGTTTCTGCAGTCTAAAGACTGTAGGGTGGTCTGAGCTACTGGCTTTTCTGCATATTTTTGTTTTTCATCTCACTCATAAATAGCTTTTCTCCAGAAGAATGGTTTCCTTCTTTAGAGTCAATGTCTTTTGTGTTTCTAAATTTTGATTACTGAGAATGCCTAATGTGGAGTCCTTGAAATGAAGTGAAGGACTCATGGCAACTGTGATCTCTCTCTGCCAATCTTCTCTGTGTTTGTCACATAGTGGTATCTTCATTAACATAGGGTAAATGACAGACCTGGTCACTGACCTTCAAAGATGTTGGCTAACAGGTTTTTTTCTGTCGGCAGATTACTTGGTTGTTAGTTTTCACAGTGTGAGTTGGAAAAGTGACATCACCATTTTAGTGTGAATTTAGGAGGTTTTAAATACCTACTTAGCACATTGCATATTATATGTGAAATGCTGTATAGGATTTATCAAATTTAAATGCTCAAATAGTATATACAGAATTTGAACAATGTCAGAACTAGCTGCCTACAGTACTTGAAGGAGTTAAAGAGGAGAAATAGAAACTCAACCCCTTTTTTACAATAGTGATCTAGAATCAGATAATTCAGAATGTAGATAAATCCATTTCATGCCAACAAATTTAAAGGGACAATAATTAGGTCATAATTAAATGCCAAAAAACTGGAGAAACTGCAGCCCCCCAGATTGATCATACTATTATTTTTATAAGTCTACTGTGTGCCATGTAAAGCCTCCATAAACTCTTCACTGTGAAAGCTAAATAATGAAAATAGCTGTGCATGGTAATTATCAGCATTTGTGCTTTGCCCAGTTAATGTACACCATATAATTATGGATTTAAATGATTAACAATATAACTATAGTACAAAAACAATTAATGATTTTGTTGCCAGTGAAATCTGTTTTGACAAAGAGTAATGTTACATCACAGTTAAATCAACTGCATCTGTAACGGCATTTTAATCAAGGCTCCACCACTACCAAGTACAGATGGATTCTGGATCCTTCCAATATTATACAATGAGACAAGATTGATTCCGATGGTGAGAGACATTTTCTTTTCCAGAACATAACATTATTATAATCTTGTGAATAAAATATGTGCTTGATATAAGTATTGTGAAGGTAGTAAAGCTATCTGAGAAAAACCATGCAGAAAGTGATTTCAATCTGAGAAGCTCATGGCTTCTGAGATTTTCAACAGAAATGAGTTGTGATCTTTTCTGTTAAGCAGCGAAAGAAAAGCATTCTGTGTCAGGAGAATGCATATTTAATTGGAGCTGATTGCTGGTGAATTTGGAAACACCTGTTACGTGTGCTTAATGGCATTTCATCCCCAGACAGCATTTCTCCTGTGAGCTAGATACCTAGGCAAATAGAATCCACATGGACTAGTGCATGCATTCAGATACATCAGGGACAAATGACCAAGATTTCCTGGTAGTTTTTAATAATGTGCTAAAAACAAAACAGGAAAATAAGCAACCATCCCCACCATGACATTCTGTACGATCTTAGCAAAACTGTACCCCACAGCATTTTATATGATGTTTCCTCTGCGACACGATGGAAAAATCAGCCACAGATTTTAGGAAATGACTAAGCTGCTCTGTGCAGCAACTAAGTGTCCAGGTACCAGAACAATCTCTTGTGCATACAGGCCTTAAGGGAACACGGGATAAAATTTTCACATGTCCACTCTCAGCAATATAGATAGGGCTAAGCGGCATTGGGGTATGATGGTAAGAGCAGGAGAGCAGAGGAACCTTTTTTGTTGTACAGAAAGGGTCCAATATCACTGGCCAGCACAAAACTGTCTGTTAATCTGTTAATGTGGTAGGGAATTAAAAGCTGTAAACTGTTTCCCAAACAGATCATCTCGTCAACTTGCTAATTCAGTTGCAAATTCTCTCCCAATCCTGGCTACACATAAAAAGCCTTACTTGAAACACAGCCAACTACTCAGACTACTTATGTTTATGATCTATCAGAGAAGATGAACATGCTACTCTAGCAGAGCTTTGCAGCAAAGTCTCTGGCTGACTGATTTTTCTGCTTTCTCTATGTGGAATAGGCCTGGGAACCTGATGCTCTGTAAATCATCTGGCAAGGACTCAAGGAAGTTGCAGGGAGGATGCTCTTGATGGATTCCCTGTGGAAATCTTTAGCAGAAAACTTTGTAAATAACAGGAAGAACAATTTCCTTCAAAGCTACACCTGTAAAAGTACATTAAGCACACTTGGTGTAGCTCTTGGCCTTAAGGCCCAGCAGCACTGGATAGGCCGTGTTGCTGCTGTGAAAGTCACCCGACCTCTAAACCTGCATGGCTGCATTCAAACTGCTTATAGGGAAAGGTCTCTCCTCGGCCCCAAGGTCCATGCTGGGCTCAGGACTTATTTTGGACAGTGATTATGGGCCAAAAATATACCAGAGACCATTCTTGCAATTTAGCAGATTAATCAGGAGAATTCCGAAGCACAGGGACACTCCCTGGTGCCACTGATACACCAGGATAGATAAAGCCTCAAGGAGTCTTATGACAGTGGAGCAAATGTGCTGGGCAGCAGCTGACTTCAATAAAACAGCAGCTCCAAGAGTTTCGCTGCAGCTCATTCCCAGGGCCCAGTCCCAGACTGAGAGAGACTGCCGCCCTCCTAAACAGATAGATGGAAAGAGCCTCCTCCTCACTCTTTTCCATTACAAAAAATGAAGCGTTGGCCATGTATTCTAGTTTGTCCTTCTTCATGTGGGTAATTTGCAACAGGTTCTTCATGCCTGTGAGCTTTACTACTTTCAGCTCTGTTAACAGCTGCAGGTGCTGATACATCTGTATGAGCTTCATAACAGCACTTTTATTTCAGTCTAGTCGTAGGGCAGCTTGGGTTTGATAAGGTAAATTTTTTAAGATAAAAGAAGGAAAAAAAATACCCCAAACAAACAGAAAATGGAAGTGTAATATCAAGATTCCTCTATAGTTCTTTACTAGATGATAGACCACTGAAACTGTACATCTGAGCAAAAGGATTTTCTCATAAATAGTAAAATTTCTTGGATTATTGAAAGAACATTCTACTATAAAAAAGCGCTTGGACATTGATGTCCATGAGTTTTCTACTGCAATTAAAAGCCAGAGAAGGAGTAATCTCCATACTTGATAAAGTAAGTCCGAAAAATCTTTGTCTTTTAATATCCTAAGAGTTGAACTGCTTTCAAGCCATTGAAGTAGATGTACATGCTTGGTGAGATTCAGTGTTTCTACTCTTTAAAGACAAAATTGAGGTTTGTTCCTTCGTGAACTTCCAAGAACGTGGAGAGTTTTGTGAACCTGATACAACCTTTTCATTCCTGTGGGGAGGGGAGATCACCGAAATTCTGGGACAACATTCCCCACACTCCTACAGCACAGAGACTGCTTCATTCTGCAGAGTACAGCACAGAGACTGTTTCATTCTGCAGAATTCCTTGAACTGATGCTAATGGAGAATTTATCAGCTATACTAAACTAACAGAAGGGAACTGAAATGGAGCTGCTACAAACGCCATGAGGCCTTTGCCACATATGGCCCAAACTGTCGATGGAATTGTGAAAAATGCAACTGGGGATGGATCAAAAGGTATGGAGGAATTTTTTTATGGGGAGGTTGAGGCATGTTATGAGTTCTTGGTGGAAATATTCACACTTGAGTATTTGAGGATTTTTTTTTACTCCATCACCGAAATGAAAAGTTTCTCTAGCAATTTTGAACTGTTCTCAGTGCAGATACTGGCAGTCATTGGCAAGCTCAGCTCTGAGTTATGCTACTTTTGGTAACCTCGGATACTGCAAATATTTATTTGGGTTTGTTGGAACTATTTTCTTTAAATATTGGATCTCTATGTGTCAACAGAATTGCTAAGTGTTATGGTATTCTGAAGAATCCTTCCCCAGATCACTCTATAATATAATGTGTTCTCAGTTGTTAAACTTACCAAGTCTGCGCTTAAATTTTATTATCGATGGTCATCTTAAAAGTCTGTCTTCATTCTGAATTGCCTAATTAGCTACTTGTCTGTAGTGGTTTGTTACCTGTGTTTAATATATATGATGGTGGATTTTCCATTTCTCAATCTAGACCAAGAATCCTGTCTTTTTTAAAAGATCTGTCCACCATTCCATGAAAATGTATTAGACTGATATTCTTCCCAAATAAGTTTTACAGTGTGTCAGGAATAGATGATCTCTAACATTAATGAATTTTAAAGGGATATGCAAACTATGGATGCTCTAATATTTCAGGGTACTAGTTGAGTAAATAGTAGAACTTGCATGAAACTATTTGATTTTGTCTTGAAAATAAGTGAAAACACACGGATCTGAAATAGGATTCTGTTTCTTTTCTGTGACCCCAAGGCCAAATAAAATGCACATATATTTCCTATTTCATGATTTATGCTATGATAAATTAAATCCTGCTTCAAAAATTGGTATGCTTACCCCATAAACAAGTTCTCCCACCATCCCATTCCAGATTTTTGTCTCTGGATCCCTTGCTCCATATTTTCCATCAGGAACAATGGCAATTTTGTACTTGATACCAATATGTTTTGCAATTTCTGATGCCAGATCTACACAGTATCCTTCAAACTTGTCATTCCCTTCAAACGTATCATGGTTTTTCTTGAACATAACATATGGGGCTTCCTATAATGAAAGAAGTAGAACTGTAAAGGAGAAGTGTACCAAATATAGTCTGGAAAAAAAAAAACATGTCATGAACTGACTGAACAACACACACTTTATCAAAAGTTCATGGACAGTATTAGCACATTTAAATTAAAATGTATGAACAAAAATCCTTCTGGCAAGGTATACTCTTTACACTAATTTGGCTTATACATTTCACAAGAATTATCAACCTTACTTTGTTTTAAATGAAAGACCTCAGTGCAGTATATGCTAAATTTAAAGCATGAATAGTGGCTGGGCTTATACAGCGCAAAGGACTGTGAGATCATGAAGGTACAATGTACACTTCTGACTTCAGTGAGTAAGCATATCCTCTAACACAGTGTGGTTACTGCCTATGTCATTTCAGATGCAGGGCCTGAGTGACTTCCTTTGTTGAGGAATGCATAGTTACTAAGAGGCTACACACATTTTAGTGAGAACATAGAAATACATCCCCAAGGAAATACGCATCTTCACTTCAAAAAAAACCAGTGCAGATTCTGCAAGGCTGTTTAGGATGAACTTAAGTGATATTCAAGGACAAGAACGGTATTAAGTTGACAGTGACCTTACATGCTGCATGAAAAAGAAGTACTAAATATTTTGGGACAGTGAGTGCCACTGGAAACAAGTAAAATCTGTCTTGAAAAGTGGGTCTTGCATTCCCTGTGTAAACCATGCTATCACAATAGTGAACATTATGTCACTGGGAAATCAAGGCCGTTTTTCTTTTTAGCTCTGTGTGAATTCAGACTTTAGAAATTATTAAATATAACTATACTTTCTGATGGTATTTTAAATCACTTCACATGTTTCACATTCAGAGCCAGTTCCAGATGAAATATTTGTCTAATATAAAGGGTGACACAGGCGAGCCTTTGTTTGAATTTACATCACAAAATACAGGCAACTTAAGTTTTCTCTGTGCTATGTATTTGGCAAATGTTGGTCTTTCAACACTAACCTTGGTAATACTCTGGCCTATTCACATCTTTCCTATGGACATAATTAGTACAAAAATAAAAATAAATTTAAACATGTAGTGCAACAATGTCTGCTTCACTAAAACTACAAGAACATCAGCTGTAAGCAACAACAATTTTGTAATCTCCATTAGGTGTCTAACAAGGGAGTATAGGTGGTATTACACGAGTGCAGTGCAGTGCCTTTGCCCATACAGCGTTTGCATCTTCAAAGGAAAACTGAGGAGTATTTCCAGCAGCCTGCACCTTTTCTTGTATTCCTGTCCCCACTCAAATCACCTTGATCTCAACCACTGGTCTTCTAGATGGATGGAGGGACGAAAGCAGGGAGATCTTGATCTCTGCAGTAGTTCTTGATTTTCAGAAGTATTTCGGCCTCGTGTATAAAATGCTCCTCCCTCACATAGGCTTTTTGTTTGCATGAGAGGAAGAGTGAAAACTGAACTCTTTCCACGTTTGTTATTGCACAAAAAAAGGTTTAAAATAAACAGACTTGAAAAATACTATGCGTCCTGTCTGTGATTTAGCCAACCGCTTGCTAGAAGGGCAACCAAGTCTGTCCAGTGTCCTACATTTGTGAACTCTCCTTACAAGCTTCAGCTACATTGCTTGCTGCACCTCAAAAGCAATTTTGCTTTCCAAAGACCAGAGTTAGTGATTGCTAGCTCTTCTGATTCAGCCATAAATCCCCGGCGAAAGGCATGTAACTAGAGTCACAACTAATTCTGGCAATGGACTCAAAGAAGACAGGCACAGAGTGTGCCAGGTCAGCTTGCTCCTTCTTTCAAAACCCAGACACTGTGCTTCTGACCTCACCTCACCTCTGGCAGGGCTGCTGCAGAAAAAGAATTTTAACTGTTTCTGCATAGCAAAGCAAAGTGAGAGATGCCTCATTTATTCTATTGAAAGTTAAATGAACTTCAGCTCTCCTACCCAGGAGTTCTGTGAGGGAACACTGAGAAGGGAAGTGGCCCAGTACTGTCCTTGGTAGGTCCAAGCAGAGGCCATCCCATCCAGTAGAGTGACCAACAAGATCTGACAGGGATCTGCTGGGTACTTGGAGGAACCGCATTGGTTCTCTTCCCCATCTTCTTCCCTTCCTTTACAGTGATCTCACTGATTTAGAGCAAAATACAGCAGGAAACACTTTTTGTAATGCAATTACCTTATAGAGTAAGGTAGCGTGCCTTGCTGTGACTGCTTGCAAGGAAGCAGCAACTGAGTGTGACCTGCCAGTGTGAAATGATACAATTAAAGATAACAGCAACACCTGCTACCACTTGCTTACTATGTTGTGCTTTCTCTCCTAGCCTATTTTATACGTCTTTAATTGTAGTGCCTACTCTACCTGCCAAATGATCAGATATCTGCTTTCAAGGTAGAATTTGATGGTGGAATGCAGGTGGGACTGCATGTGGGTTTCTGATAAACATTGTATTTAAAAATAAAATCAAATAGTAGCCCTAGTTTTAAATCCTGTCCATTTTAAACTTTGTTTCAAACTGATAAGGTGTGCAGATGTTATAATAAAAGGACACTGAAAGGCAAGTTTTACTGGTTTGCTAACAAGTAACTTACACGGATGAACTTTCAAGGTCACGCTGTGAAGTCATGAAATATCTGAATTGATCAATAAGCATGTACTTAGCCATATCTTGATGCTGTTTTCTATCTGTGTCACTGAAAAAGACCTTAATATTCTGTATAATCCATTGCAATAGCATTTTCGAAGTGAGTAGCAATGTTAGTGTAGTCATGGTAGCCTAAAAATGCAAGAGATGCAATTCGTCTGTGGAGAGGTAATATCTTCTGTTAGATCAGCTGAAATAGCTGAAAACACAGGCTTACTTTTTCATTGTTTCCAGTTATAGCATCTTGTCTAATAGAAAGATTATCTCTCCCCACCATATTTGTACTTACTGTATTTTTGGACTATGAGCTTTTAACCTACTGATATAAAACACACGTCTGACTTATTGTTGAATGAGGTTTAACACTGCAATATTTGCAAGATTTCAGCTGCTTTATGGTATTTTATGGGGTAGTGAATCAAGGAAAAGCCCACATTGAAATGACCAATGACTAGCACAGAACAGATATTTGGAATGGTGCAAGCTTTACTCATATAATTCACAATTTTATAACAATACTTAATATTTGCAAATACAAGTTGATGTCTGCAACAATTACCTTTATAGATGTAAACAAATCATTCCACCACATTGCCACAAATTCATGTGTACAGTTAAATGCTCACAACTGATGATTCGTACTGTAAGGGAAGCTGGACGAAGTAACTAACCCAAATAACAAACAGATCTAAATTTGGTTTTCCTAGTCTAAAGTGGTTTTCAAAATATTCACCGTTGCAAAAATAATTTCTAAAAGTGACAAATATCTGTGCAAGGAAATTTCTGATTTTTAGAACAGGTGTGGAATACATTACCACACTTTATTCTGAAAGAAACTTCTATAAATGTCAATGGAAGTTTTTTTGGTGACTTTTTTTTTTTTTCTGAATAAAGTGTCCAGGATTCGGTTTGAAGTCTTTATTATTGTCATGCAACAAACTTCATTTTTTTCTCCAGTCTGCTGAAGAATTTAATTAATAAAGTTTCTAATGAAAAAATATTTTTCTATTATGAGAAAAAAGGCTATAATTAGAATTTCTGAGGTAAGACTCTATCCAGGGTATATCAGTCAAAACAGTGATGGTGGTTCTCAGTCACCTAGTCAATGTTGCCTGTCATCTTAGATGCCCTAAGGTGATCTGCTTGACCCCAAGGTGCCATTCTGCAGGTGCTTTGTGCATGCCCTTTACAGATAGGTCTGATACCCTCAGTATAAGGCATCCACCTATGGGCCACTGAATCAATTTCTAAATCTTGGTGGACTTACGTACTTGGGGCACAACTTACCCCACATGCCTGAAAAAGTACATACACCAGCTGAGACATCCAGACGGAGAGGTCACATACAGAGAGCATGAAACAGGCAAGGGTTACCCTGCCAGTGTAAGAAATGGGGGCCAGGCTGCGTATCCTACAGCATCTTAAATGTCACTGAATGCAACTGAATCAATACCCTTTGTAAAGTCATCTACATCTAGGTTTCTTGGTTGTGAACTGGATCCTGCCCTTGAAACTTAATCTGCCAACATAAGGATATTTCATCAAGATACTGAACTGTAGGCCACAATGCAGATGCAACTCATCATCAAGCTTTGGTTTTAAAGGAATTTTGTGATTTTTAAGTTTTGCAGTCTCAGAGTTAAGTACAGAGTTGGCTGTATCATGAAATGAATTTGAGAGTTTGGATTAGCCTTCCCAGCCTACTTTCCGAAATTCTACCTCAACAACTTGTGACCATATTTCTGAACCTTCATTAGAGATGATCATTCTCCCTAGCTAGACAGGTCTCTCACTTTACCTTAGTGTTAGGGCAGGGCTGCAAAGAGCATCCCTTCTCCAGTCATGCAAGGAGCCTACTGTGCATTTGGAGGTGTTACCATGCCAGCCCAAAGGGAATGCTTCTGCACAGGTAGGAAATCTGTCCTTTCCAGATGTGCAGGAGGCTGTGCATCACATGAGGTGCAGAACAGGAACTATAAATGGCAGTTGGTAAAGAACATCAGCTGTCCCTGCTGCCTCCTGTCTCTGGGCTGTTACTGCACCACATAGCTAACTGGGGATAGGCTGAGAGCCTAAACCAAATATGTAAAATAATTCTACATGCTCTCACTACGTTACAAATGAAGAAAACATCTTGCCAAGTAGAAAACGCTGTACTAAGTTCTTTGAGTGCAGAGCTGATTCATTACAATGCAGTCTCTATGCAACAGCCATACAGCCACACTACAGCAAAGTAAGCATAGACACGTAAAAGCTGAAAAAACAGAGGACAAATCAAGTTGTGCTATTTGGCTTCAGGCAAAAATTAAAGCGAGCCATGCTGAAAACTTGTAAACTCTTCCTATGCTGCCATGACATCTGTCTTTGAAGACTGAAAAGTCTGACAGCACTGCTTGCAGAAGCTTTTCAGTTTAATGTTGGAAAATAGGCATGCAACCAAAATTAAATGTGTCATCTACAATGGTTCAATTTCCCTTCAACATGAAGAGGGAAATGAAGAGGCGAAAAAGTCTCTGTGGCATTTACAGCATAACAAAGAAAAGAAAAATAACAGGACTCTGGAAGTTATTCTAGTTAAGTATTTCTTTTCTTTGTGTGTGTGATCATATGCTTGCGGATGCTAAATACATTGCCCTAGGAGGCCAATATTAAGAATCATGGTTCTATCCTGCCTTCAGCATCATGTATGCAGCTCCCAGAGGAACACACGGGAGATGGGCATGATAAGGCAGAATTCACCATATATTCTTATTCAAACCAAATTCCAACATATTTCTCTTGCACTGTGGTTTAGAAACATGGAAAGGGGAGAGTTTTGGTCTAGAAGCTGCTTTCAATTAATTGCATTTGTCCAAAAATGACATGCTGCATAAACACAGGGCATGCTTTGGAATATTAATTCAGCTTTTTGGTTTTGCAAATGATCCCGCCAGTCCCTTCAATACAGGACCTGGAAAAGTTCTTTTGAAGATAACATTTATTATGCACATCAAAATGTTTCAATGAAAACAGGACAGGCAAGATAACACATTTTTAAAAGCTTTCTTGTTTTCCTTTTTTTTCCTTTCTGGTGAACAGGAACCTCTTATATTACTTTTCATTATTATATTTTACTTGCTTTTCCTAAGCTTGGAGCTATTTATGGAAATTACAGTATTCATGTATGAGAGCTTCAGTCAAAGATATCAGGATTGGTTTGAGAGGAAAATTTCGACTGAAAGCTTGTAATTCACATCGTTCTCTTCTCAGCTTGGCAAAGTTGAAGGTTAACGTCATCTGTTCTAGACATTCAGATTAGTCACAGAACTTTTCTTGGTGGTTCAGTGCCTGGTCATCCAGTCAGAGGAACAGTAATCCATATGGAAAAATTAGCTCAATGTTACTAGACTGGTGGGTAATACTTGAGCCTTAGTTAGGACTGTTCGCAGCATCTTGGGACTCTTTTCTTCCTTGATCAATTTCTTAAAATAGGATTCTTCATCAGAGGCTGAAAAGAGGAGGACTGTACTGAAGTATATTTTTTTCCATCACCAAATCTTTTTTTTTTCTTTTTTTTTTTTTTAGGAAAGAGATACATATATTTAAAATTTCCCATGCAAAAATAAAATTAAAAGTTACACAATTTGGTTAGGAGTTACATTCTGAATGCCTGTATAGTAGTTTGGTTGTTTTGTACCCTGGAATGATAACCTTCAACAGGAGATTTGTTAAGACACACTTAATGCATAATTAATGCTGATACACACTGCTGAAAATCTGGTAATTAACTGTATTTTTAGTTAGAAAATGTCTTGACACTTTCCTTCGGATTACTTTAAACTCCGTATCAAGTTAGAAAAATTATTTCTTAATAACACATACAGAATATTCTTTCCCATTTGAGACACAGTTTATTGGGTTAACATGTCTTGTCTAAACGAAGCAGGTGAAAAGGGCAGTGAACTGAGATGTAAAATCTTAAAAGCGGTCATGTAAAGGTCACCCTTTGCCAGTTGGTTTTGATAAACATCAGCTTTAAAGGGCATGTCTGACTTCAGAGGAAAAAATTGTTAAACATTTTGTTTAAAATACAGATTTGTAAGAAAGAATTGTTTTGAAAAATTATGGATTAAAAATGTAAATGAATGAAGCAACTGCATTCTCCTTTGCAACCACTCCTAAAACACAATAATCCTGGAAAATCAAACTCCAAATCTATTTAGATTTTATTAAAATGAAAATTTTACTGCAATGCTAAATAAACATATTAAGAATGCATCTACTAAATTCAGGTTTTCATTCACAATTAACAGCAGATAATCCAGTTCTGACTGGCTGACTGAATCATACTACTTAGAATTTTAGCTCTTGCTAAAGTCAATTATTGAGTTTATAATTTACCAAGAAAAAGGGACACTGGCATTACAGTAATCTCATTTTATACTCTCTGTTCTATTCTGTCATTGAAAGGTTTTGGGTTTTTCTTTTCTTCTGGTTTCTTGTGAGTCAAGATTTATCAATTAGACATTGTAAGAACCCATATCTCTGAGACTCCTTTAGTAAAAAATTGAAAAGACTGAATAAAAGAAAAAAATTACACAACTCAGTTTTAAAAACCTGATTTCAAGTGAATCATTATATTAAATGCATACCAAAAAAAAAAAAATCTCTGCAGACATGACAGTCAGTATAATTAAGATACATGGCTCTCATCCTCCCACTAACCTAGCAACTGGCAGACTAAATTAGGTCATAACTAGAAAGGAGATTGTGTCACACACCAGTATAAGCATTAAAAAAAGGAACACCTTACCAAAATTGTAGTGACAACTACTGTTCTATTCTCAATGGCTGCAGTGTCATTTCCAAGCGTAGGTTCATGCTGAATCAAAACTAATTTATCCATGTCATTCCAATAACCAACCTGCAAAACAAAATGCGTATCATTTGCAGTAAGGTCTGCATTCTGCATAACTACAAATATAAATTACTATGAGAAAAACAGAGTGATCCAAAGACGATCTTGTCCAAAGGAAGTGCTGTCACGTTAGATACAGCAGTATGCATCCATAACTTTGGGTGTACCTCCTTGCACCACTGCTGCACAGAGTCAGAGCTGGTGTCACCTCCTCTTCGCTGCTCCTGAATGATCTGGGCTACTTACTTCAACCAGAGGCACGAATTAAATCCCATTTTCATTACTTTGAGGCCTTCCTGGGGTATAAATGAAATATAAGTATTTTTGCTCCCCACAAGAATATTTTCATTTGTTATTCCTCCAGACCTTCTGGTCTTAGACAGAGGAATGAAAGACATATGGATGACAGTTTTGCAATCCCAGGGCTGATCTCAATTCCTTGCTCCATCATGGCCTTCCCAGGAGACCCCAGCTCTGGGACTTACACCAGGTTTGTTCCACTTAACTGCTAGCAATGACCTTTTAGTACCTACATTAGAAGCCCTGTTATTTAAGCTTTCTTCACACTCACAGGACAGACAGTACCAGTAGACAGTGACTCAGCTCATGCAGGATAAGCACCCCTCATAGAAAGGTGCTTGCTTTTCCCACTGACTCTAAAGCATGGTGAGAGTGAATTCTCACTAAATATATCTCTGGGAAGTACCCACAGGGAGGTGGAACTAATTGGGTTTTTCTCTCCTTGGCTGCATTTAGGCTGTCACAACCCTTCCCAGAGCAGCTTTAAGGTGAAACAGCTGCCTTTGTTCATTGCTGGCCATGAGCTGCTCTAGAGCCAGATTTGAATCAGTCGTTCTTGTAATCCTATGGAGAAAAACACCCAAACCTTTCTTTCCCCCTTCTTGCCCATTCTCTTTTCTGCAGCTGCTGTCTGTGCATCCACTGACAAGGCTGCTGGGGCTTTTTCCTCCGACCCAGCCCTGACAGCACTCAGCTCCATGTCAAATGGACAACATGAACACAAACAGGTCAATAGAACAGTGTTCTAATCCCACCTAAAGGGGCTCCCCCGCTTGCTGAGAACCCAGTGGATTGGGAGGCTAATCTTTCTTCCCAGCATGACTTAACAGACACAGGATTTAAAAGGTTTCTATCAAAGAGATGGAATTTCACCAGGCACTGCTCAGTTTGCGGGAGCACCCGGGACCAGTCAGCAGCAATTGCCCCTTGCCCTCTTCCTTGATTAATTAGGACTTCATGAGACCAAGAGCTGGGAGAAAGGAATGCCTTGTCTATCTTACTAGAAGAGGAATGGGAATTTTAGTGGAAAGTGGGCCCCAAGCAGAGCTTCAAAGTAATTGTCAGGACAAAAGGACACTCTGTGCCTTGGATGAAAAATTTCAGTATGATGGAAACTGGCTAAATGATCAAATCAGTTATGCAGTCAATATTATTTCCAAGACTATTGTAGAACCCTGACAAAAATTCCCCATCACATAGGATTCTGCCTCCATGACATGTTCAGCTCAATGCAGTGATGTGATATGAAAGTTTACAAGTGCAGGGGAGTGCTTCTGGTTACTGCATTATATATATATATTCTGCATATTGTTAAAACAATCAACCTTCCTCTTGATTTTTACATTTACTATTTCATTAGTTTCCTTCTTGAAAAAAATGCATGGAGAGGCAAGTTATTTTAACAGTCCCTAGAGCAGTATGACTGAACATGAGTGGGTTTTTTTTCTATTAGTGAAGCAAACAAGCACAAACTGTCCGTGCACAAGTTCTGGCATATTCAGTTGAAATGTTGCTCCATTTTTTTTTTTTGCGATTGCTCTTGCAGCACTGGAGCCTTGATTTAGGTGTCTGCAGCTAACAGGAAGTGTCAGCAATGCTGATATAGTGGAGAGGAAGGTTTTCTTCCAAGTAGTATGCACTGCTAACAAATACTATTTTTCATCGAGACAGCCATACAGCCACAGATACAATTGATTATTGAAAATGTGGAGCTCTTGTCAAAAAACTGTGACCAGTTAAAGGCAAAATATGTACACCAAAACCTGGCAGTTTGGGCAACTATTATGATAGTGAATGATGGTTTTTCATTGTGCAGATCTTCACTGCTATGAAGTTCAGAAGGAAAGCAGAAAATGAATGTAGAAGTAAGTACCATATGAAATTCAGACAGAGATAAAGACATTATTTGAGAAATGACAGGCATCTTTTAAAGGAATTTTAGCTTTTGTGCACTGGTGTGTGCTTGTATGTGTTCAGCTCAAACCTGAGCTAAAGTAATTCTGGAACTAGACTACTGAATAAGTATGAAAGATATGTCATGACACTTGTATAAGTACAGAGATACACAGTCACTTGGAGAGCACTAAATAACAGTATGCTTTCCCATAAATACCTCAACTCCACAAGGAAAAAAACTTCTCAAAGGGTAGGATTAAATTCAGCTATAAAAGTACCTCCAATTCTATTTGGGTTGCAGCTAAACTTCATGGCAGTTGCACTGACTTATACTGAGGCTGAATTTATTTTTAGAAAAAAAATTGCAATAATATTTGACTCAAAGTAAATTTGCCATAACAGTTTGGCATTTGAATGAATAGTGTCCTTGCTGAAGGCCTGTGCTCCTTGTAGTAACCACTGAAGTCATCATGCTGGAGCTCACAAGCCACTAAAGGCAAGAGAATACACAAAAATTTTGGTAATTAATTTTTGTGTTGCCAAGTTGGAATTCAGGAGCCAAATCTCAGACTGTCTTGTGCATGTGCATGTACTGTATATGCTTTGTTTACTTTTACTTTTTCACTTTTTTAAAATTTTGGTGATAGGATCCATGGTGAATGACACAATTACAGAATTATTGAGCTGGGAAGGGACCTCTGGAAGTAATTTGGTCAAACCCCACTGTTCAGCCTAAAGCCACTTGCCCAGGACCATGTCTGGACATCTTTTGAATGTCTCCAAGGATGAAGATTTCACAACCTCCCTGCACAACCCTTGCCAGAGCTTGGTCACTCTCAGAGTAAAAAAGTATTTCCTAATGTTCAGAAGGAACCTCCCGTGTTTCAGCTTGTGCTTATTGCCTCTGGTGCAGTCCCTGGGCCCCAATGAAAAGCCTGCATCATTTGACCACAACCCTCCAGTCACAGGAGCCGTTCCATTACATTTCCACGATCCTTGTCCCCACACTGTTTCCCCTCACCAGCAGGTTTTGTTACTTCTCTGCAGAGAAGAACCAAGTAAGAAGTGCTGCATAAATGAAACTAACACGAACATAGGCTAGTATTTCCCGTTTTACTAAACTATATGGAAGTCTGCCTCTATCTAGCTGTGCCATTTTTTAACAGTCTGTTTACATATTTAAAGCCGTGGGCAATAAAAATCACTTTTCTAAAGATAAAAGCTATGCATTACTCTGACTGGAAAGGCAGTTTTAAAAGGATAGTGCTGGGTGACTCATAAGTCATGTTATGTTGGGATGAAGAAGAAGACATTAAAAGTGAAGGCCTCTTAGTTCAATTAAGTATAGTCATTTCTCACGTATTAGATAGGATTTGCCAGGCTGGACCACAGAACTGGTCGAATGATCACATATAAAGCACTATCTAATACATGAGAAATAAATTCTTGTGAGTAGCCAGATCTGTCAAAGCTGTTATGACCTGTTATATCGAATACAGGTAATGACTTAAGAGTAGCAGAGAGGCATGACTGAAATGTAAGAAAAGCACCTTGAGCCTCCAGCACAGCACAGACATAGCTCCTCTGTGTGCAACCACCCTCTCCTGAAATTGCAGGCAAGAAGAGAGGATGGGGACATCCCTGCAGCGATGCCAGACAGACACCTCTCCCAAAACAGGTGACAAAGGTTGAAACATCAACCTTTTTCAAAAGTTTGCTGACAAGCAAATTCCCTAATGAGTTACTGAAGTTGTGACCTAATTAAACACATCTCTTGCACCTTGCCTTCCCTCCTGTACAACTGGGAATTGGGGATGGAATTCATTGCTTCCTCCAGTGCACCCCAGTCACCCATGTATCCTCCTGGCTGCCAACGGTGCAGCGCGGAGACAGGAAGGAGCAGGACTGGTAGCAAGATCAGACACATTTTCTGGCAGAAGACAGTGGACTTCCCAAGAGAGGGAAGACAAACTCATCATTCCCAATTTATTCTTCAGCCATGTGTCACACTTTCAGAGGACAACTGCACCAATAGGCCTTATATGCAGGCACATGATTTGCTTTGGTGTACAGCTCTATACTGTGATTAGTGGCAATTTTTTCATCCAAGTGTGTAATTCTGCTCTGGGTCTGCAGTTTAACACTCTGCCTCCTCAGCACTGTGGCAGGTAACTGTCTCCAGGGACACACAGTTCACCTGTGCTATTATTTACTGTGCTTGTCACCTCTGGCCAACAGCAGAGGATTATTTAATTCAATTTTGATTGCTTTGGCCCTACTCAAGCAGCCCTGAATATCCTATTCACCATCATCTGCCCCCGTTTCTTGTTCTGATGACCTCCAAAACAAAATAGGCCACAATGGCTCCAAAAAAATTAAAATCCTTGAGCCTGGGTACATTTTCTCCTTTTATTTGTTTCATACTATGATACATTTCAGCACAGAAGAGAAAGGATCAACAAAGTACCCAGGCTTATCTTTTCAAAGTGATTGGGCTGAGTTAGCATTCAGACACGAAGGATCTGCTTAGACGTATATTAATGTGCATTTGCTTACAAACAACCAAACTAATCAAGCACACAGGATTAGATACTGCAATTAATTTCAGAAAATGTAAGTATTCAGGTCATTTGCTCTTCCACCTCTCTCCTCTTCTGTCCTTTCACCCTTAAAAGCCCTCTGTTAGTTACAGCCTATGATTCATATTTACACAGAACGTACAAATCAACCTGCTTAAAAATGCCAATAATTTTCAAGACAGAAATCTTGGGATAAGATACAAGAAATAGCTACTATTCAGAATTCTGGCCACTTCCCATCACCCAGCAGCCCAGCAACATGTCATCCAGCTGGTTCTCATTAGTATGCTTGACTGACTGACATCCCACCACTCCAAGACGCACACTTGTTTTTGTGTCCTCAATTTGAGGCACCTAGCAGAAAATGCAGCTAAAATAATAGCACCTAGTGGAGAATGCAGCTAAAAACTGCTTTCACCAGAAATATCCATGTAATACACCTTTTTAAACTGCAGAGTCCACTTTAATGTAAGTTGGAATCACCATTTCATCACACACAACTCACTTGTATGATATGAGGATAGCAAATGCTGTCAGCACATACCTTCCGAGGGCCAGTGTTTTTCAGCTCAAACACATCCATGGTGTAGTTGACTCTGCGACCGTAGTGGTCAAACTGAACATTTCCAGTCAAACCTTGTATTCGAACCTACAAATGGAAAAAAAACTCCAACCATGAAGATCCAGTCTTATGTTCTTTATTTCAAATGTCACAGAGCAGTGCAAGTTATCCTGGCTCCATCCTTAGATTACCATAAAAACACTACTGTAGAACAGTGCAAAGCAATAACTTTTTCTTTTTCTACCTTCTTTATATTCTTTTTTCCTGTCAAACCTTGCTCAAAACAGGCTTAGTTATGTCAGTATCTAACTGCTAACAAAGACACACAGGGGACCTTCTCTTCTTTCATGCCGTGCAGCTCAACACCTTCCAGCTGCAGGTTCTAAAGAGAAGCACATTTTTTACCATTCTCATTGCTCCTATTGAGTATTTACTGCTCATCAAGGTAAACTTGACAATAACCTTAGCCCCAGCTTCCCAGTTTACTATCAGGGAAGATGATACAGGTTTGATATGGATCGGGTGTGTAAGGGGTGTTTTCAAAGCATTAGAATGAAGAAGGCCAGACGTGAAGCCTTACTGCAGGCTGTGACAATTTTCCACCACCTGTGCCTCAGCTGAAACCAGAACACTTTTTCTTTCTTTCAGCACTTTACTGTGTCACTGAAGGATACCCAAACTGGGGTCCTTGTCCCAAAGAAGTTGTGGCCATATTGCTGCTGGCTTTGATTTTATCAGGATCTGGCCACGAAAACCTCTTTGGCAGAATTTGAAGGCTCATGCTGCCTGCCTGAACACATAAGCCTGACTTAATGTTTCTCTCAATTGTTACAGATCTGTGCATCTGCACAGAATAAGTGAAGCATACAAAATGCTTTATTTCTCTCCCTAAGAGTCAGGATGTGGATTGAAATCACTTACTCTTTCCCTCTGTCCATTTCTATTGCTGTTGATTTTTCTCCAGGACTGAAACCTTGGCTTCCAGGCACAGAGCTGCCAGCTCTGTCAGCAGTCACTTCTCCTCAGTAGTTTCTCCTGAGTGGAGTCTGCTCATTTGCAATGATTTAAATTCTACTGCAGGATTTTTATTTTCCTTACTGTCCCATTCAAAGGAAAGGCTAAAACATTTTGACAGAGATCTGGAGCTTTCTAGGCATCCATATTCATCAGGAATTCAAAATCCTGACATCAGAGAACAATAGCCCTGGGTTATTTCTTTTTAAAGAAAAAACCCCAAAAATACCTATGTGATTTCCCTGGGAGAAGTCTACTTTTATTGACAATGACAGAAACATATTTGAAAGGTTATATTTTGTGGTTATACCTTTTTCCTTAAATGACAATATCTGTACAGCCAGGTTATTTGCAATAGTAAGATGAATTCAGCAGTGTACTGGAGGAAGTTCCAACTATCTCAAAAGATCTAACAGTAGCTTCAAATAGTAGTTGTTCCTCTCTGCCTTCATTCCAAGTTACAAATCAGAACAACCTGAACAGCCCAAGCTGCTTCCAATTTCCAAGCAAAAAATAATTTCCCCTCTCCTATTACTATCCTTGTGCATACTATTTTCCAAGTCATAAAGTGTGCAACTGGTATCCAAAATTCTAAAAGATCACTAGAAAAAAGCCTCCATTACCTGTTTTAATGTCCTCTCCATATCAATTCCTTGACCCCATGGGGCTGCAGGGTTGGCAAGACAATCACCAGCATTTCCTCTCCTTGAAATATCAATTTTCTGTCTTCTAAGATTACGGAAAGTTTCAGCCATCACAAGCACTCCATCATATGTCAATGCAGACGTATACTAAATAGATGGACAAACACAGCCCTTCAGAGTTGGCATGTCTTTAAAAAAACCCACTGTTTCAAGATAATTCTAGTTTGATTCATTATGCAGCAGTTTCTACATCTTCATTTAGAAAACAGCTCTCCTCAAAATCAAAACCAATTTTGCCTAAGGGACAAATGCAAGACATTTCACTAGGTCCAGCTTTAAAATTTTATTTCCTAAGGGTAGAAAAATCTGCATCTTAAGAATTAATAAAATAAACAAATTAAACCTGAAATATTCAAGACTTCTTCTTTTTTATTTCCACTTGCCTTATACAATAGGGAATAACCCCATCCACCCAACTTATTCAAAAGAAAAGAAACAGTAACTCACTGAGAAAATATAACTGAAAAAATACACAGCTAATTAGCAGACATCCGGGCTACTGGAATAGTTAAGAATGATCAAGAGTAGATTCTTCCAGTTGGAAAACCTGTGCTGGCTCTCTGCCTGATGGGTACCCTGAGCAGTCTGTGTTTCTACACTAACTACAGCAACTGCTTTAGGTTGATAACATGCCAAATGAAACGTGTAGAGCAAGTCTTCGGCAGATGTTAGCCTGGAGCCACATTAACAAAGGGGTGTTCTCTCAGTATGGTCCTCTGATAAAAACACTGCATCAGGAAAAGTTGTTCGCATGCCCAGGGCTGCTATAGATATGCTCTCCAATTTCCAAAATTCAAATTCCATTATTCAAATCTAGTTTCCTTCCTTTCGTCTTGCAGATTATAAAGTCTTTGAGACATGCTTTATCTTTATAATCTCAAATTTTGGTTACCCCTAGATGATTTTATTTGTGATTCAAATTAATCATGCTGACTTCTCAGAAGGAGACAGAATAAACCTGTTTTTGTGGCAAGGAGTCCTATAGGTAGAATTTTTCCTCTCACCAGTAACTGGGGATGTCTGTGTTCCATAGCCCACAGCATCTTTGGTTTTGGTTTGTTTGTTTTTGTGGTTTTTTGGCTTTTATTTTCCCATAAATTTCTGGAGTTTCACTGAATTCTGTAGCTATGTCTTGTAAGACCCATGTTGATACCTTCTCTAGACTTTGCCAAGCTACCAATCTCCCAGCCAAGGGAGGGCTGGTTGCTTATCTTTGCATAGTGCCCAGCACGAAGGGGCCCATTTTCAACCACGTCTGGAATGCATTAGTGCATATAATAACAGAATTACTTTTATGAACTCATATTTATATCTGTGCTGTGATTTGCCTGCCAGGAAAATTATACGTGAAAGAAATATTTTGTTATCAATCTGTGAAGGATTAGGATAGAGGAACACCGGGATAAGATTTAACTTTAAAATCATGCCTGAGTGTGATTTCTACTAGAGCTTTTGAGGTGGAAAATTTCCAGAGGAAACTCCATATGAAAATTTATAGTTAGCAAATTTACAGTTACGGTAATATCTCATACAGAGGAATTCATCTGTCAGGAAAGATCTGCACTCTAAGTAAACATGGATAATTAGACTAATTAATGTTAATTTTATTGAAATTAAATTGTCAGTTAAGCATTTGACCTTTAACTGCTGTCAGTAAAGGGGTGAAGTTGGAGGATAAGTGACAACAGACATCAGCAAAATGTGTTGCAGTTTTTTTCCTCCATACAAATGTAAGGATAGGCATGACTAATGGCCAGTAATAGTAAGATCACCTGTCTTCTCCTCTGCATAAATATTAAAGTCTTCATTCATGTATTCAACAACGTTAATCAGAAATTAGAATGCTGGAGTGATATCTTTGGTACTGCTTCAGATCAGGGAGTACCTTTGGTGGGGTCTCAGATCCTGGGTATTCTCTCTGGTCCAGTTTCTTCCAGCGCTGCATCAGCTTAGCTACCATTGGGGTACTGAAATCCACTAGCTGAAATCCAGTCACATTGGCTCCTCCATGCATAAATCTCTCCAAAGAAATATCTTTGAATCCCTAGAAAATCAATTTAAGATTTTGTTTTCCCTCCTACACCACTGTGGGTCCAATCCGTACTAGGTCAGCATGGCAGAATAAAGAATGCACAACAGCAGGATTCCATTAGAAGGCAAAACTTAAAACCAGAGAATAATGTTGAACCTTTATTCATAACTTCCATTTGTGTAATAAAGAAAAAAAGCCAAGAAATAAATTTGCCACATTATTGCTAGGGTGGTCTTGACAGCTTAGCAACACATTGCTGGGAATGGAAGACAGTTTTTGAAGAAATGCCTTTGGCAAATCAACTGAAAAGTGCCTGCAGAATATTAAAGGCTTAATCCAATTTCCATCAAAGTTGGCAGATTTGAATAAGCACTGTACTAGTGCTTTAAAAAATGCATCCCTCTTTTTTTTTTACATTTTTAAAAAATGAACAACACTATTCTGTAAATATATTTACTCCAGGATTCATTGTTTAGGCAGAAAATGTCTGAGACAATGAGATAATATAATAGGCATTAGAAGGCAGGGACAGCACATGAGGATCTCACTGTCAGTGCAAGGAAAACAACATCAGAATAACACTTCTGTTAAACAGTATTGTGGTAGCTCTCACATCTGTTATATGTTGAAAACCTAGAGTGAACCTCAACACTGAAAGAGAAAATGAAGTACATATATCTCCTGACCTATTGGTTTCTCTGGCTAATATGTTCAGCACATATAAAGAACAAATTCTTTACTAAAATTTGCCTTTAGAGACAGAACTGAACTTCAATAAACTGCATAGTACAAACTGCTGAACCACTAAAAAGCAAGCATAAATCTTTCTGCTCCTTTTCTAGATGCTTTGTCTAAGGCTAGCTCAGAGGTATCTTATTTTTATTTTCTTAAATTCCTCTGATTGGTATTTATCAGTAAAAACATAACTTTACATCACACTTAATCTAGAAATAATTAGGAAAAAATTGTGGGATACTGGGGTACTGACCCAATGTTCCAGGGGAAAAAACACCTGTTAAGGACAGAGATTTGATTAATATCCTAAGGGATACTGACAGTAAATACAAAAGGTGATGCATCAGGGAGTCGTATTACCCCCATAATTGAACAGACAGTAGATAACAAAGTGTGCCCCTGCTGAAGCAGACCAGATGTGCCTGTCCCCACCACATACCTCCCTAGCAGCTCACTGCAACATCCAGTTCCTTGTTTACAGCAACTATTCTGCATGAGAAAAATTACTTGGGGAACTATAAAATTGTAATGCTGAAAAATCTAATTTATAAGACCTAAGAGTACAGGTATCTCATTTGAAATGTGAGAGGCTTTAAAAATGATCTGAAGTGATACTAAGTTAGGGTTCAAGTCCAGCAAAGCACAATAAAATATTTCACGTCAACTAAAATTCCTTGAGGGAGAGTAGAAAGAGAACAATTTAAAGCATGCATTAGAATCTGTCCTGTATTCACTGCTTTGCCAGGCAGGTATTTTGGCTTAAAGAATGAGTCATTTAAATAATAAAATACTGCATTTACTCTTTCTTTGCCCTCTTCTGAACATCAGCTGTGTGAATGACCAGTTTAGACTTAAAGCAAAAATACTGAACAAGTAATTTGACTGGAAATAGCTGATCTTACCAGAAAATGAATGTTCCCCAGGGAATGTATAAAAGTTACCTCTAGAATTGTTATGTTACCAATAATAAAAAGATGAGGCAAAAATCATCGTATTTCTGTAAATTCTAGTTCAGCCTCAAGATACACCTATCAATTCTTTCTCCTACCTGATTCTGATAAAATTTAGGAGTATTACTATATTACTGTGCCCTTCGTATCTAGATGGCTGTAATAAGAAACCCAAGTTCTTTTACACACCATAAAGAATGTATTATGTACAACCACGTATTAGAGACAAATGGGAAATGTTGTGTGAAGTGCTGTAACTTTGAAGTAAAACTGAGTGTTTCACTTACCGAGCAGGGGTATAATTCTAGAAAAGTATCTTACCAGGTTGGCAACAATATAATGGTATCCTTTAACATGCTTTCCCACGCTCACAATCTGTGGGAGAGAAATAGGAAAAAAAGGAAAAACAATGCCATATTGTTTTCTTTATAAAGGGGTTTTCACAGAAAGCTAGATATAAACCAAAATATATAGCACCACTAATATAATGTTGAGAGTCTTTCTGCAATAACATAACTATAACTTTCCAGGGGCTTAATAATGGGAAAAAGTTAAAATTACAGTGAGTAAAGTAATGAACTGGTAATCTAAATGCCTTCTGTACTGAAAATGTTACTGTAGTCTACTATTTTACCAAATAGGGCAATTATCTGTGGGATACAAATTCAGGAGGAGATCACACATTAGCTAGAAAGCCTACCCACTGTTTTACTTTTAAGTTTGAAATAAGTGCAGAATTTATGAATGAAACCAGGGGTTCATCTCTTGGGATCAAAGCTGTTTGCTCTTGATGTGGTCAAGTACTAAGAGTGTTAACTCAGCTCTTAGCAAAATGGTAAAGGTTTTTGGAATGGGCATGAGCAAGGACAGAGCAAGGTTGTCTGAGTGTTTAACCAAAATATAGCATCAAGCAATGCAAAAAAGGCAACAACCACGATATGGCAAGATCAATCAGAGGGTTTAGACAAAAACTGTGTCAACCTGCACCTTGTATCAATATTAGTGCAATTTCTGTGATGGAATGACTCTCATTTAATGTGCTGAAAAAAGAAAATGAGGAAATATTTTGTCAGTAGAAAATGGTGATAATAGATGCATTGCAGATTAAAGCTGCTTTTACTAAAGAAACTAGCAGTACTACCTGTAACATGCAGCTTGCAGTTAACAGTACAGTCCTTTGAACTCTTATTTTTGATAGTCTGCCACTCATTTAGAAAAAGTCTGCATGCAGCTCAAATATGTGGGACTTTTACCTTTCCATAAAGCATTTTAGCCTCCCTCGAAATGAGTAAACAAGACACAAGCAAAAAGTTTTCCAAGAAGTTCAGGTTACTTAGTAAGCAACGGGAAACTTATGGATCTGTCTCCTTTCCTGCTTTGAAATCTTAGCTCTAGATTCTGCCTGAAGAACTGACAACTTCTTGCCTTTAGGGATCACACCTCATATAGAAAAGACAGAACAAACATTCACTACGTCTTGAAGCCCTTTTCCCCAGTGCTGTAAAAAATGAGAAAAAACACATTTTGGAGATGAATAAAAGCTGATGAAGGACTAAATAATTTGATGAAAGACACCCAGGGATCCAAGATCTAAATCTGGATTAAGACTTGGAAATGCTTGACACTGGACTCCATTGTTCCATTAAATTAATTCCCTTTTGCAGCAGAGTGGAAAGGAAAATCCAAAGGATTTGGCACAAGTATATGGCCAAAACTATTTTAATTTCATTATTTTTAAGTAATAAAGTGAATAAGCAATTTGTCTTTTATTCTTCTACTCTATCCCAAACCCTGCTTCATATTGATAGTCTATAGCTAAAATGCTTGTATTTAAAAAGCAGAACGTAAACCTAAAAAAATCCCAAAATACACCACACCCCCCAAGCCATGACCATGTTAACCCTTCACATAAATGAACTTTAGACTAATAAAACTCCCATTAAGGTCAGTGACTAAATACCATTGCTACCATTTTATTGGGGGTGGCAGAGAGGGAGAGGTCACAACTTTCCCTATTATAAGCCCAACATGCGTGAGGAGGATACTTTCAAGTAATTCATTTTTCCATATTGATACCTTTTCCTGGTCTTAAAACCAAGAATCAAACATGGTTAGAAGCGAAAAAGGGGTTTTACCTTGGTATTTATTTTAAGGATCCTTAGGAGCACCACGCCCAGGTGGAATGCACCTCAATGTACACCACGATGCACACCCCCAAAAGATCTGATATAACATTATAGGTCTTACTAATTAGCATATCTATCAAAGATTCCCCAATGAGAGGCTCGAGTGAGCCCCCCTCCCCAAGGAACCTTCCCCTGGATGGTTCTATCTCAGTTTACAAAATGTGTTTTGGAGAGGACCTTGGGGTCTGGGGCATTCTGATCCCTACCTACAAAGCTCCTAAGATGTTTAGTCTCCTAGCTTGACAAATAAGCCTAAGAATGTAGGCTAAAAACCACTAAGAATACAGAAGTTGTAAAAAGGTATAAAAGGGGTATAAAAGAAAAGGCAAAATATCATCATGGCATCAATATAATAAAAAGTTTCAAATCCTGGCTGGGTCAATGGCTTCAAAACGAATATGATCCCTGACACCAACAAAGCTTATACATCTGTACTCATTCAACAGTGCATGGTAATGAAAATATTTGCCTCCCCATTACAAGGAAACTGATACAGGTTAAAAAACCACATTTTTAAATAAATGCAGCATCACAACTCGAAAGTTTGTAAGTGGACTGACATAATATGATAGAATCATATGATGGTTTGGATTGGAAGAGACCTTAAAGATCATCTAGTTCCAACACCTCCCAAGTCTTTCTTCTCAGACCTGTTCTTAATCTATTCACCCTCAGCTTGGGCAAATCTCCTTTCGAGATTTATTTCTGTGCTTGTTCCTAGGAAATGAATGTAGATACTACCGCAGAATTCCTGTATTTGATGTGAATAATCATAATACTTTTGAAAAACCTGAAATCTGATGTTTTCATTGTATTCTCTCAAAACTTGTTCCTTCAGGTGAGTGATACAAGTACACAGTTAACGTATCACATAGTTGTCTTAGCTTCCCTTATAGTCAGTGGAAAGAGTAGGCACTTTGAGGAAATGATTCATCTTATTCTAAAGCACGTGTAAAACTAATTAGATAGCTTGTGCCCTGAAAGTGCATATTTTTCTGCATTGACTAGAAAAAGAGTTGATGTGGATTAGCTCTGATGTAGACACCTACATTTTATATCCCTAATGTTAACTGAGATGAATTTCACCCTTAAAATGTTGATTATGCAGCCAGAAAAGAAAAGTTATGGCGTCTATTTTCAACCAACACTGGGTACGATTCTGATTTTGAATTTGGAAAGTATTATAGGTGCTGATCACACAGACTTTGAAACCAGGAATTGGTTACAGTTTTAGGGAAAAGTGCCTGTTTAGTGAAATAGCTTTCTGTGAACATCTCATAGTTTTGAATATCCAAAATACATATGCAGTCACCTTTCTTTCTCAAAAACCTGAAGCTGCAGATTATGATCTACAAAACAGGATATGAATTCTTGCTACCTGAACAACCCCCTTTCGCTTCACTGCACTTCTGCCCTGAGAGACATTGAGGCAATGAACTTAAGTTTCTTTGTAACAGGGGAAGGAGCTTGACAGCTACTCAGTCTGGAACGTGAAGTCTCACACTTTCCTTCTCTGTGCTTTAACTGGTTAACAGTGGCTAAAGTTTGTGAGATGAGACCTCAACCATTCCATACATGTAAGAGTAGATACTACCCAGAACCCAAAACAGGCCTGAGATTTTGACAGATGAGAGTGTTCCAGAAAGCCTTTGCTATAGAAGTTCATTAAGTCTGGGGGCACCTCAAAAACCCAGGTGCTTCCTTGTGCACACCTAAATTCAGACCAAGAGGCCAAGTTCAATCACAGTCCAGAGGGAAGGCAGAGTGGCACTGTCTCACATCTACATTAGCAAACAGGGCAGCTGGTAGGATAAGATCTGTACAGCAAAAGTGTTGGTGCTAAGGAGCTGGTATCCACAGCACCCATTGCAGGGATTTACCATGGACTCTCTCTAATCTGGTCACCCGACTGAACTCACACTACACTTCAGGGCACATCTTGTTCAGCATCATCCAAACAAAAACCAGTTCATGTATTTTGAGTGCAACCTTTATGTGAAACTCAGGAACCAGGAGGCTGACTGCAAAAAAACCCATGTTCCTGACATCAGCTAAGATACTCTGTGTGCCTGTGGGCTGCACTTTCTTAGACAGGCCCTGAGCACCCGTGGGGACTGTGGCAGATTCACACAACAAAAGGCTGAGCAGTGAGAACTGCCTTCATTTCATGTTGATTTGCAGGTTTAGTTCAATGACCAAGGTGACTAGCAACTATAATTGGAGCTTTTTTATACTCTCATTTGTAAAACTGAAGAAATTATTAAATAATCATTAGTATTAAGAAGAATGGAAAGAAAATGCAATCTGCTTCTCCAATTGCCATTAACAGGGAAGACAAGAGTTATTCCATATATTACCCTGTAGTTCCACCATTAGTGAATACCTCATTTCTGTAAATGAAACAGAACAGAATCAAAAAAAGGTGAAATACTAACGCCATTAGGCCACCAAGTTTATTTCAGAATCTAACATAATTTTTTCCCCCAAATATTACTGTTCATGTAAGTGTCTGCAGAAAGGTGAACTTCAAAAAAACCCAAATCAACATTAGGATCTAATCACATTATAAAATACATAGACATATAGAAACTAAAAAGAACAGTGCATTGTGATAATTTTTAATTGCTGATCTACTATACCACAATTATAAAAATGCCTTATTCTGATTTCAGAATTCCTGTGGTAATCAAAGGCAACTAGAATTACACCACTGAGTTTAAAGTTTGGTGAAAGCAGGGCCAGTGAGCTCCAACTCAGGCTTTTGACACAACTCTGAACCTTGTGACTTTATCATACAACACTGTTCTTTCCATTTAGCTGAACAATAGCCTGGTCTAGAAAATTCAGAAACTGTTCTACTATTGAAAAGAAGGGCCACCAGTGTCTGCTTTGATTATTTTCTTTTTTTTTTCTGTGAGTGGCAAGGTCACTGACTTTGATAAAACCATTTGCAAACTTGCATCAGCATCTGAACAGAGAATCTGGCCCCAAGTTATCCTCTGTTCTCTACTACTGTGAAATGGATATTGCATATAAATCATTTTAAAAGAATGCTTAGCTTCTATAGCATGAAATGTCCCTCATTATGATTTCTAGAAGATGGAGGTCAGTACAGCTGGAGTGAAAAGGACTTATTTTCAGTTAAATCTCTTCAAAGGGTGATAGCTGTACATTACCAATTGGACTATAACAAAGGTTTTCCTCTTTGCTATTGTGTCACAATCCACTGCCTTAAGAAAAAGAACACCTGCAATAAAATGAAGTCTGTTGAACACAATATAAAAAGTGTGGAGACTTGTAAAGACAGAAGATTGAGACCTGACCTGAAATATTGCAGCAGAAATGGTGATGATATAAACCACAACTGAAGTGGGATTTTCTACAATATCTGAAGCCAGGATAAATCTTTCACAAAGCCATAAAAAAAGCAATTGAGAAACAAGCCTAATTTTAACAACTAGTGCTCAGAAAAGGGCATTCTTGTTGGGGAAAGGGTGGACAGCCAGTAGAGAGGATGCTAAAGAAGGCAGAAAACAAGGCAGATGTGGCTCTTTCTCTCTTGTGAAGGCAGGTGCTGAGCCAGAACAGGGGTATGCACTCCTGCCCCTCACACGGCTGGGCAGAGAATGATGCTTCCCACACAGACCCCATGCGCACCACCAGCTGGCAAAGCAGAGAGCCCTGTGCAGTACAGGAAGCTGCTGGAGAAGAAAACCTGGAGAGGTGGCTCAAAGGTCATTTACCAGTGCCCTGAACATGGCTAGTTGCTTCCTTCTGCTGCTAAAGTTGTTTGCATTCAAAGCCTACTCCTATCCTAAATAGGATATGCAGATTTGTAAGGAAAAATGAAGCAAGTAAAGAGATGAAGGGTCTAAGAAGAAGGTCACTTCAGAAATCCTTTGATGCATTCATATTCATCCTCTGTCTCCTACTGCCTATTTGCTCTTTCAGTAACTGAAATAACTTATTTCTCATGTCCAAACCTCATCCGTTGTGTGCTGCAGTAACAAAATGCGTTATTACTGTGCAGTGTGGGACAAATACTGTGTGCAAAATCCCAGCTGCTTCACAGAAATGAGCCTGTGCAGAGCTCCTCCTGGCTCTGCAGGGTGAGGAAACTGCTGGTGGCAGTGCTGGCAGCTGGCTCCTTCAAGGAGAAGAACTATCAGTTTGCATTGACATTACACTGTTGCTTAGAAGCAACTCCATAGACCTCTAGGGGGGAAAAAAGGATGGAGAATAAAGAATGATGAAGAAAAGGCACTTTATGAATCTTCCATTTCCTCTGGGACTGAGATACACAGAGAGCTGCTGCTATGTCCCTGAAGTGGTATGAAGTCCAACAATGCTGCTGCCAGCCCACACTACTGTGTGCTGTGCACAAACCAAATTCTTTGGCTCATGATTTGCTCCTGTGGTTCTGTGGGAGCAAAACTAAACCTGCCTTTTATTCATGCAAATCTAATAGACAAAGAGGGAAAACTGCAGACAGCCCATGCTATTTCTGAAACAAGAGATAAAGAAATCTACATTATGCCACTAAACTACATGTAAAAGCCATGCTGTCTGCTGATGAATAATCATCCGCGTTGTGCTAGTGATCCTTTGTGCCAACACACCTCTGTGCTCATGAAAAACAGGGAAGCAGAAGAAACTCTGCAGGAATGTTTGAGCTAGTACTCTGTGTAACTCACGTCTGGTAAATTCTTGCCTCCATGTATGTGTTGTAATTTATTGCAAAGTATCATGTTTTAATTTATTATTATCTTAAATTAAGTATGCTAGTAATCTAAATATGATTTGAAAAAATGCCAAGTGCTATCTTCAGTTAGTAGACACACAGTGGAAACTAAGATGAGAAAAAAAAAATGTTTTTGAAACCAGCCAACTTTACAATTTGATCAATTTAGAGAAATTCAGCAGTCAAACAACACTTTTTCAAGTTTAGCACTCCTGTGACAAAATAAGAGGAGATCAAGAAGTGGAGGAAGATGTTGTCTTCTGTACTTTTTCTCTGCACACACATTTATTTGCTTTCAATTTGATGGTAATACTAACTACTACTACTACTACTGCTACTACTACTGCTACTAATTCTTGCTGTGACAACCCGCTCCATTTTACCTTTCTGAGATATTTGGTTTTCAGTGCAAACACACACATGATATTTCTCAGCAGCATATCTCAAGACTCTTTAAGACTGAGGACTCAGTGATGTCATTGAACATTGAACAACTGAATTAGTTAGACAACTGTGAACAGCATACAAGACACTGAGCAGCTACTTCCTTATTAAGCTTGTTAATAACAATTGCTAGCTGTTATTAATTAGAGTTTATTGGCTTGCAATTTTTACAAGATTAATGATATTAGCACATTGTGACAACTTTACATCCATGTGTAAATTTTAATATTACACAGGACAATGTCATTCTTTTTATTATTATATACCAGTTCAGTTGTGTACATTGAAGCATTAAATCTGTGCCAGATGCTCCATAACAGTTTTCACCTCTGTGTTTAGAGGCAAATAAGCCCTGGATGAGCAATGAGGCTTGATCTTGATGACACAGAGCACTGACAGCTGAGAAAAGTCCTCATCTACTGGGAAACATCCTATTTAATTCTTACGGGCTGGCAAGAGCAGGGTGCAGGAAAAAATACACTAGAATCAGCCTATCTGGTACACCAGGAGCTCGACTGATGATCTCTGACAGCGAAACTGATTCACTATGCAAAATTCAGAAAAAAATACTGCTCACAGTGGACATTGGAAGGCTTTGAACACACAGAATGCTGAGGTTTCAACTTTGTCAGATGGAGACAGTGGGAGAGGATGGACTGCTACAGATGGAAGAAGAAAGGAAATCCATTGCCACTCATGCAGAAAGGAGAAACATTTCTTTTCTGAATATGGTCCTCATCATGTGGATGTGTTTATGGACATATCTGTTTGTATAAATATAGAAACAAACACTGTCACGTTACTGCATATGAAAAGCCCTAGAAAACAGAAACTAGGAGTAGCAATATCTTCTTTCAGAAAGAAGTACACATAAAGGTCCTAGGCAAATGCAATTACAGTTAGCTTGTGTTTTCAGCTTGCTTTGCTGAGCTTCACATGAAGGTCATTATGGAGATACAATTAAACTGAATGTCTGGTAAAAATCTTCCTGAGAGGGCTATCAGAAATAAGATGAAGTAGCAGAGTACCCAAAAGCAGAGAATTAGGAACCAAAATGCTGGAGAAGCACCTGCCTGGCTTAGCGAAGAACTTTTTAGATGCGGTCACACAATGTAGCACAGAGGTTGATCTGATCACTTCAGTATTCCTTCTGGCTGCTCCTGATGCAAGCACATTATGGGATTGCAAGACTTGACACAAGATAATACATAGTTCACTCACTCATAAGGTATTTCTATCTCAAGAGCTGCCTATAGGCATGTGAAGAGAGTACTGCGAATCAAAGGAGCTCATCTGTGTACATCTGTGCCTTATTTCCTGGCCTGACTCTCAGCCTGACTCACCCAGCACAGCAGGACAGGCTGGGGGCACACTGGGTAGGAAGAGGTTTTGCCAGAAGGCTCCTGGGCTTCTGGTTTGAGTCTACCATGGGCCAGTCATGCATCCTCACGGCAGAGAAAGCCAACAGCCTCTTGGACTGCACTGCCAGCAGGACGAGGGAGGTGATCCTGCCCCTCTGCTCAGCTCTGCTGGGCTCCCCAGTACAAAAGAGACACGGACATACTGAAACAGGTCCAGAGAAACACCACAAAGGGTATTGAAGCATCTGTCATATGAGGAGAAGCTGAGAGAGCTGTGAGCACTGGACCAGCCTGGAGAACAAAAAGCTCAGGCTGATCTTAGCAATATCTATAAATACCCAATGGGATGGTGTAGGGAAGAGGGTACCTGGCTCTCCCTCAAGGGGTACAACAATAGGACAAAAGGCAAAGGACACAGGTTGCAACACACAAAATTCCAGCTAGATATGAGGAATTTATTTTTTTCTATGAGGTACTCAAGTAGTGAAACAGGAAATAAAAGTGTTGTGGGTTCTCCATCCTTGGAGCATTCAAAATTTGACTGAATGAGTAACCTGATCTAAGGTTGCCCCCTTGAGCAGCAGGCGTGATCTTCAGACGTGACTTCCAATCCCAATTATACTCTTACTAAATTTGTGGAATAGAACTGTTCATGTCAGTACTCCACAGTCTGAATTTCAAAACCAGCTCCAAAATGTATCTGAAAGCAAATCTCAGAGCTCCAAGAGTCCAGTCTTTTTTTTTTTTTTTTTCTTTTTCTGGTGCCTTATTTGGTCTGCAGCTTATATGAGCTGACAATGAGAATTCTAGCAGAAAAAGGGACAGGGGGACAGAGGAACAAAAATGTTAACTTTCAATTTCAGCACTTCATGCTTTTGAAAGCTTCCTTACATCATTTTACATGTCCTTTTGGTGCAGATTAACAGCAAAAAGAAAAAAATATTCAAAGACCAGAGGAAAAGGGCTAAAATATTTATAGTTAGTAACACTACCCCTCATGATCTAAATGACTCTTAGCTTACAATTTTCAGGGTAATTATCAAATCTGTTTGGAGTATTGACTGCATTGTATACCTGAACACATTTCTGAGCACTGAACAAACTATAAGAAATAACTGTGAGATCAGCTTTGGCTGAGAAAATGACAGTCTGCTTCTCCAGTAGTAAGGGTTACTCGTTTCTGAAGAAGTAAAAAGAACAAATACAGTGGTTGAACACATAAAATATGTTTTCACCAAAATCTTCAAAATTATTTTCTATTATATTCTTCAAATCTGACCACAATATCATTGTTTTATTACATTTCATCATTGCTTGCAAAATAGTAAAGAAATAATGAAAGAAATCTGTGACATGTATTTACTGAAGGTGAAGTATCCCAACTAATTAAATGCAAGTACAACTTAGGAGAGAGTGCCATGACATTTCTTTAAATGTGTGTGCTTTGCTATACATTTTCAGTCATCTTTCCTAAGGAAATAACTTTTCTGCTACTGAGCTGTCTCTGGGTCCGTTTATCAATTTTCCAGTAAAATAATTTTTAACACATTAGGCAATTTCAGCCATATTTGAAAGGAAGACAGTATCTTTAAGACATTGTCTAAGACATCTATGGCATTAAGTCTGTACAGTTTTTATTAATATGGGCAGCTGGGGGGAGAACAGAGACCCATCTGTTTTAGCCACCAAAAGGACAGGAAGCACCTGGACACTGCAACTCCTGTCTGACAGCTCCTAGTCAGCACATGGGTACTGACACTTTCCACACATTTCTTGATTAGCCACAGTAATTGCTACTGCCTTCTTGCTCAGTACCCTTCTGGGAAGAAAACTTTCATGGTGTTTGTGGAAGTGGTGGTTGAGGAGAAAAACAAAGCCCACGAAAAACCAAAGAGTTATCAAAGGGTTATCACTTGTTTTAGTACTTCTGAACACTGTTTCCATCTGCTATATGTAATTTCTGGATTATTTCAGATTGTACTTATACAAATTAAGCAATAAATACATACTAATGTGAATAAAATTCTGTGGGGGAAAAAATTAAAAAATAATGATTTTGTTAGATTGGGAAACCTGTCTTGGGTTTTCATAACTTCAGCTTAAATACGTGTGTGTATTAGTTTTGTTTGAGCTTTCTCAGTAATAAATAAACCTACATTTCTTTTGTTGGCATATTTATTTTGAAACATGGATTCTGCATTTCAGATAGAAACTCAGTAAATACATATAAGTTTAAAGTAATTATTTTCTAATTTTCGTAGGTATACCCTTCAGCCCTAAGCTGACTTTACTTCTGATTTTCACTCAATGAGCAAAAAATGCGAACAGATACACTATTTTTAAAAGGCAGGAAGAAAAATAAAATGAAAAGAAGTGGTAAGAAAAGAAGTAAAACTCTCAATGAACAGTTGTGTGTTTCTTGCTGTGCCATATGTGGCAAATGACTCCTTTGGCCTGGACTGCTCAGATGCTGTACAGCTTGCTGCCAGTGTTAGTGGATTAGTTGGAAGGAAATGGAAATGATGTTACAATGGGCTTCAAGCATTCCTTTCATCTTAAGCAGAAAGTTCTTTGTATTAAATTCATGGGAGCACTTTAGAAACACAGCTTTTAAAGAAGAGACACAGAAGCAGAGAATTTTCCATCTCTTCCACTGACTTTCATCCTTTCATTCGAACAGAATATTTTTGTGCTTTTAAAAGACCACCTGCTGAAAGTGCTGTGAAAAAAGGGATGTCGGTAAACAAGGACATAACGCTCCTTGACAGAAAATGAATCACTAGAAATGCATTCTGCTATATATGCTATAGCTGTTACATTAAACTGTGCAGATACCATTTTATCTTTCTGTGTCTTTGTTTCAGCTCCCTTTCTCTGTCTTGTCCTGGTAATCTGTAAAGGTAATGGTAAAAACAATCCCTAATTTCATGCCTGTAGGAAAATGGGGCTTTGCCTCTATCTCTAGTCACTTATGCAACATAAATAAAGGGTTTATGTTTTGAATTAAAAAGTTTTTTTTATGGGTATGTATGAACAGATGAACCAAAGGGCCACATAAATAAACGTAATCAGATTTAGATCACTTACAAGGTCCTAGAACGCATTCTGTTAAGCATAAAAAGTTTTCTATAACCATTAAGGGCAGATGTGTATTCTCCAAAACGGTAACACACTTTCTGGAAGCTGTGTGGAAAGCTGACATGGAATAGATCTTCATAAGATCATGGAATCCTAGAATTGTTTTAATTGGAAGGAGCCTTAAAGATTATCGAGTTCCAACCCCCATGCCATTGACAGAGACATTTTCCACCTTATTTTTACTGCTCTTGCAGCTCCTGCTCAGCAGTGAAACACACTGGTTTCAGGTTATGCCTGCAGGTGAGCAGCAGTGGTCATGTCAGGCATTGAATCCCCTTGTGTTACAGACTGTGGGTCTGTCCCAAGCACGAGGGGCACGGGGGAGGAGCAGCCCATGCCAAGAGCCACACACCACGACTACACTGGTCAATTAAAATGGGTGCAGGCCTGCTTCCCCTTCCCAAAGGCAAATCATGTGCCCTTAAAGTGGGCAAGTAAACAAAACACTTCTGGCAATAGTCTTGGTGTTTGTGTGGTGTCTTTCAGAGCCTGGGATTGCAGGATGGTAAGGCCTGCCAGAAGAGTGTAAAGGATGAGTTTTGCTTCCAGTTACAAAAAGGTTTTCCTGGTTATGGCTGTTGTAAGCTATTAATAAGGTAAGGTGTTCTTTCATCATCCTGAGAATAAAGGATGAAAAGGAGCTAAAATTATCTTGGTAGGCTTAAGTTACAGCAGGTTATTAAGTGTAGGTGGAGATCTGCTGACTCAGGCTGAAGACAGTCTCTCTTACTGATCATAAAGGCAACAACTCTCTGATGTGTGCAGAAATGGAGGCCTTGCTTCAGTTTTCTGTTTAAACAGGGCTTTGAGCTGAGCCATGCCAACTGGCGCTAACACCAAACCCAAGAAAAATGTTTCCAATAATCCCCAAATATCTCCAATTCAGTCTTGTGTGGGTGAACATGACCAAAGACAAGCAGCACAGCTTTAATATGAAAACCATCACATTCTTGGCATATCATTGAGAGGTAAGGTCTGAAACCTTTGCTGAGATGAAGACAAGCGGGAGCAATCCAAGCAAACCAGATATAAACCCTTGAGTGCAGGCTGAATCCATCTTCTGGATTTAATGTAATGCCAGCCCTGCTGTCCCTTTCTAGAATGGAAATCTGAAAATGAAACTCTATTTCTCTGTATTTCACCATAAAAAGAAATACAGACTTGGCCCTGCCCAAAACATCACAGCTACATGAAACCTAAACGGAAGACCTCATGATAAAAAATGCACATCCTGGGCTGTGCACAGGGGGAGTTTGGAATTCAGATACCTCACTTGGTTCCAGGAGAGAAGTCTTCTGTGAAGACAAGTCTCAGATAGAGTGTGAGGGTAGCTTCTACACACACACACCAAGGTGCATGGAGAGGAGAAAATAAATGAGAAAAACTAATAAACTAAGAAATACAGGAGACAAAAGGAGGAAATGGTGACAATAAAGTTGTACAAGAAGTGAGGAAATAGCAAGGTGCTGTTTTTCTCCGCTGGCAGGAGAAGAGGGCAGCAAGCAGAAAATATCAGGTCAGATAAGGGCAGCAGGTATGGGCAGGGGAGGAGCACATTAGCTCACTCCTACAACACAGCCAGTGAAAATGTCCCCAGACTTCACTGCTTGAGGTACACAGTCATGAGAAGTGTGAATGTGTATGTACATGGGCAGTCAATTGAGAAGAAACCCACAAGCCCACAAGCCAGTTCCCCTCCCTTCATTAGCGCAGATTTAAGGGCAAAGCACTTTGAGTTATGGTCTCATTACTGAGATTTAATTACTTTTCCTAAATGTTCTGCAGAACATTTACTTGTACACTGCAAAGTATTACAGTATAGTCACAACTTAGGTTCTCAATTACAGGAGAACTAGGCAGGAAAGAAGTTGAGTTAATTAGACTCACTGAAGCTTAATCAATTCCTCTGTGTGTGCAGGGAAGAACATGCCAACTTTTAGTCCATCTGTGGAGCCACCTTACCTGTCTGCTACAGGTTATTAAAGCCCTCAAGCAAAGGGAAAAAGTAAATGGCTGATATTTGAAAATGGTTGTTATTTTGCATTTTCTACATTGGGCTAATTTCTTTTTGCTAATTTCTTCATTCCTGTTTTTTGAAAACTAAATTCTTCTGTGTCTGAGACTGCTTCTGACTGCCTGTCCTTAAAGCAGCATTTGGTCTTCGAAGGTCATAATGGAGTCCCAAACCAGCACCCCAGGCCCATTTGTAGGTCAGCCTGTCGAGGAAGATGAGGACCTTCAGAATGGAGAGTAAAGCTGGAGGTCTTCTGCATACTCTCCCTAGCCTGGCTGTAATGCCATTCCTGCTTTTGTCCTTCAGAAAGACTGAGAGAATCTCCAGGCATATTGGGGAAGAAGGGAATTCACATGATACATGACTTCTTTAGAAAGACGGAGAGAATCTCCAGGCATATTGGGGAAGAAGGGAATTCACATGATATATGACTTCCAATTTAATCAGGTCATGCAAATATAGGTATGTACATGCTATATACATAGACAGTGACTACTGAGAGAAGGAAAAAAATCTGCAAGCCCACAAGCCAGTTTCTTTCACTTCACTAGCACAGATTTAGGGCAAAGATTTTACACTTAGGAGCAAATACACATAAGGAAAATACATAAAAGCTCATGTTCTAGGTAAAATTTATCCCACCCAAAATTAGACAGTAGCCAGATAAATCACTTCCTAAAAGAGATACAAGTATGCTGCATGTTAGGTGTGAACTCCTACCCTCAACTCTCCCTGTGCAGTTAATGAAAAAACAGCTCAATTAGCTTTCAGGCTTGTCCTGTAGAGGTGTGAGACAAACTCACCATGTCATTCAGGCTGTTGTGGCCACACACTCCATTTCTATTTCTTAGCATGCCTGCATTAACTACCTATGCAAAATCCAGACCTGTACGAACTCACCATGTAGGTGCTGATCTAGAAGGAAAATAAGTAGCAGCTCCTGGATGCAAGTAAAATGTACACGTGAGATCAGTGAGATCCAAACGTACTCAGTGACTTCATTTTCCTTTGAAACTGAGTGGATAGTCAGTGGGAACACCTACGCAGGGTGGTGGGTGTACTTCAAGACTTGTGGTAACAGAATGTACTTTTTCCATGTCACATTTTCACGCCATGTAAAAGAAATCAGGCACCATCATGTGCACACACTGAGGTGAGGGAGAAATTGTTTTTCTGAATGTAATTTAGGAGACTCCCACATAGGTGTTCTGCTTTACTATAATGTAGGCTGGACTGGGGGACGATTGCATTACAAGCTATAGAAAGTATGTGTTAAAACATAATGGCATTCAGAATAAAGAAGAATCTAATGGCCAAATGAGCTATCTGTAGAAATACAGTATTGTCTGTTCTTTTTCTTGGCAATAGTCATAGAAAAAGTCCTTGTTATATCAGCCACACTATTAATTCTCAGTTTCCCTCTTTACCTTCTGCCAGTGAAAGCAAAATTGATGTATATATGACATTGAGTACTATTTTATGCATTTATGAGTACTATTTTATGAATTTCTGTATCAAAAATGACATTTCATTTTTCAGTGACTTCAGAGGCAGATGCATCATGAATGGTTTTGCAACAAAATCTTCAGAATTCTCTAATGCATTAACCAAGAGAAGCTGAGTGGTGGCAGAGGGTCCAGCACCAGCAGATGGCATTCATTCCCTGCAATTCCTGCAGCAGCAGGAGGCACTGAACAGTGAACTTGCACCACAGCAATGTAATATGCAGGATCATAAGAGAAGCAGATAGTTAACCGTAAGTTATTTCCCTGTCATTTGGCAAAATTTTTCTTTCAAAGCATCATTTAATTTTTTCCATCATTTAAGGAAGAGCTTACACATAAAAACTACATAGAGGTAGATTTGCCACATCAGAGCAGCAGGGTTTGATATTCACTTTGCACGCTGGTATAGATACTACCCAGTGCAAGGCAGTCTGTCTGACCCAGTATTTTCTTTCCCCAGTAGCATGTTTCCATGAATAACTGATGGAAGAACCTGACCTCTCTTCCCAGTTCAACAGCACTTTTATTCTATTGCTCTTCATGTTCCTAAATACCCTGCAAAGGTGACAAAACTATCAGTTTATATATTTGTAACAATTATTTTAAAGCTTTTTATAGTTAGAAATACATGACCTATGGCATTTGGCAAATAGAAAGAATAAAGGATTTAAACATTATTTTTTTCGCCCTCAAACAAAACAGAGCATTACCCCCATGAAGGTGCAGACTAAGAGCACACTGGCAATTCAGCAACACCGTATTGTTCCACCAGCCCTCTGACCCTGATGCAGGAGGTGCTGGGAAGTGGGACCAAGAGAGCAGCTGCCCTGACTGCTGGCACCTTTTGCCACCAAGCTCCTGAGGGGGAAAGGAGGGGCACCCTGCCCTGATATGCCAGCTGCTCAGAGAAGTATTATATATGAAAAGAAAATGGAACAGGCAAGTGGAGAAACAAATATAGGCCCATGAAGTAAAAAAATAAAAAAATAATCAGTTTCATTTCCATTGAGAAAATAAACAAAATGCAATCTCATCTGGAGTTTCAGTAATGTGTTTACAGTAATGTTAAAAGCAGGTGTTACCTGTTCTAAGAGATTCTGAAGCCTCTCTATTTCACAGTCTATTACAAATTTCTTTTCTTGCCTTCGGTCCAGATCTTCTAAAAGCCTCCTGTAGCTGGCATCATTAAAATTCTCCACACAGATGGCACTGACTTGCCAACTATTTTGTCCTGCTTTTTCCATAATTGCTTGAAGTATTGAATAACCTAAAAGAGAAGGATACAATACACTAGTAACACAATCATTGCGTTTTTTTGAATAGGAATTGTCCTTAATCAATATTATGTCTCCTAACATTTGCTCCTGCGGGGAAGGGAGTAAGAGAATATTTGTACCCCTACCTATGCTGCTTGTCGTGATCAGCGCAAAGTATGCAATAAACAAAACTTGCAATTGCTGTGATCAGAATGCTGGGAGTGAGCACTATGGATAATCTTCATATGATTGACACACACAAACTCTTCCACTCAAGCATCAGATTCAGCTTCTCAGACTAGTTTTGTACAGTTTCTGTATCTGGGCATTTCACCACAGCAAAGGAAAAATCTGAGCCCACTCATTCAGAGGAAGTATTTGCATACCACAAAAGCATTCAAATGCTTCAGTTTGGGTTGGTTTGTTTAATAACAACACTAAATCCAAGCAGCTTTTAATGCTTCCTAGCAAGAATTCTTTGTTTCATTTAATTATATACATGCATTTATATGCCAGTATAGATGTATGAATAGAAATTATATTGAACCATTACAAAGCTTCCATATAGCTTGAAACAATGTACGCAAAGAGATTAGAGGTCAATGAACGAAGGGCACCAGAGAAGCATTAGCTGTTACTACTGGCAGGACTATTGCTCTTTATCAGTACCACTATTTGATGCTGCCCGTGTTGTCTTTGAGGCAATTCACAGATGGGAAAGGCAGTGTCCTGTCAGAGGTCTCCCCCTGGACCTTCAGGGCAGGCTGTCCGCCTGTAGCCTCAGGCTGCCCTGGCCCACCAGCCCCTCACCTTCTTCCTGCTCTCGTTTTTTTTCCTCACTGGGGTTGTGCAGTACAGAGGCAGCAGGGGAGCTTATGAAATGACTTAGGACAGCTTGCAAGCCTCATCTTGACTTGCCTAACCAACTCCTGAAGCAGGAAGCATGTATTATTCTACTTTTCATCCACAGTAAGTCGGGAATTTGTTTAAAGAAATAAAGGTTGTACACCTCACACCCACAGTTAATGTTTAAAAAAGGTAAAAAGAACAGAAGAACAGATTATGTTTCTCAATAACATGCTCATACAAATGACACAATTCAGAGAAGGTCCTCCTGTTTAGAACCACAACAGGAAGTATTGTGGCTTTTAACTCATTATCTGGCAGAATTTTCCCCACTAGCTTTAAATGAAAGATTTAACCTCTTAAAAATTTTCCTTAGTGATGTAGCTGCCCAGTGGTAGCCTCTTGCCCGCTTCAACAAGAGGGTCCCATGCAAGAGTGCAGCGACCCCCAGGAGTCATTTTAGTGCACTTAAAAGATGCCACTGCATGACAGATTCCCTGTAGAAGAAATATGAGATATTCCCACAGACTTCAAGAGGAATCTTTGTAAGCTACATTTCAGAAAGAGCACCTTTGAGCGTGTGGTTGCTAACAAACTATTTAGTAGAAGACAACACAACCAAAATCTGAGTTTGCCTCCAGTCAAATAAAAATAAATGATAGTATTATTAGAATATGAAGTTTTTAGGACACATGACAACCTGACTTTCTTGCAAACCTATGAGTAGTTATTTTTCTACTGGCTCCTATAACATTTGCAGTCTTTGAAATATTAACTTAAAATGTGTATTTTCTTACCATTATGACATTATGCACCAGCACTCCAAAATGAACATTTATTAGGTTTTTTCCCTCCAATTCAGATGACATAGTTTAGATAAAAATACTAGCAATCATAATAAATACATAAAATGCAGAACATATTTTATAACATAAATGAGACATTTATTTTATGAAGGAGTATTTTATTACAGGAAATGAATTCAAATACTCAATGTATTGAGTATTAAAACATTTCTCTACTCAGCATATATTTTTAACCTGATGACTGTTATTTTTTTCAAAGAATCATCAGCTTTCCTGTTAATTGCTGCATAATTATTCTCCTTTTCCTGTTGCTATATTCAATCTCCTTTTTGTCTGTAATTATCTCTGCAAATCATGACGGGATTCTTTCCCAAACATTGTATTTCTTGCTTCATTTCCTATTCATTTCCATATATAGACATATATTAAAACCACTCCAATGTTACAGGGGCTCCTGCTTCACTTTCACTGTAACTTTGACTTGATCTTTGCTACCACGGCAGTCAACATTTACTTAATTCAGCTTCCTGACACTAATTAACATTTTCTTTGATTCAGAATGAATGGTGTTTGAAACAGCAATTGACATCCCCTCCTTCCTTTCTTATTTCACTTGGACAACTTCACTAAGACGTGTTTTGATCAAACTGGTAATTTATCCCAGCATAAAGCATGACAAATATCAGACAAACACATAGAAAACCTTTTCTTCTATCTTGGATCAAGGTTTCACTTGCCACATTTCATTAGCAACTGCCTTCATTTAGGTATTTGAAGCTTCTGTGGCTTCTTGTCAGTAGCTGGCACTTAGAGGAGGGTTTTCACATATAGGCACAACACAGCTAAACAGCAGTAAGTGGATATGGTGCAATAATCTCCATCAGAAGAGTTCAGAATCCCTATGCAAGTTATCAGTGGTATGGTCATCTATTCAGTGTGCAGGAACAATTTCTAATACACCAGACTGACAAGGATGAAGTTTACACAGAATGAATAAACGCATTCACAGGCTCAGTTGGCATAAAAATTAGACGTGCTGTGGAGAATGCTTATTTGTCCAAAATAATTGGCTACAGCTGACAGGGGAAAAAAATTGGTTTCTGCAAACATTTTATAAGTCAAAAACCTCTGAAACTAACCTGGGATAATTCTCAGAAACTGAATGCTGCATTTCTATTCGAGAAAAATTCCTAATCTTTAGAAAGATGTTTGCCAAAGTAAAGACAAGCAGACATGAATATTATAGCTGTCATCTAAAAGGTATTTATTTTCTGTTTACCTGCTGTTTATCCTCAGTTATGCTACAGACAGATGAATGATTAATTTTCTGGAATACATTTCCTCCCATTTATTGTGAAATACTATTTGTTGCATAAAAGCAAACCAAAAAATCCCTAGGCTAGCTCATATCAGCTGAGCTGCACAATCCATGTTTTTGCAAACAGTATTATTTAAGAAAATGTTTAGGACTATGCCAATACATAAAAGTAATCTAAGTTTTCTCACAAATTTTTATAGCAACCCTTCCTCATCAACTAATTCAACCTTGAAATGCAGATAACTCATTTATTAAAAAAGACAAATGGTTATGTCTGAGCATAATTTTGAAGCCCGGAAATTTGTATCAAGAAGTTCCTGGTCCTTCATGGAGCTTGCCTTTTTTTTTTTTAAATTAGGAAATCTATGAACGAAATAAAACACCAACAGAACTTCATGAAAGCACAGCTGAAGTCCTTCCCAAATGCAAGGACATTATATGCAAGAAGGACTTCTTTTTCCTCTTTATGGGACTGTATTCTGGGGAATTTTCCTCAAGTGACCTGTGATGAGAAGTCTACCAACTGATTTTCGTAGGTCACTGCTTAAATGTAGATACTATTAAAAACTGCTTAAGGACCAGTAGTACCAATTCCACCTCCATATCCTGGAACCAAAACAGAGACAGGGCAAGCCTGCAAAGATTTTGTTTTCTTGATCTCTTCTCTCCTTGCTTTTCTGTTCTTTGGTCAGGTGGAATTGTGATGATCTACCAGACTGCTATTTTCTTTTTTTTCCCCCAAAAGATAACACACAGTCATAATGTTGGGAAAAAACCCCATGAACCCCCCACCCCCCCCCCACCCCAACATGAAAAGGGAAAGTTATTCTATTTGTTTCCTATAAAATCAAAGCTGGAGATCTCTACTGCAACAGATCTATGTATTGAGGTTGATACTACAGTTAAATACATTACAAACAAAATCTCAGATTTTTTAAGCCTTCTTTTCTCATTCCACAACACACTGGCATTTTTTCATCAAAAAATGCGTCTGCCATACAAAAATAAGAGCATATGTGCACCTGGTGCTGTACAGAGATGAATACTTCTTCAGAGTCAGATATCTTCTGGGGGCCGAAGAGTGTAAAATGGGCAATTTTGTAGTCCAGGATTCCTCCTACTCACTGCAACATTGCTGTAACTGGAGCCTATACACAACCTTCCTCCACCCAAGTAGCTGAAATCAGGAGAAATCTTTTTGATTTTAAAATTTCAGTTCCCTTTCCGACTTTTTTGTCTTCAGCTAGCCTTTCCCCTCACCAATTTCATTTCAGCAGGCAATGATTTGATTTCATTTATTTCAATTTACATAGAAGGTAAAATCTGATATCTAAATCTCTTCAGCATGTTCAGGACAAACTGAAGAGACAGAGGAGCGCTGTCTTGACTTATTTTTTCTGCTGGAATTCACGTTTCTTTTTTTTTTTTTTGCTCTATTGCTTGCTTGCTTTCACCAGAAAATACTTCAGTGATCAATTACAGTGATATAATTAAATTTCAATAACTTTCATCTTCCAGCAGCCTTTTAATTCTGGGAAACCATTTCCCCAATCCCCTAAGCACAGGCAATCATTCCTGATGGTCCTGCCAGGAGACAAACAGTGAAGTGGCTGCTTGCTCCAAACAGTAGCACCCCCAGTAATAATTCTCACTTCGGAACTTCTGTGCAGTAACCTATTATTAATTTTCTACAATGAAGAGGATGCAATATTTACATATTATGACTGTATTTTACTATGGGTAGCCGACTAACAATACTGAATCACCGCGTTAACAGGTTAATAAACTTGGAAACAGCGTATGCAATATATTTGTTATGACCTCAGGCACAGAAAACATCTCTGACTAACATGGGTCTTTTCCAAAGATGGGCTTATATGGGCTCATATGCTGCATGCTACTGAAATGCGAATTCATTTGCTTCTCTTTCAGGGCCAGTTAATTTTCAGATAGGAATAAAGCCCATTCCCAAGATTTGCTATGATCCCAAAAGCCCCAGACACTGCTGGAGGTACTTTACGAAAGCTACTTCCAACTGTAGGAATTCACATTAGGGTGAGGTTTTTACAAATCCAACACACAGCAGAAGTGAAGAATAAATGATAAACCATTTGGTAAGGATAAGCCAATGTATTTAATATTCAGAACTGGATTCATGTTGCTTAATTCTAGCTGTTTATAGAGTAGTTGTCTAAGTCAATCATCCAAGCTTTCAAAGGAGAGGCGTGTCCCATAAAAACTCCCATTTTTTGGTCTTAGATATCTATCTCAAAGGTGCTTTTTCTTCAATGAACACTGAAGAAGTTTGGTCATGAGGCTTAGTGAAAATATCTACCATTTATTTTATCTGATCAAATCTTGTTGAGATGAATCCAGAAAATACAGTGACGAAAACCATACAAGAAATCTACAGTATGAGTGATGCATGACCATACATTCCACCAATAACTACAAGCACTCAAACAAGAAACCAAACACTATATTTCATTTTTCATTCTTGTGTTTATTATGTTTTCATTAACATACAGTTTTGTTTCAAATTTTGGTCAGCATAGAGCTTCCAGAACTTAAACATAATCCCTTGCACCCTGATTTTCACTGCAGTTTGAGCAGAATAGTCAACAAAAAAAACATACAGACTGGCCAATTCAGATGACAGAGTGGAAGCTAGAACTGCAGGTGGGCTCTGAATCCTTCTTGGGTCTAATTCACAGAAATGATACAGAGACTGGAAAGTAAGACAGGAAACTCAAGAAATAGTTCCATCTATTCATCTCAATCCCTCCATCCCCTAAGACATATAAATTATATTTAAAACATTCTAGATAGATACCTTTCTTTGTCCTTAAAAAACTCTAAAGAGGATTCTGTCACATCCTAGGTAATATATTCATTGCTTAATTATTCTTATCATTAGGAGATGTTTTCTAAAGTCTAACCTAAGTCTCCCCTGGCATAATTTAAAGCCACTCATTCTTGTCCTATCTCTAGCAGGCCTGGAGAACAGTTTGTCCCCTTCTTCCTTAAAGCAATCCTTTATATAACTGAAGACTGCTGTTACATTTCTATCTGCACTTCTGTTTCTAAAACATGATTCTCTCAATTTTTCCTCGTGGAAAATGTTTTACTCTCAATTCTGACATTTTTCTTTGTTTTCCTCTGGATATGCTGCAATTGATCCAAGTTTTTCCTGAAGTACAATTGTGAAAATGTGATGTATTTAAAAAAACGCATTCCAGAGTACACACAGTCCTCTTTAATTTTCATCCTCTGCAAGCTTGACAGATGTATTTTATATTTCTTCATACAAATCATTAACAAGGATACTGGAAAAAAAACTGCAACCAGAATGGATCAATACTTAATACATCTTTATCTGACCGTGAATTTCATATACTTCTTTTTGAGTATGAGTGTGATCAGTATTTTATAGATCTTCTAGAAATTTCATCAAGGCAAAATTTCTTTAGCTCGCTGCCATGGGTCGACCTTGGCTGGATGCTGGTGCCCACCAGGCCCTCTATCACTCTCACTCCTCAGCTCGATGGGATGAGGGAAAATGTGGGGCAAGACAAAGAAAGGGAGAGATCAATCATCAATTACTGTAGTGGGCAAAACACTCTCAACTTGGGGAAATTGACTCAATTTATTGCCAATCAAATCAGAGTAGAATAATGAGGAAAAAAAAAATCTTTAAACACCTTCCCTCCACCTCTCCTTTCTTCAGCCATGCATATGGTTGTAGAAGCCCATTCTTGCCCAGAGAAGTTGTGGATGCTCCATCCTCGGAGACATCCAAGGCCAGGCTGAACAGGGCTCTGAGCAACCTGGTCTACTTGAAGTGATGCCTTAGGTTTCAGCTTTTATATTTTTCAGATCCTGTACTGCCTAGTGTGTAACTCTGAAACTTCACATAGCCTGTTAGATACTGTTTTCACATTTTGGTTAGACATGACAAACCCTCTCTGGGCCTGAACTCAAGGACACCTTGTTGTCGCAGGCCCTGAAATATGTAAACTGAGCCTCTGGACAGGGGGAGCAAACTTGGGGTAATTACATCATTACCCCAAATTATAATTGGAGAATTAACCCTGACATGCAAATGGACCAAACCTATAAAAGTGTGAAGAACCCGTGACCCACAGTCCACCTTGGGTGGAGCCCCTCAGAGGCTTTTGACTCCCAAGGTGTACCTTTGAAGGCCCTTCAAATAAACACCTCCTTTATTCTCTTATTCTTGTCTAGCCTCTGTTTTCAGGTAGCCACCTCAAGGCATCAGAAGGTTCCCTGCCCATGGCAGGGGTGTTTGAACTAGATGATATTTAAGGTCCCTTCCAATTCTAGAATCTGCTCCACTGCGGATCTCCATGGGCTGCAGGGGCACAGCTGCCTTGCCATGCCCTGCACCACGAGCTGCAGGGGAACCTCAGCTCTGGGGCCTAGAGAGCATCCTATCCCTTCTTCTGCAGTGACACTGGTGTCTGCAGAGCTGTTTCCCTCTCATAATCTCACTTTTATCTCTGTTGCACAGCTTTCTCCCCTTGTTAAATGCATTATCCTAGAGCTGCTACCACCATTGCTGATGGGCTTGGCTTTGGCCTGTGGCAAGTTCATCTTGGACCTGGCTGGCTTTGGCTCTATCAGACATGGGGCAAACTTCTGGCAGCTTCTCACAGAAGCTACCCCTGTAGACCCTCACTAACAAACCCCTGCCATGCAAACCCAATACACTCATTTAGAAAAATTTCATGGAAACCATAAAAGCCTGCACTAGAATGAGACACCTAATTTTTTTCCAATGTCTCGAAAACGAATTATTTTGTAATAAATGAAAATTGCTTTATCTCACATAATCTGTTTTTGAGAAATCCATGCGTGGGTTTACTTAGCTTTCCAAATTCTGTGTACTTCCAAAGAGATCTACTATGATGTAGATTGTGAATTAAGCCACCTATACCATCTATGATCAGGACAATTTTACTACAGATGGTTCTGAAACAAAGCTGAGGAAATAATGGATCCAGTTCAGCCATTTCCTCTATTTTATTTTTGTTTCAAATACTTCAGAATATTTTATGATATAAAGGAAACTACTTGTGAGTTCAAGTTTCTTGCCTCCCTGACAACTATGACCTTGAATATTTTCTTGGTGTTTGAGAGCCACCTTCGAAACAAGATCTTGTAATGGTGTATGGCCAGACTTTCTGTCCTTCTCTCCCTTAATCCTGTTGAGACTGGTACCTGTGCAGCTTCATCTGCAGTATTTAATAATCCTTCCTTCCTGAGGAAAACATAAAGCTACAAGAAAATGCCGTCAATATATTACAACCACGACTTCTTTTTTTAAAAAAAAAAGTCTTAAGTGAAACAACATAGTCTAAGAAATGTGCTTTCAGGGAGCACATGGAAGGAGGTTTGGCTTACACCACAATGGGAACTCATGATCAAAGATTCAAGCTATGTCAGGTCCCATTAATGCTACAGCCACTCAGCAGCAAGATTTTCCCCCTTCTTTGCATTTCAGAGTCTGCAGCCTTTATATGAAAAACACTGTAAAGGTGTCTCATCAAAGTGCCAATTGATAGAGATAAGTGGGAACTTGAATCTTGGTTTTGAAGCCAGCCTGAGAGTTTTGCTTGGGCTTTCACAGTTTTCAGATACCATTGCCCTTCCCATGTAACTAAATGCCTTCAACATACCTTTGCAGTACCATAATCTTTCTTATGACAAGCATGCATGGAGATGAAAACATCCAGAGGCACTTACAGATACACGCCAAAACCAAATTTTTGTACCTTTTTAGTATTTTATGTATTATTTGCTCTTATTTGTCTATTTTTTGTTATGCCATGGGCTTCAGCTACAACTGGGTCAGGCGAGAGGTCTTTGGCTCCTTTGTAGTTTGCAAGCAGCAAGGAAGACATATTCTTGGCAAATTTTGGCAAATTCTTACCACAGAACTTTAAATGCTAAATCAGAAAGTGCATGTAATTACAGTGTTATCAAAAATTTGCAAACATTTACCACAAAAACCCCAGCAATTAAGCCAACAAGTGGAAAAAAATCAGAGGGGGAAAAAAGAGAACCATGTGTTATGCTTACCCTCTGTCAGATCACCTATGTAATCTCTCTAAATAACCAGTTGTCTGATATGTCATCTTTGGACAATCATTAGGGATAACGCGTATCAGTATTTTTAATAAAAGGGCAGAAAAGGGGAAAAAATGAACCTACTTTGGAAGAAAATACAGTATGTTCAAATATTTACCTTATTACCCTTTGCCAAAATTCTTAAGTTCACTAAAACCTAGACTGATACTAATAAATTATCTTTCTTACACAGTATCTTCATTCAGGCATAGCTGTTTTCCAGAAATTGCTAGCTTCCTGACAACTTACCTCTCTAGTCTCAATTTAATAGGATTTACTTTGCTCTGTGATGGTATACAAATGTACACAGATGTTTGTGTAAATAACATCCTAAAGAACCATGTCAAAGGATGTTAACACCACCAGTTAAAGCTCTCAAGAGTTGGTGTATCTCCAAATTAGCAGTACCCTAATGTGTCCTGGTCAATGTATAAAAGTAGTGTTTTACTATACAATATCTGGCAATTTCTGCCTATTGGCTGTGCCATTTCTAATACTTGCATGAGAGAGAAAATAGGAAGTCTTCAGGCTGAAACAACAGGCATTCACATTAACAAGCATTCATTTTTAAGGAAGTCACAACCTTAATTCTGTCTCCATATACTTGTGGCCATGTCCATATTTACTGGTGGCTAGACAGCAGATAATATTTAGGATCTTACTCCTTCCATAAGTTCTATTTGTAGAACCCAGGCACATTATTTCTGATTTTAAATTTCATTTGTGTTAAGATGTTTTTGAAATGTACGCTTTCAAGTATTTACCTTTCCCAGAAAAATATAACAAGCCCTGGGAAAACAGGACTTAAAATCTGAATGCTATGGTTACGGTTACCACTTGTTTGAAGTGAGTTTCAAGTCAGTCTTACTGTTTCTTATAAACTGACACATGGACCACAAACTTATTAAAGTTAATTGCTCCCCCAACAACTAACAATTTGGAGATAATCCAGGTGGGGGTCAGTGTCTTCTCCCAGGTAACAAGTGACAGGACAAGAGGAAATGGCCTCAAGTTGTGCCAGGGGAGGTTTAGGCTGGGTATTAGGAAACATTTCTTCACGAAAAGGGTTGTGAAGCCTTGGAATAGGCTGCCCAGGGAAGGAGTTGAGTCACTATCCTGGAAGGCATTTTGAAGACATAGACTGGCACTGAGGTACATGGCTTAGGGGTGAGCACAGCAGGGCTGGGTTAATGTTTGGACTTGATCTTAACTTTTTCCAATCTAAATGATTCTATGATGTTGAATAATGCACCTGCCAGGCACTTCATCTGAGGGACTGAAAATATCACTCTCAACTAAACCCTGAAAATGGCTCACAGTCTGAGTTTCTCAAAAACCCCCAAATCCTACAAGTAAAAAAAAAAAAAAAAGTGAGAGAACATTTGAATAAGTTCTTTTAAATGTTCATATATATGTCCATACAAGTAAATAACATTTATAGGTATGCATATCTGTAACTGCTTTATATGAACCTGTGCAAAGCAGCATGCAAAGAAATGACAAAAATTTTAAAGAAGGGAAATGAACAGAGATTGTTGATTGTTTTGGCTTCCTCTACTCTCTTCTCACTCTTTTCAGTACTCCTCCAAAAAGAACTGGCAGAGCAAAAGGTGCTTTGTAACCTTGCCTCATTTGAGTGTCTTCACAAACACCTCTATCAGAGTCATTGATACACAGAACTGATCTTTTCCAGCAATGCTGTAAGACAGCTAATGTAACATCTAGAAACTTAAACAGAGAAACAGGGAAGAGAATGGTATGATCTTCACAGAGAACACTGGACTACTCCTACATAGCTAAATCTCTTTCTGGTGTCCACGTTTAAAAAATTAATGCTAAAATATTTGACAGAGGTCAAAGAAGCAAATCAAGATGATTTGAAGCCAATATATAAAACATGCCTTAGAGTAAGAGAATTACAGGAGAATTTATCTCAACTGAAATTTTGGTGGCTAACTCTGAGCTAGTTCCTCCAGTATCCTTCTTCAGGCAGTAGAAGGAAACAGGCACCTTCTTGAAGGAAATTCATGAAACCATCCATCATATGTCTCATGTATTTTTCGGCAGAGAAGACACTCCTCCATGTTTAAAATGAAAAATCCCAATATTATTATTTCTCAGGTTCAATGCCATGAACACTATAAACATAATCTGTCTATGTAAAGAGCAGGACTAAAAGCAACCAGCAATATTATCACAGTATCTGCTACTCACAGACTTTTAATTTCATACTTCTATTCTGTATCTACATTTCACATATAGAGATACAACATTTCATTTAAGTAGAATAAAAAGTTAGGTTACTTTTATGCTTCTCTCTTGTGGAGGATGGGCAGCTACACATAGGTTTCCTTTGATTATTCTGGTGGAGGGATTTGCATACAATTACAGAGACAATTTCAGTTCCTAGCAGGAACAAACACAGAATGAAGTAAGTACTCACCATATGATTAGACTAATTTATTACATCCCACTGAGGCAAGCTATATGCCAAGAAGTAGTCATAAACTCATGTTCAAAGCTCTGGTAGAATGAATATATTTAAGAATTCAAATTAAATTTCAGCTGCAGGAAGTGACATTTAGTGGGAAACATGACAATGGCCGAGGTATAATGAAAAGATAATAGGTAAAAGAACACAGACATTGAAAGCTGTGATTGGCCTGTCTGAAAAAAAGACCAGGACAGAAAATTGTGAATAAAATCCTGGCAAGTTTCTAATATGAAATATATGTTGATCTGGACTTTGGTTAGTTTTAACTGACCTTGGCATTAATGTCTGAAAATGAACGGAGTGACCAGTCAATAACTACTCCATAAAAGTTAAGTGCCTGTGACGTTTCATTATACAATGGCACTTGCATTGACCATTTTGAAAGCAAACGATCTTAAGAACTTTGCTCATTTTAGAGCTGGGTATTTTCCTTCCCCTGAACAGCTGTTTATTCACAGAAAAGCACACTCTGGTGTAATCCCAAGTCTTAATGAGCAGAAGTGAGCATTTCTGCCTTGGACTTGCCAGGGAGAAAAAATTACAAATGTTTCAAAAGAGTGGAAACATCTCTTAATAAAAATGGATATTGCTTAAGTATTTCCATTCAGGGCATCTCCACGAATAGAAACAATAGGCACAATTTGGTATCTGCATAACTGTTACCCAGGAGAGCAGTGGGACCAAAATACCCTCTCAGAATTCCTGGTCAAGAAAGCATGGAATTCTGCATTTGTCACTGAATGCCCCTGAGTACACTGTGTCATGATCATTAGGACTGAGCATGTCCTGGGTGGTTTAGTTTAAACCTCTCCAGCAAACCCACAGTACAAAAACAATGCTAAAATAGTCGCCAAGGCAGAAAAAGACAGAGAAAATTACTCTGCAGCATGGTACAAAGAATATTTATCAGAAAGGTGGGAAACCTTTAATGCAATCTTGTCTTCAGTGGCTAATTAGTTTATAAAAGAATATCTGAAAAAGCTGCAGAGGATGTGGGAATTGGCTGCAAAAACTTAAGGAGTTGAAAAATAAGACATTACAGAGGGACTTTCTGTATCTGAGAGGAATGAGAAGTGGGAATGCAGGAGCTGCTCAATAGATGTAAGATACTTTATAAGTCCTAGAACATGTATTTGACACTTTAGACTTTAATTTAAGTTGAAAATAAAATAGTAGATAGAGTCTCATTTCAGTTGTACTAGTGCAAAACCAGAAAAATCCCACTTTCACCAATCTTTTTTGATGTCTCCACTTCTGTACTTGGAAATTATTTCTAAAAATCTATAGGAGATGATAATCCATCTAAATAAACAATGTTATTTAATTTTTCTTACACACTGCTGCCAGGAACAACACTATCGATGCTTATTGCTCAAAAACACTGGGAAAAAACCTGCTGCCCACTAATAGTTCTTTATACATTTTGGCTTGTGCTTCCACTGCCCTTTTCAACGTGATTGACAAGATATTATTTTACAATATAGTATCTTAAATGCTATAAATTACCTCAACTGTCTTATTTTCCTAAAGAGATACAATGTAGACTTGAATCTTCCAATTTGCTTAAAGCAGTGATGTCCAACCTTTCCAACCTGAGCCCTGAAGCATTATTCCAAAAAGAGCAGTGGGCCGAAATTATTCCTTGAGGGCATTTTCTCTGGAAGCAAGTGGAAGGAAGTGGGCATCACACCTGGCTCCCTTCCTGGGGATCCTGAACTGTCTCCAGGAGACCAGGCTACAGCTGTAAAATAGCACAGAATTCCTTAAGCACATTGTGTTTTGCTTGTGGTATTGAATTATACCCAGTGGCGCCCTGAAGGAGCACTCACATGGCAGCTTCATGCTGTGACTCCAGGCTGGGACGTACGGGGTACAATGTCCCAAAGTACAAAAGACAGGGTGACCTCATTCCTCCAGCTAAAGTTACTTGCTAACTCAGGTTCCAAATCATTGAGCCAAATCTCAGGCTAATTAATTGCAAATAAACAAACATCACTATTACAGAAACTGGACATTTGCCTATGTCCCTGATGAGATTGTTTCGTAAGAGACAATTTGCACAGATATAAGCAGCAGCAGGAGCTTCCCTGCTGAGCTGTTAACACTGGAGATGATAGGAGGACAAAAATCTCAATATTGACACACTGCAGGACACTGACACCAAACAACCTTGCTGCAGTTGGGAGGACGGTGTAAATTTGTAAAGTCATCCTGTGTGGTGTTGTTCCCCACACCCCCTCCAAGGACCTCTGTCCTGGGGCCAGGCTGCTTCCATGGCCTGGAGCTACTCCGAAGCATCATGTTGTGTCCTCTGGGGTTGTTCATGACAGACACAAAGGAGAGATTTCTCCTGAACATAACAAAGAAGACATAAAACAGCTATTCATGGGAAAACACTCTACAAGATACCAGTTTCAGCATACGTTTAGCATTCTATTGATGATGGCATCTTGACTTGTGTATCACTAAATGAAGACTTAAAAAACCCCTTAATGTCTTAATTTAGGAATGTATTTGTGCAAGAAAAAGAGTTGTAATTACTTAATAGATACTTCTTTAAGGTTTTATCACTGTCTGAAAATGTTAATATTCACCATTTAGCTTTCATCTCTATGGTAGTTAAAATGAACAAGTCCTTTTCCAGTGGAAGAGTCTGGTGTTAATGCATTTTTATGATTAAAAAGGTCATCCTGATCCTGAGACAACTATCATGAATTATAGGCCTCTATACAGCCTGTAGTAGAGAATGTGGACAAAATTCTAGGCACATTGAAGGAATAACTTTATTTACATAAGTAATGTTCTGCTCAAAGGCCTCATTGTCCCAGGTATCATACCAAGTACATGTGCAGAAAAAGGTCTCAAAAAAGATGACTTTGGAAACCAAACAGACTCAGAGGTAGGACAAGTTGTTTATTCCTACTTTTATTTTTAATTAGGTCAACAAGACATTTCAGAAGCATTATTCATACTTATCAGTCTGAAAATAAAACAACTTGCTTCTAAATGGATATTCAGTAATCCATTTAAAAGTAGGATGATCAAAAATATACAATACAAATTAAACATATATTGAATACACATATATTCTTATTTTTATTTATATTTGTTTCTTTTGAAATATGCTTAGGAGCAAGTAATTTAAATAATTTACTTGGCATTTTCCTTTCTATCATTCTTTTTCGGCATAACAGATAAGTCACTACACAGTCCATATTCTAACTTGCATTTTCACAGAATAAGAACTAGAGAAATACTCTGTGTGTGGGTGTTAGGATTACTTATAAAAGGCAGGACAAATCCTGTTGCATAACTCATAAAACATTCGTATTGACTTTAGCTGGAGCTACTCACGGGAGAAGAAGTTGGTCCAATATTTGAAATCTGATGTAATTAAAATTTGAGAGCATTTAATTCCAAAACCCATTTAATACATTCACTGAATTTTAACTGTATAACAACTAATTCTCTGCCAGGTGAAAATGTAATTGACAAAAAGAAGTTAAAGCTAGCAAAGAACCAGATACGGAAGTGAAATCCCAGTATGTTGGCTAAACTTTACAGCTGGAAGGAAGGCAGGCAGGAAGGGGACCCTTTTTCGTAGGACTAGGACTAGACACTAAAACTGCTGTCCGGTCACAAAGCATGTTAAATGTTATAGGTGAATTTGGGTAGTAAACATGACAAATCCTGGTCTGGACGGGAAATGACGTTTTATTCTTATGTTAAATATTGTCTTGATATACTTTTCCCCTAGAAATAGATTCCTCACTTTTCAGACAGAAATGTTCACCTGTTCTGTACAACATTCTGTAATATATTCTCTATATACATGCAGTTTCACAACTTCAGGGTGGTCACAACATACATGGCACAATTTTGGCACATGGTTTAAAAAGCTGCTGCATACATTTTATGATCATTTCAAAAAGATATGAAGAGACAGATTTTGATTTTTAAATGACTATTTGCGCTATTTTCAAAAACTGAAGACTTAAAACATGGCCAAATATGTCTACCATAGATAAGCATAGTTTTTTTCTTTAGAATTCATGACATTTTTGACAGTTCATTGTCAGCATGCCAGTATGTCAATATTAGTTATTTCCTGGCTGAGGAGAACTATGTGGGTGAAGCCTATGACATATTCAATGGACTGCAACAGCAAAAGCAATTTTCTGCCCTAGAACTTACTAAGTCACTTAATATCCAGAATAGTTAATAGCTGGCTAAGAAAGAAACTTTTAAAAAAACCCAGCCTCCTATGCTAACAAATGCTACAGAACATTTACCTGGGAGGTAACTTGCAGCAAACTGGTATTTCACCAGCATACTCAGCTTGAAAAGCAACTTCCATTGTTGGAACAGTAACTTGCTCCGGGCACGCTCCAGGCTTCCCATGTCAACTGAAGCCCAAGAGGAACTGAACTTGTGGTCTCATGGCACTCAAAACTGGTACGAGAAAAGGTCTTTATGCTGCAGCACAGTAATATTCAAATCTGAAAGCTACACTGTCTTTAAATACCTCCTCATACCTCCTTGCACATTCTCACCTGAAAGCCACACTTCTCCATTACACTCTGTCTTTGGCGCTCCAAGGGTTTTCTATCCTGCAGGTTTATTACAATTCAGGTTTAACTAAGTCAGCTATGCAGATATTCTGACTTGATGCTTTTAAGACACATAATTAAAATGTGGAAAAATACCTAACTTTGCTATATTAAGAAGGCCTGTGCCAACGCCTACCTTATCTTTGGAAACTTGCATCAGTGTTCTGGAAAGGTTCCTCAGAATCTGCTTTTATACAGTAACCCTAATAACAGCAGACGTCCAAACAATAGTTCTCATAAATGTCACAGGCCAAATTTCAAAATAACACAACTTGAAGTACAAGCTACCTGTATGGGATAAACTTATAAAGAGTGACCTAAAAACAATGAACCTACAAGGTACTGTCAATCACTTGGGATTGCTAAATACACTTAAAAATCAAATTTTATACTAGACTGCCTCTTTGTGAGTTTGCAAAATGTCTCGATTTTCCAACAAAGTGGAAGAGAAAATTTAGCAGGAAACCAGGCATCCGAAAGAGCAGACAATAAAATGGGCACATCTGATAAATTAGCACCTTGGGATTTTCTTTTCCTGATATTGTTCCTTTCGTCTTTTCAGGATTTGTAAGCTATCTTCATGTTGGATTCTCCCTGAAGATTAAATCCATGCTTCATTAGAGTACTTCATTGCATTTAAAGGGGTTTATAGACGCCTCAGTAAATTTACAGAAATTCAGATTTATAGACTTAGTGTTGGATCTGACTGTCTGTTTTATGGTGCTTTTCTTTTTTTAATATAAATGCTTCTTTTCAACAAAAACAAAGACTTAATCCACAAATGTAATGTATTCACCTGGAAAAGGTAAAAAGTCTGTGGAAAGTGCCCAACAGCTTGGGGAACAACCCTACATTCTATTTTAGTGCAATAAAATCACATTCAGTAACTTATTCTTAATTTTTTTAGAAAACAGAGCGCCAAGCTACTCTAAGTGTCTAGCCACTCCAAGCCTGATATTAGGGATTAGTGAAAGACTGAAGTAATTGAGTTCAAAGATGCTGGTGGTAATCATATAAAACCCATGACTGCTCCTTATTATGTAGCACAGGTATATTGCCTTGAGTTAAAACCTCCTCCAATTCTCTAGAGCGATCATTATTGCTACTCTTGCCCACACTCAAAGATGCCAAATCCGGAAAAGGGAATTAAACCTTTCTCTGCTATTTAGTCCCACCTCACCTCTAACGATTCAACTGAGAATTTCATCTGGTGCTTTTGCTTGCAATCTGATAAACACAGAGGGCTCATTCCTGGCATCAGGAAGCAGCTGGGTCCAATCCTGGATGCCTGCTGAAACCTCTCCTTTCCCCACAAGCAGGTCTTCATACCAACTCACTGTCCCAACCGGATATATTTATCTTCTGCACGCTATGGATTAAAAAAAAGATCCTAAACCGAGATTAATTTGGGTTTGTGTGTGGATGTACACTCCCAGCGAAACCCAAAATCCTTCCAGTAATTACGGAGGGAATTCAGTCCATTATATGGCAATATAGGCAAAATACAGACAGCAAGACAGAAAATGCTTTTCAAAGTGGCTTTTGCCAATTAATGGGGGTTTTTTTTGTTTTGTTGTGGTTTTTTTGTTTGGTGTATTTGTGTTTTTTGTGGTTTTTTGTTTTGTTAGTTAGTTTGTTTGTTTGTTTGTTTGAATTCAAGAGTCTGTTTCATTTGACTGGTCCAAATCTGAGGGGTTTTTTTTAATCCAACAAGTAAAATATAACACTCCAGTGAACAGCAAGAGGAGAAAAGGTCTTCCTGAAAATATTTGTTAGATATTGGGCATGGGATGAAATCCAAAAGGAAGTGAATTAATTTCCTAAAAGCCCTGTCGAAGACCGGTGTATCTAATAAAAGAGAGGAGTTACTTGACCCGAACAGTCAGAAGAACTCCCCTCCAGACAGTGCGGCACAATAAGAAACAGAGAGGTAAACTCTATGAAAGGGTCAGGCGTCTCATTTTCAGAAACTCACTTTTTCTTGACAAGTAAATAAAATCCTGACAGGTCTTGGTTTTTTATCCTCTCAAAAGCCTGATCTTTCTTTTACCTTACTGGTCTTTCTAGACAGACAATATTAATGTCCCTCAGTTTACAAAACTAAATCCTAGATTTCGTGGAGAATTTGAACCGGATCACTTTCTATTTATTTTGGGCTCTTCTAGGATTATTCAGATAATGTTGATTTTTCCTAATGGCAATGACATTTGCAAAAGTAAGACAATACAAAGCCCAGGACTGGGGGAAAAAAGTTTACAGCAAGTAAAACAGCAGAAGCTCTTATTTTGTACTCTAAGAGCTATAAAGTTCATTGATTGGTTATTGATAATGGGTGATTTATTCTGCATATAGTTGTTGGGGTTTTGGGGAGTTCCCCNAGTATTTATCATTACTATATGTTTGAATCTGAAAAGTGGGTTTCATCCCTACAAAACTACCATTATTACTTAGAAATTACCAAATATCTTTGTTCCCTATCTATACACTGCTGAATACGGTATCTTCCCCTAAAGTGTATGTATGCCATTTTCAAAACTTGAAGCACACAATATTAGAACAACACATATTTCCTTTTTCAAACATTAAAAGTAAAATACATTTTGTGACAAAACACCTGGACAAAATCTAACCATAAGACAAGAATCATCACTTTACCTTTTAAAAGTGTGTCACAATCTTTTCTCCATAAAGCTCATGTGGTAGTTGTTCCACAACCTTCTTCCATTTTTACTTAATAATCTTATTTCCAATATAGATTAGCTTTGTTGGCCATTTCCACATTAGTCTGTGTTTGACTCAACACTGTTCTTTAGTTCAAAAAGTTTAATTTCTGCCATTATTTTTATTCTCTTAGTATATTGATGAGACCCAATAATTTTTAATTTATTTTATAAGAAAAGAAGAGTCTCTTTTCTTTCATGATGCAAACGGTGCATAGTGATGATCATCCTTGCAGGTCTTCTCAGAATCCCTCTTTCTTGAAGAGAAGTCAAGAGAATTAACATGGCTAAAAGTCTTCAGCACCAAATATTAATAAAAAATATTTATTCATCCTGATCAGCATTTTGCACATGAACACTAACAATCATACTTTCGAAGCACTAACTGTTTATTTGCTGTAAGTTTGGAAAGAAATACAAAACCATTAAAAAGTGTTAGGAAGCGCATGAACTATTTAACATAACTGAGCATGAAATCTCAGGAGATAATTGAATACTACAGCGCCTTGAAGAGTGGTATCCAAGTAAATTCAGTTCTCCAGAGGTATGATAATCTAATTTCCCTGACACTTGTCTCAGGGCTGTTTGAAAAATCTTTAATATGCAAAAAACCCCTGATACTTAAGGAGAAGGAAGATGAAATATGGAGCTCAGAGAGCAGAACAGTGGTTTCCAATGAATCAATGAACATCATGAGTTACGCACAGTAATCTGCGACTCTTTGGAATGTGTACTAACAAAGACGAGTGGTTAAAAAAATCCATTTAGGCAGCATTTTTGGGGGGGTGTAGGGAAAGGCGCAACTTATGCATGAGAAATGAGTTTCACATGCCTGTTGGGTCTTCAATACTGCTTTTTAAGAAACCATTATGATATATATTGTAAACATTAAGGATGAAGAAATACAATTTTTTTCATCCTCTTAGTAATGTATACAGACTTCAACGTGGTAAGACTTTACACAGGCTCAAAATGAACCTATAATTGCCAAATAAATCACTCCTTCATTCATGTTTTGGGGAAAAATCAACAAAAGGCATGAAAAGGAGAGTAAAATGTAAAAACAATTCTTAAAGAGACTTAAAAAGAAAAATGCACACGTGTGTAAATTTAGAGATTAATTAAACACAGGAAAATATTTTAAGTGCCTTAATATAAACTATTCCTGTCCTTGTAACATAGTTCTCTGTGGAAGAAGAGGAATGAAAACAGTAATGCTTAAAGTACGTGATCCCATTACCTGTACTTAATGTGTCCCTTTCTTTGTCTCCCAAATTCTAAATGCTAAAAAAGGTAAAAATTACATTAAATTCTCCAAAGCCCTTGCTATCACCCTCCCCAACATTCTCACTTCTAAATTTGAGAGACACAGATTTGATGTCTGAACTGTTAGAAGGATAAGGAAACGTCTGGATGACTGCATTGGACAAAGATTTACTGTCAATGGTTCAATGCCCAAATGGACACCAGTAATGAGTGGTGTTCCTCAAGCGTCCATGTTGGGACCAATAATATTTTATATCTTCACTAATGACACCGGCAATGGAATTGAGTGCATGCTCAGCAAGTTTGCACATGGCACCAAGCTGAGTGGTCCAGCTGATTTGGTAGATGGATAGGATGCCATCCAGAGGAACTTTAAAGGCTTGAGAAGTGAAGCCATGAAAAACGCATGAAGTTCATCAAGGCCAAGTACACAGTCCTGCATCTGATCACAATAAAAACTGGGGGGATGAATGGATTGAGGGCGGCCCTGATGAGAAGGGCTTGGCAGTACTGCTGGAGGAAAAATTGGACATGATCTGGCAATGTGTGCTTGCAGCCCAAAAAGCCAACCATATCCTGGGCTGTATGAAAAGCAGCATGGCCAGTAGGTTGAGGGAGGTGATTTTGCTCGTCTACTCTCTGCTCTCCTGAGATCTTATTTTGAGTATATCCCTGGCTCTGGGACCCAGTACAAGAAAGAATGGACATGTTCTAATGAGTGCAGAGGCGTGCCACAAAAATGGTCAGAGGGCTGGAACAATCAGAGATGGAGAGAGTTGGGGTTGCTAAGCCTAGACAAGGGAAGACTCTGAGGAAACCTTATTGCATCCTTTCAATATATAAAGTGGGCTTATAAGAAAGATGGAGAGAGACTTTTTGCCAAGGCCTGTAGTGGCAGGACAAAGGACAATGGTTTTAAAATGAAAGAGGGTAGATTTAGATTGGATATAAGAAAGAAATTCTTTACAGTGAAAAAATCCTTTCCAGTGAGGCTGGTCAGGCACTGGAAGAGGTTGCCCAGAGAAGCTGTGGATGTCCCATCACTGCAACTGTTCAAAGACCAGGCTGGATGGGGCTCTGAGCAACCTGGTGCAGTGAGAGATGTCCCTGCCCATGGCAGGGAGGTTGGACTAGAGGATTATTAAAGGTCCTTTTCAACCCAAGCCATGCTATGATTTTATGAAAATATAAGTATTTAAATTATAGGCAACAAGACCCACTAGAGAAAAAAATAATATTTATTTCTCAAAAGGATCTAGAATGTAAAAACTGGGACAAAATATCAGAAAAACCTTACAGAAAACAATGGGAATTATGTGCTTAAGCGCTTTTGCGGACCTTATCTTTCATGTTGACCATGTTGCTGGTGGATGGGCTGAGCATCAGTCAGCAGGTAGTGTGCAATTGTATTGTGCATCACTTGGGGTTTTTTTTTGGTTTTATTCTTCCTCTCTCTATTCTTCCTCTCAATTACTATCATTATTGTTAATATCATCAGTATTATTACATTTTGTTATGTTTCAAGTATTAAAATTTTACTATCTCAACTAACAAGATTTACTTTTTCTTTCTGATCTTCCTCCCCACTGCGGGGTGGGGTGGTGGGCAGTGAGTGATCAGCTATGTGGTATGTATTTGCTGGCTGGGGTAAAACCCCAACAGCCCCTAAGGCCCACCACCAACCACCAATACTTGGCTGCAAACTGGATTTTGTATAGATCATCACAACCCGTTCAGCATAATTAATGCTGCCCACAGTACACCCACCTTAGCACTCATGCCCCCAAACTGTATCCCAGTTGTTGACAGCACAGAAGATAATGTCAAAAGCCCAGCTTAAGTCCAACTAAACACATTTACTCACAACTCTACTGTTTTTATCCTTGTCCATTGAGTCAATATTTTGATCATAAAAAGCAATCAAATTGGCCAGACACAGTCTTACCTTGATAAATCCATGCTGGCTATTCCAAATCACCTCCTTGTCTTTCATACATGCAGAAATGAATTTACTCCATAACTCTTTAGCAGACTGAGCCAAAGACAAGCCTCTACTTCCCCAAATCCTCTTTCCTCCCCTGCTTGAAGATGGGTATGAAGTTTTCCACGTCATCATGAACCTCCTCTTGAACAACAAGGTCTTTCAAAGACCATAGAGAACAGCCTTTAAATGACATCAGCTCCTTCCTTCAGCACCCTTGGGTAGAAACCATCTGGTACCATGGGTCTGAATAAAAACAGTTGTCTTAAAAGGTCTCTGACACAGTCCTTCTTCACTCCAATTCTACCACTCAGCCCATTGATTTAGAAGGCCTGAGGGCAGATTTTCCCAGTAAAAATCAAGATAAAAAGGCATTGAGATTTTTGTGTACTTGCCCACTCTTCCACTGCTCACTGGACAGTGGATTCACAGAGGTTTTTCCTCCTTCTTCTGCCAATACACTTTCAGATACACTTTACACCCCTTTGTTGACTCTCATTCTTGAGAGTCATCCATGCTTGACACATGTTTTTGTAATCCTTCAGAGAGCCTGTCCCTGATTGCATCTTCAGTGGACCTACTTTATGCATTTGAGCTCTGTCAGGAGTTCCCCATTCAAGCACTTGCCATGCTTGCTTGACTTGCTGCACATCAAAAAGGATAATCTAAGCACTTTGAGGAAACTGTCCTGGAAGATCAACTTGTCTTCCTGGACCCCTTCCTCTACAGGGTAGAAGTCTGTTGGACCATGCCAAAAAGATCCCTAAATGAGCTGCTCTCCTTAAGGCCAGGGCTCTGATTCTTCCATTACCTCTCTGAGTTTAACTTCAGAATCACACAGTTGCTGCTTACAAGGCTGCCACTGCTTTGCCCATCTCCAGCCTTGCTCTTCCTTGCTTGTAGCTGCAGGTTCAACACGTCTATCACGTCTATCACCTTCACTGGCTGTTTCAAGAAATCATCTGGATGTGCTTCAGAAGTCTCCTATATTGCTTGCACTCTACCTTATCCACTGACCAGGGCAGCTGAAGTCTCCCATGAGTACCAGAGCCTGCTATTTCGAGGCTTCCTCCAGCTGCCTAAAGGTTTCCTCCACTTCCACCTCTTGACTGCATTTAACAGAGGTACCATCACACCTGCATATCTGTCCTCTGCTCCTGACCCCCACGCTCTGGGCCAGTTTGCCCCACAGGGAATTTTGTGGACACTGCAGTAACCCCTTCGCACAGAGCACAGCTCTGTATCCTGTCCATCTCCTCCCCACCCTGCAACACTCCCAGCCTTTTAGTCACTGCACTGCTTTCTGTAACCCCACATAGGGTTCTGGCTTGGAGGCTGTACAGAGACATCTAATCTCATTTGTTTGTTCCATATGCTCTCTGAATTCAGGCACAGACAACTGGGATGGGACTACAGTCACAATTTTTCACCAGCTGAGAACGTGAGAGCCTCTCCCACTACTCTGTCCCCCTGGTGCTTTCTCATGGCCTCCCAATCCCCACAAGGTCAAGCCCTCTGATGTCATCCTAAATAAACAGATATGCAAATAATTTTGATTTTTAGGCCTAAATGCAACAGTTCAGACCAGGAATCAAATTAAGTTTTACGTTATCAGAACACAAATATGCCTTAAATTATTACCATTGCTCCTTATTATCTTCTTCCTCCTTCCTTTACATAAAATGAGATAATTTAGCTTACATTTTAAAAGTCAATTTTTAGACTAAAGCAAGGCCTCAAAAGCAAATTGTAGACTTCTAGTAATAGTATTATAAAAGAAATTCTGACACAATATTTACTGTTGTAGTATAAATAACAGATAATTATGGTATCATGAAGCATCAACACTAAGAAAACCATTGTTCACTTTAGATCCTTACGAGAAATACATTATTTTGCAACACTTCTTGGAGTATCCTCTAAAATCCCTGTACATGGGATAAAGCTGAAAATCTGAATACTTGTCTGATTTGATTGGATTTTTTTTCCATATAAAAAGACTGATAATAGGGTGAGATTCAAAGTGTCAAAAATACATTCTATATATTCAATTTTCTCTCTTTATTTCCCCATTAGTTTCTTTCTTTTCATTTCTAGGCATTAAAAAGTGGTATAAAATGATCAGCAGTCGATGCAGTATGTCTCTGGTCTTGCATTAGCTCACATAGCAGGCCTGATAAATTGGCTATGATTTCAGGACTTTATATAGCTCTCATTATCTTTTTCTGCAACAAAGGGGGTTTAGAAAAGCAACATCCGTCCTCTTGCATATTGTACCCTAAATGTAATAGAAACCAGTTATATTAGCACTTACCTATATAATTAGTGGAACAAAGCTCTTAATAGAACAATTTAATACAGACCCTTAACACATTAAGCCAGTGTTATGCCCTTTCTACTCTCAAGAAATTGCTGAATTCTAAAACCAACCCACATACTTCATATAAAAATAAAGTGGCAATGAGGCAACAGTGAAAAAAAAAATTGTGTTTGCCTTTGGAGTATTTAATTTATAAACTTACAAATATGCATATACAGGTATATACTCTTCATACACATTAGTTATCATCCTTTCCTCCCAATCAGAACTTGAATTTGTACCAGTCTTACATCCATTTGCCTTTACAATTACTACTTTAATCCCCTTTCTTTCTCAGCTTTCTGAAACCACTGCTTACAACCTCTTTAAGCATATTTGTCTGCCAGGTCCCTCTCAGATCGTCTCATCTGCTTTCCCACCTACCTGTCTGTATCAGCTAAAGTTTCTGCTTAAGCATTTAAATCTGTATTCTGTCCCTACTTTCCTAGATATTTAGCCATTGTCAAATGTACAGCCTGTGCATTTGTGAGTCTAGCCTGTGTTTCTGACAGATGAAAATTGTCCTCTGCCTTTCTATTCTTTCCTCACCAGCTCAGGATCAACATTAATAATTTTCCTTTTTGACCTGCCTATTGACTTAAATAGTGTGATAACATAAACACCACATCTTATTTATAAGGCAGGCTCTTAACCTACACATTAGAACTCCAATAGTTTATCACATTAAACATGCTAATGGTACAATATTACCTTTGCAGTTTAAATTCCTTAATACTTGTGTATTGTATTCAGCCTGGAGTCCAAACTCACCAGAGCTTCCATACTTTTTCTCAGCTATATAAACATAGTTTTTTTAATCTCTGACAGACACAATTTTTCCTCACTCATATCCATCCATGTTACTCAATGACTTTTAGCTCACTGTTATGGTGATAATATCCCTCTCTTTGTATTCCCGTTATGACACTCTTCTTTCCTTAAGGCATAAAATTTAAATATTTCTCTCCACTTTCAAGGCCCCTTCTGATGAGCTCCACCATATTATCACTTATTTCACAGATGCTGAGGAGCAGTGATGCTAATCTCACGTCCGCTTACTACATTTTCAAGCTTTCGACTCAGCTTCCTCCTTCGTGGCTCTGCAGGCTGAGCAGAATCCCTGTGAGCATTTGCTTAGTCACCTCGTTACCCTCCCTCAAATACCGCTTTTCCTTAACACCTGTAAGAAAGCTGCCATGATGCTAAGAATACTTTTCATGCCTCCCTATATATGGCTGAACTCTCCCATCTTTTGCTCTCTTCTTGCTGTACTGTTTAATGCGTAGACATCATAACTTTAAGGAATGGTGGTGTCTTTCTTTTGTACTTTTATGTGTAAGTAACTTATTACAGTTCTCAAGTGCTATGATGATACCAACAAATAACACTCATATGAACATACTACTTCCATGTTGTTGGTAGCTTGCCTTTGGGTAGATCTGCTGTTAATTCCGTTCTAAAATTGTCATGCTATCAATCCATTAAGGTTGTTGAGGAAGTCCCATTTTTGAAATGTTTCTTGAGCACTCAGGAAACCTCCATGCAATATGACAAAAATGGTCAAAAAAGCAAGCTCCTGATCAAAGCCTAACATGAAGTGTAGGCATAGCCCACATTGTCTTGACTCATTTCTTATTATGTTTAATGAATCCCTTGTCAGCTATCTATGTGAACCAAGAATTCCGTATCTGAAAAGCTAGAATCTTAAAACCAAAGGCTTTGAATAACACTAGCTGAAACAATCACCTGGATATTTTGTTAGCAGCTATTCCATCCTACCGGAGGCAAAAAATAGTCATGACTATGTCACACTCCCACATTAATTCCTTTCAGCAACTCTGCCATTTGTAAGTGAATGCCATTTCGGGGATCGAATGCTCTTCTACAGAGCAGAAAAATCAGAGCACTGTGCAATGGTCCTCAGCCATTTTGTACCTGGGCCTTGTTGTTGCCACCTTCTCCAATTTTGCCAAGACTCCCTCAAACATCTTTGCAGCCATATGAAGCTAAAAGTTGTATGCCAGAGTACACTGAGAATCAGAAGGAAAGTATGAAAAAGGAAAGGAAATAGGAAAAAAACCTACTGCGGTTCATTTGCTAATTCACAGCACTAGTGACAGGGTTTACCAGGTAACAGTGATAATTCAGTACTGTCAGTAGTTGTACTTTTCGTAAGTTCAGGAGAAGCCAGAAAGATGAATAACGACTGCAGGAAAAAACAAAGTAGGATGCCTCGGTGTGCTCCTCTCTCTGTGTTTCTGCATGTAATCTATGAAATCTATTTCAAAAAAGAAAGTAGAGTGTTATTGAGCAAGCTGCCTTTTCCATGATTTGGAAAATTGTATTTGACAGATATTGATGGGAAATCATCCGCAGTTGGTTGTTTTGGCCTTCTACATGTAGCTGACATCACTTTATTAATTCGGGGGGGAGGGGGGGTTAAAATAAAAATATGAACTCTTGTAGCTTAATGAATAGTTCAAAAGGCAAAAAAGGGTGTGCCGGTTTGGCCAAAATCTAGCAATATATTCTCTGAGAGAAAACCAGGTTACAACGACCCTTCTCCCCACCAGGTTCGGGAAAAAGGAAATTTTCCTCGNGCATCAGTTTATGTCATAAATGGCTTCTTGCCTGCTCCAAGGATATGACAGAAAACATATAGACTTTATTCTCTCAACAAAGAAGTAATTTGCCATGTGATTTGACAAATCACAAAATAGAGGAAATGAGAAAAAACACCTCTATTTTATATTAATTATCACTTCTTTTATAACCTCCAGAATCCTTTTTCATAGACTTCAATAGCTTCTAGTATTCCTGGATCTCAGCATCTCAAAAAATGTACTTTATTGTGCATGTTTTTGCAGCAGACACCAGGTATTTACCCATTTTACAGAAAAAGAACTTGGCCGTCCCCTATTCACTTCATGCCATATTAACCTTCTTAATATGTAGCTGGATGCCAAGGCCTGATCCTTGATAGGTACCTAGAGACGATACATTTCAGTGATCCAAGGGTAGGTGTAATGTAGAATCATAGAACACTTGTATGTTACTAACATAACATCATTTTGTTTTCCAAAACAGTAGGAAGTTGTTAATAAATAAAATTTACAACTAAAAAATGATAAATAAACTCTGCTGTGTCATTATTGAACTATAGGGGACATATTATGTTACTGTGATTCTATGACAACTTTGAAGGCTTCCAGTGACTGCTCACAAGTATGTCCCTCTTTACAGAATATGGATTATTTGACCACTGCTAAAAAATACTGAAGCAAAATTTTGTAGAAACCACTATACAAATAAAATGATTTTTTGTGTTCATACTTTGTTGCTTTTTTCTCAAACCCATGCAAAACTCCTTGATTTTTTTTCATTTTCCACATTAAGATCCGCATTAATTTTGCTATGTTTAGTAATTTAATAATATTGATTCCATTCTGATGGTGCAGCACTGCTGTTCGCACTTCCAAAGTATGTGTGAGTCACTGTTCTATACCAAACTGACATATTTCAGTATGCATGTGAGACAGCCTATTTCCAAAAAGGAGTCAGGATGATACTATTACTTCTCAATCTCCCTCACATTCAGATCTTAACTTTGTCCTGGCACAATGGCTCAAAATCAGATCTAAAACAAATGCATCCATTTTAAAATTGCAGCCTGGCTGTTGTTGACAATGTAGTATGAAATAAATGTAGTTTTTTCTTTCCCTCTAGTGCTTTCATCCTGAGCTCACAGAATTGTCAGTCTTCACATACAACAGCTGCACACGAGCAGTGACAAGGAGAGACTACAGTGGCTACAAGTGCTTCTGCTTTGTATTATACTATCTCATCATATCCTGCATTTTTGCAAAGTCACAATACAAATGCATCCAAATCAGATGTTGTCTCAGTTCTAGTACAGGGCCTGAAAGAAGCATCAGTTTCGGGACAGACTTCTGACACAATTAAATAGCATCACTCAGGAATGTACAGTGTTATCTATCTAATTATCTTCCCCCCTTTCCTGACTTTGATTCTCCTTTCACCCCACATGAGGACCCACGAACCCTTTCCATATTTACTGTGTGAACACATATAACAATGAAAATCTGAATGAGCAACTTTCAGAAATCATAAATCACATGTAAGGTGGCTATGAAATGAAAATTAAGTACCATAAAGCAGTACTGAGAAATGCGTAGTTCTGCATATACTCAGCAAAAAGAAATTACAATCTGTGAGAACAACAGTTCAAATTTTCTGGCATATGAACATTTATAATTGTCTGATGTTTAATGTTCTGCATTAGTATATTTATGGTTTGGAGGAGTTATACCAAGATCAAAAATTTTCATCCTGCATAGTAATTCCATCAGGAGAAAACACAATAAAAGGTATTTCTGCTGATGTTCATAAAAGCATTAAATTCAGTTATGAAGCTTTATGCTGTATAAGAGGCACTCAACTTTTCAAAGAAAAGAAATAAAAAGCTGTCTCTGTTGGAGGAAAGTTAAATTGATACAAGCAACCTATCAGGAGCAATTAGCTGATGCATGCTGTAAACATCATTCCAGTGTATGCCCACCAAAAAAAGTAGAAGTATGACACTTAGTGCATCAAATTTAGCTTTGTCATTGCCTTATCTACAGGGTAGAGAGCTTTGCACGTATCTCCCAGGAGAGAAAAATATCCAGTTAAACCGCCTTCAAAAACACCCTTCATTTATAACTTGAAACCCAAATTTCAGCTGAAGAAAGAATTATTTCAGAATTTTCTTTTCAGCATTTCTCTACACTCTACATAGACAGAGTGCACTGCGGTTCTATAAAACAGCCATTGTGCCCACTTATCTAATCACAGCTACATGAAAAGAAGCTCTGAAATTTATTTAGATCACATAGTCAGCATGATCCCTGAATAAGGAAAATGTATAATTGCATAGCTCAGGGGCAGATTCGGGTGTGCATGGTGACCCAGAAAGTCACATTTCAGTCCCCTGCTTCCTCCTTGCAGTGGGAGCAGCCGGAGCCAGGCGTGCACCAGGTGTACTGAGATGCCTTCCTGACAGCCCAGCTGCTGTGTTGAGAGTGCTGGGGGTCAGAGACACAGCGGGCCTCTCATTTCTGCCTCCTTTAGACTTTCTCCATTAGCTCACATAGGTGCAGCAGACTGGGGAAACAGCCCCCATCTACAAAGCCACTGAAGCAAAAAAATTCAGCCCTCAGCATTGTGTGTTTGCATATCGAAGAAGTGGGACATTTCCATGCCATTAGATTATCCCTACTCCTTGTGCAACCAATTCCTCGTGCGCTACTCACTGAAGCCAGTGAAAATTTCAGTCCTGACACTCACTGGCTTTTCAAGAACTGTTACTGCATCGAGTGTCTCGGAAAAGGATGGGCTGGGGTGGAGGGGAGATGATAATATATAGAATATGGAATGGAGCAGTGTCACAGCTTGTTTTTCCCCCTGCTAACAGGGCATATAACCAGCAAAGTTTAACACAATGTACAGTCTCCATCTCTGCAGTTAGTTTTACCTCAAGGCAGAGAAAAAAATCTTATTATTATAAAATTATACTACTGACACCACAACTAAGATTGAAAAAGGCTATTACTGGGGTAAGTGACTCCAAATAAGGTTCTTTATTCGTTTTGAATAGCTATTCAAAATGAAGTATCAAAAATATATTAACTCTTCGGGGAATAATTGCTTTGCTCACCTGAAAATATACTGGGCCAAAGCCTTTCCTGGTTCACAAAGTTCAATTTAAACTGAGATAACCATATCCTTCACAGGCCTCACACAAGACAGAAGGCAGCAACAGAAGGGAAGGCTAATGGAGATCTTACTGGTCTCGACAGCAACATAATGGCAAAGTATAAAGGAGACAGAGTTAGACTCTTCTGGTGGTGCACAGTAAAAGAAAGACAGACCCAACAGATGCAAGCTCCAGACCCAGAATTTTCAACTCTCATAATGAAGGTAATCAAAAGAGGAGATTTCTCAGAGATCTGAGATCCTTATCATTGAGGATATGAAAAACTGATCGGAGAAAATTTTGAGCAACCTTTCTAAGGCTGAAGTTGGCCCATATATTCAGGTGGGAGAATTTTCATGTGACATCCAGAGCTCCCTTCCAACACAAATTATTCTGTGATTCTGTGATTTTAGCAGGGATATTGGTCTGTTTTGCTACTGGCTCAGATGTGTGTTTGCATTGTGTTTGCATGACCAGGTTTTGGTGGCAGAGAGGGCTACAAGGGTGGCTTCTGTGAGAAGCTGCCAGAAGCTCCCCCCATGTCCAGCAGAGCCAATGCCAGCTGGCTCCAAGATGGATCTGCTGCTGGCCAAGGTTGGGCCCATCAGAAGTGATGGTAAAGCCTTTGTAATAACATATTTAAGAAGAAGAAAAACAAGTTATAGCACAGATGTAACTGTGGCCAGAGAAGAGTGCAGTGAGCATGTGAGAGAAACAGCTCTGCAGACACCAAGGTCAGTGCAGAAGGAGGAGCAGGAGGTGCCTCAGGCGCCATAGCTGACATTCCCCTGCAGCCCCTGGAGGATCACAGGGACACAGAGATCCACCTGGAGTCCATGGAGGAGACCCACACCAGAGCAGGTGGATGCCTGAGAGAGGGCTATGAACCCAGGGGAGGCTGATGCTGGAACAGGCTCCTGGCAGGGACCTGCAGACCCGTGGAGAGAGGAGCCCACGCTGGAGCAGGTTTCCTGGTAGGATTTGTGACCCCATGGGGGACCCACACTGGAGCAGCCTATGCTTGAAGGACTGACCCTGTGGAAGAGTGGCCCATGGTGCAGCAGTTCAGGGAGGACTCTTGCCTGCGGGAGGGACTCACAGTGCAGTAGTTTGCGGAGAACTGTTGCCCCATATATGGCAGAATGCTGAGGTGATGGACACAGTCCAGTAACCCATCTTTATAACCCCTCAGTTCTCATTGAGTCAGACTGACAGGAGCAGTACGAGGTGCTGCATTTCTTCAGCATTTATGTGGTGTCCATCAGAAACATGATGCTTTACAATTCAAAGAAAAGGAAGAAAAAACTAAACAGAGAAAGAATGTCATGTTAGAAATTCTGCCCATGTCTAACAAGACAATCTCACACCCTCTTTTTATCTGTGGTCCCAGTTTTAAAAGTCTAACAAAGTAAGAAACTCATATAAAGACAGAATACATAAACATAATCCAAGATGAACAAAACATCCAAAACTTAGCACAGGTGTTGATCAAAATTACAGTAGCTATGGTATTTTCTCAATGAAGAAGTTTCTCTTGTATACTAACTCAAGGCTTGAAAAGAATTCTAATAGAAACTAAACAGGGCTTTCTGTTCATTCATTTTTCATCTTTTTCATTTTAGCAGACACATTAATCCTTTAAAGGGGATACCCCAGTTTCTCACTTTAAAACTGCAACTGGGGCAGACCCCTCTCAAGTTAAGAATCAGCCAAAAGGAAAATTATATTTCCTTTCATTTAGCTACAGGTTCTTTGATTAACTCTCACAATGTAATTTGTACATGAGCATGTCTTCAAATGAATGTCTATTTCTAGTAAAAACGTACTAGGAACATATCTTAGCATCAGCTTTCTAGTTAATATTCTTTCACTCCTTAACAATAAATAGCTTTTTTATTTTTGCAGGCTCTCAATGTGAACTACTGCTCAGGCTGTTCTGATTATTTATAATTGCATTATTCATTATTAGGATGTTGCTATAATTCACTTTGTTGTGACATTGAAAATCTGGAAATACATATCTATTATGTGAAAAAAAAAGTTCCAGAGGGCAGACTTTGGCCTGTTTAGCAGTTCAGCTGACAGAATCCCTTGGGAGGCAGTCCTGAAGGGCAAAGGAGTCCAGGAAGGTTGCACATTCTACAAGAAGGAAATCTTAAAGATACAGGAGCAGGTCATCCAAATGTGCTGAAAGATGAGCTGGCAGGGAAGACCCACCTGGCTGAGCCGAGAGAAGGGGCAGGCAACTCAAGAGGGACTACAAGGATGTTGTGTGGTTATGAAAGGAGAAAATTAGAAGAGCCAAAGCCCAACGAGAACTTAATCTGGCTACTGCTGGAAAAGACTAAAAACGTTTCTATAAATGCCTTAGGAACAAAAGGAGAGCTAAGGACAACCTCCATCCTTTATTAGATGCAGGGGAAAACATAGTGACAAAGGCTGAAGAAAAGGCTCAGGTACTCAGTATTAAGTACCTCTTTGCCTCAGTCTTCATTAGTAGGATCAGTTGTACGCCAGGTATCCATCCATCCCCTAAACTGGAAGACAGAGATGGGGAGAAGAGTGAAGTCCCCATAAGCCAAGGAGAAAGAGTCAGTGACCTGCCACACCATGTAGACAGGTTTTAGCTTGTTTCAGACAACATCTGGCAGTCAGTTGACTGTTCTCTAAATAATTCAGCTGGAGTTCATCTGTGTGTTGTGATATGGTACAGCACCTATTCTTAATTAGTAGATAGTGATAACATAGTTATTCATCATAGGGTGAACAGTCCATGAGTTAGACTAAATGTATAGTGTAGAGCAGAGCGGGTAGAGGTGAAGTTCAGATGCCTGATGCTGAAATCACAAATCACAGTGCTCAGTGGCTGGTCACTTGGTCAGTCGAAGTGACCGTCAAGGATAACAAAGAGAACAGAAAAAACTGGCAAGACAGAATTAGAAACCAGTGAAGAAAGACCAAGTGAGACAATCTGTCTCAAAGCCTCTTGGTAATTAGCTACTTGACAGTTTATCACAAGTATTACTTTTAGGTAAGTGCTAAGAATATACACAAAAGCTTTTTGCTAAGCAATGTAGATGTGTAAGACCTGATAAAGACATCAGAGATCTATGAAAAAAACTTGGTTTAAAACTCCACTGAATGTGATTTTAGATTTTTAGGCTCATTTCCCTCTTTATATAGGTCTTGTTACATCTGAAGTATGGCATTTTTGAGCTACCAGAAAACAGAGGAATTTGTCTACCAGTTTTGTGTTTTATTTTCATTAGACACTTTAATTATTTGCCGCAGTATTCATAGAACTTTTTCCTTTAGTTCAGAAAATAAGATTCAGTTTTTTTGTGGGTTGATGACCATCCTAAGACTGATTATGGAAACCTCCAACATCTTCTAGGATATGGGTACTCTGTTGTTTTTTTTTTTTTCTTGTTCTAGATATTTGAATAAGTTTTTCACTCTGTGGTAAAAGACCTTGCAGTAACTTTGACTGTCATGACACCATATATATGAGCATCTTTCACACTGCTTAGGCAACATAATAACAAATGATACATAAACACACAGACATCTATGTTTCTACTATTCCATCATCTAAATTTATAATTTTATTGCTCCCAAACCCAATAATATTAGCTGTTCAAAAAATAGCTTGATATTTAGTTTTAAGCATTTGAATGTTCCTGTTTTCCACACAGACATTAGCCAGCTGTACTACCTCAATGCCATCACCTGAAGGTGAATTCTATCAGTTAACAACAGAAAACATGGGAGCTGCTTCCTGTGAGGAAACTGTACGATTCAACTTGAAAATTAGAATGAAATGTTGCTTCCCCACAAAAACTAGATTGTCACTTTATGTTGTCATTAGTTTTAAAAACAATTTATAAGCTTTGTGGTAGTTTTTCAATCATGAGTTAAAGATTGATTACTTCTCAGTGTTTGTTTTGCTGAAGTCTCTTCTCTTATGTAGCTTATCTTAAAACTCTAAGACCTACTGTCACCTAGGATAAATTACCACAGTCCTACCACACTGAATTGCAATTGGACAAACTATCCGAGAGAAATTTGGGCCAGAGAACTTTTACAGACAGGTTTTATATCACTGTATTTGAGAGTCAGTGCCGTATTTTGTACTTCGCAGCTTTTAATATTTGACACTGAACAAAACAAAGCCCAACCCATCCAGGATCCTGCCTCTTACAGTATGCAACACCAGCTGCTTCACAAGACGGCCAAAAGGCAGTTGTTATGCATTACACTCTCTATCAGTTTTATCACCCTCCCTTACATTCAGATACTGGCTTAAAATCTGCCACGAGTTGTCTTCCTCATAATAGCTCTTCTTTGGCTCTACTCAAGAGTGTAACTCAAGATACTGTTACTCATCACAGTGTCCAATTGATAATTGAGGTATGCTACATTTATACCTTCAGCAATATCCTGTAAGTGTCATTTTCCCATTTATAATGCAAAACTGTACACAAAATTATTCAAGTGTTTTGAAATGGCCACCTTTCCATGGCTGTTTCAATCTAGGATATCTACAGATCTATAAATCTATCATATCTTTGTTCATATGCACTCAAATGGAGAAAGAGAACTCCTGGTCTCTTGTAACAACAGCTTTATTTATTTTCTTTATTAGATAGCTTCTGTATCTCCTCTGATTAATTTCAAAGGCAAAGAATAAAATCTACAGCTATCAGTCCCTGTGTATTCAGTTGTTAGCTTCCTTTCCCTGTCCCATAGTTACATTTTACATTTGCCAGCATCTGGATTCATCCCACTAGGCATTTTCTGAGCCTAGGACTCTGCTCCTTAACGGTTTTCTTTGGCTACTTTAAACTAGTGTTCCAAGTAATTTTCTATATAAGTTTTGAATGCTTAAATCCCCCATCTTAGTAGCTCTTTTGTAATCTTACAGAACAAAAATAAGAGTTTGATATCCTTCTTTTGCTTTCCTTTCACTGAATTTATTGAAGTCTTGTTGACTGTTAAAATTCTATCACTGAGTGAATCTTCTTCCCTCTGCATTTTAAGCAGTTAGAATTGTCAGTTTGCACTTTGATTCATCAGAAGAAAAATATAGTGGTACTTTTTTGTTAAAGATCAAAACCAAGTGTTAGATCTAATTTGAAAAGGACAAAGGACAGCAAGAAAAAGATAAATTAAATGGCTTATTAAATTCTACTAGCACCAGGTAGTGACTTGCAGTGTTCACTATTAACCAAATATAAGCATTATACTAACCTGTACGCATGTAAAGTTGAGAAGAATTAAAGCAGTTTGAAAAAAACTCCAGAAATTAAAGTCTTCATTCATCTGTTTAATCCAAAGTCATCCATCATTTATTAACTAAAGAATTAAACAGTCATTGAAGAATGTAATAGTTCAAAATTACGTACATTAAAATAACCTTATCTGCAAATGAAGAATATTTCAGGCAGTCTCTGGTATACACTTCTCCAAGTTGTCTTCCGGCCAAATCTTTGTCACCATTTTCAGACATATACTTTCCTTTATAAAAAGGCAAAATACTGTGTTCCAATCATTAAAGCGAAAATATCTTTGCAAAAGATTTTCACATCCAGTACAACTTCTTTGTACTTTTTCAGTTGTGTCTCTGCATAAGAGCAGTGGCTAACAGTGGCTCTATTTTTGTTCAGCATTGGAAAAAAAAAAAATCAATAGCTTATAGGCCACTACTATTTTTCCTTCCTTCAAGCTGGGTCATAGTCCATAAAGAAATAATCCATCACTGCAATATATTTTCTTCACAGCTGTGACAATAAATTCCTCATTTTGTTCTCATCTTATCCCAGGTAGCTCCACTGTCTTTGCTGGAGTTACTTCTGATTTTCACCACTGTCAGTGAAAGCTGAATCAGGATGAAGAAATAGCCACTGCCATGTGCACTCTGTGAAGTGTATCTATGAATCACAAAGTATTTTAAAAGCTTTGTATCCCTTGTTTTATTAATTGAAAAACAGTTAATCTAGGATTTAATTTTCAGCCCCAAATGTTCCTTTTAATTCAGGACAAGACATGCACGTACAATAGTCATGCATTAAAAACCTTTCACATTTGTAGTGCTGACATTAACTCATTGCATACTGTGATTTATTTTGATTGATGTGAGCTGCTCTAAATTTCTTGTCACACAAACCAGTGGTAGACCAAACCTAATCCTATGATGGGAAGATTATGCTACATAAAATATAAACAGGGATAAGAAAATTCACCATAAATATTTATGTGTTTGTATTTGCAGTTTTCTATTTTTATAAATCCACTGTCTCACCGGAGTTCTTTAATACATTATTTTAATTTCAAACACCCTATTTGAAAATTCAAGTATATGTATGATTCAAAGTAAGGCCAATCTAAATTCACAGATTGTCATTTTTAATACAACAATCCATGCGAAAAAAGGAGAGGTAATAAGAAGATATACACTTCTATTTAGATGAGACTAGGATTTTAGTGTTTTAAGAGATAACTGACCATGATCATGTGAAGGTCAATACTCACTTGCCAAATGCACTGCAAACTTCAATGGTCTGAAGAATGAGGAATCAATATATAAGGCCTTGAATTTTCATCATCATTTATGGTAACTAAAAGCAAACCCAGTGTAGTGTGTTTTAATTCAGACCAATAATATTTCACCTAAAAGTAATACTATTTTACCTAGAAAGTAAGCTACCCTGCCTTGCAAAACACACTGTACCAATATTGCTCACAACCAGTAAGAGCTCAGTGTGCCCAATACATTAATGTCCTCTCCAATACATTAATGTCCTCTCCTCGTGCTTAGATTGTAGGATGCTGGAGGAAAAGGTGTTTGCTCAGGGCCCAGAAACACCATACCACACACTTTAGGGAGAAAACATCTCACCAAGTTTTGGCAAGGGTGACTGAGTACCCTGAGTTGCTGGAAATGCAGAAAACATATTCTCTAGTTATTCCAGGCTAGTACATGCATTTTCTTCTCCTGTCCAGGTTACGAAAATTCTGACAGCTATGGCAAAGAAGTTACCAAGACGTGGGCAAACATCTCTCTCACTTACAGGAACACTATTATCTAGACGATAAGAAGAAGTCAAAGAGAATAAGGGAGAAGGGGGTAATCCCAATTAACTAAATTATTAGAAATTGTGGATTTCATAAGATCTTTAGCAGGGCGTTGATTTTGGGGGTTCATTTGTTGGGGTTTTTTTTTAGTAGGATCTTGTTAACTAAAGTTTAACTAAGCAAAAAAGCTTTCAAAGCAATTGCTTGATAGTAAAAACAAACAAAAAATACAAGACTAATAAAAATTAAGGAATTTAGAGATAACAAAATATACTTGAATTTTTGTTTTGTTGCCTGATTTCTGAACCACTGCAGTGTTTGGGATCACAAATCTTTTATACAATGGAGGAGGACAGAAATTTCCTTTTCCATGGTTTCTTTTTGGACAGAAAGGAGTGCTGAGAGCTTACAAAACCACCTGGCTCTCCGAGCAAGAGACTCAAGGAAGAAAACACTATACACTGTTAGCTTTGAAATTAAGTCACATGGTTTTGCAGAATGGGGTGAGATGAAGCACTATGAAGTCAAGAAAAAATGGATTTAAAAACAGCAAAGTAAAATGAGAATTGACTATTTAAGAGCACAAAACAGCCTCAAAGGAGACCCATCTTGCCATGCCATGCAGCTAGTTATGGCAATTTTTTTTTTCTTGATTACAGCAATGCTGTTTATCAAATTCTAATGTAATAGATTTAGTCATTTGACACAATGATATTCTAAACTGCAAGGTCTATATGGATCAGACCCTAGTTTGCATTGTTTTTATCACCAGAATCCGAAGGAACCATGGAAAAGTAACCTGGAAAAAATTCCTGACAGCATTAAACGGCTTTAAGGCTTCAGGTCCCATTAAAAGGCCTCAGGTCCTATGCTTTATATTGGACAGCCTGATCTCAGAGAGCCATGTGTAAATCCATCTAATAGGATTTTTAGTTAAGTAGATCAAATTTCATAACTTCAGTCTCTGCCAGAGAGTGGATTTTTCTTTACAAGTCAGATAACTTTTTAGGCCTTCAGAAACTGCCTCTTTACTACAAATGGAGCAGAGAACCAGAGGGAATTTAGTGGCTTGTACCAGACGGCTCTTTCAGACATACCAATTAAGGTACTCTGTTACTATCACAGCCAGTGTGGTGTAACCCCTTACCAATAAAAGCAGTTGCAAAAGGGGATGTGATGTGGTATTTATACGCAACTCGCATGCTTAGGGCAGGACAAGGCCAAGGCACGGCCACTGACAGGTGAACGCCGAAGTATTAGGAGAGTGTTTGCATTTCTACAAAGAGGTTTGCCTTTTACCACACTACAGTTTCAGAATTGCCACACTGGTATGTAGGGATGCTGTTGCAAGCAGTTAGAGCTGTCCTTTCCAAACAGTAGACAGAAGATGCAGGCTGCACAAATAGAAACAAAGAGCTGCAGAACTGTTGCCTCAGAGTCCTCTTGCCCAAGGAAAAACCATGAACACTGCAGAGAGCTGGAGACAAGCAAAGGATACCATGTAAATAGGAAATAAAGTTCATGACTAATGTGTGGTAGAAGAGAGACAGGAGAGAAGAGAGGGGAGAAGCTCAGAGTGTACCACCTTATGCTTGTTCTCCGGATCTCTGGGGAAGGAAAACACAGCACCCAGTCAAAGCAAGCCTCTGGTAGCTGCAACAGGAATGAAAGGAGCAGAAACATTTGCCAAAGCTTACCGGAGCATGATCCACTCCTTTGCCCCTGCTCTGCACAGATTCATACAGCTCGGAGAGGTCTCGGGAGACTAAAGGCCAAGTTTTCCCGTTGACATAAAAATTAAACACTTCTATACCAAAAAGGAATGCTTGTTAGCACTTCTTGAAGGTGTGGTACTAACTAAGCATGGCTATCCCAAAGCATTTTCCACTATTAACTTTTGACAGTCCATCTCGACTCTTTAAGATCTTCGCTTCTGCTTCCAAATGGAGTGGAAAAGGATGAAACAAGATGAAAGCAAGAGAAACAAGTGAAGCCCACATTGCAGTGGAAAGTTGCTGCTGAACATATAGTAGGCATACATACGGCAGATATTATCGACTATGGTTCAGGTTTAGTAGTTTTTCCCTATTGGTTTAACCTCTACTCAAACCCTTCAATTGTTTCAACTCTTTTGGTTTGTAGCCTAAATATCAAAAGCTCTGCTCTAAAACATGGATGTCCTCAGAGGGAACAATGTCAGCCATGGCACGACGGGCTGCCCAGCACATGCACAGGGCTGAGCCCAGCTGCAGGCTCCCCTCCAAGGGCAGGGGGTTCTGGCCTGGGCTGCCTTGCCTGTGACACCACGGAGGAGCCACGGGCACACGGACAGCACTGCCCTGTCCCAGCTGTCTTCATGGGCATGTGGGGAAGGCTGTGGCCACTCGCCAGCTTTGGCTGGAGTCCATCCACTTTGCACCAGCTGAGCAGCATGACATGGACTGTAAAATCTGGCCTAGAGGTTTTTAAACATTTAGAGCTGCAAAGGCGAAAAGGGTAGGCTGAATAAATGGTGTGGCCCGCCCTGACACACTTCTCAGCTCTGGGGGTATAAGAGATCCTTCTTATTATCCTGGACAGGAGCTGAAAAATGACATCATTCTGAAGGAATAGGACACAGGGGTTACTTTAGAGATGATTCAGAACTTGTTATTAATTCTCTCTACTTGGCAGAATGTTTAAAAACTGGCAAGGGAGCATTAGCATTGCTGGCAGAGCATTGTTACAGCTGCACAGGTAGAGAGAAGTCAGCAAGAAGCTCTTTCCAGCCTGGTGAAAAGGGATAAGAAGCAGAAAAGAGTACTGGCCCCACATCCCAATGACAAAATCATGTGACAAAACTCAAAACCAGGTCAAATAAAAAACAAACAAGTGTTCTATCCTACAAGGCTGGCACCACAAAACTGAAGCATGTCATATGTTGATATTTGGCCTCTCTCCATAGCAGATGTCTTTTCCACAGGTCAGGCAGAGAGGGTGAACAACTGATTCAATGGCTGGAAAAATGCTGAGAGAAAGAGAAAAAACCTGGAGATGGTCCAGTGTGTAGTGCACGTTTCATAAGTGTATGTGTAAGATAGAGAGATAATCTTCTTTACAGTTCTTTTAGCAGGTGTTTATCCGTTTTGGCATCGACAGCAATATTTTGTAGCTACACAGCAGACATGCAGAATAAGATTCCTTTCCACACTTACAAAGAATAATTACCCCTTATGTGACTTACAGCTGCTCCAGTCATTCATTGCTGATGTCCTCCTTCTCCAAACCAACACTATGAAAGTATTGCTGCTTCTGGAATTTACTAAGAGAAACATAATCTCCAAGTTCTGTCTATAGAGAGTGACCAAGGTGTTACACTGGCTTCCTTTAAAAGCTAAGGAAGATGCTTCCCTATGAACACAAACAGAAAAGCCTCAGAGGAAATATTGTGTGCTGTTTTGATGATAAGAACCGTTTAAAGAGCCTGAATAAGACAAAATCAGTGTACAAGTAAAATTAAAACACTCCCTTCGCTTCCTAACAAATTTTACTCCAACAAAAGAAAATTTTCTTTTCCTTCTGATATGCACAGAGGTGTGAGGATGTCTGCAAGGACAAAGTCAAAGACACTGTTTTCTCACTGTAGCTGAGGTGAACCCCTCCCTGGAATAAGTGAAGTAGCTCAGGTCAGTAACCACCTTTGAATTAACCACTTCCCTGTGTAATAGCCTGAATGCAGCTCTACAAAAACACCAACTGCTGAAGAAGAGGGTATCTGAGCTCTTACTATGGACAAAGCTGAAATTAGACCTGCCCCCATAGTGAGACCTCTTGCAAGGACACAAAAATTCATAAATCCTGCATGAGCTCAGAGTATAGCATCAGTCTTGTGGAAAAGAAAAGCTATATAATGTTAGATGTTTAAACCCAGCGGCCCAGTTCCCTGGCAGTACAGGATGCAGTCAGTAGGTTATGCTGAGCTGCTCTGTCTGAGGATCTGAGCCCGCATTTCCTTACATGTGAAAATGTTTCTCGCATCGCTGATGAATGCATTTACACTAACTGCGTTTTCAATTATCCTGGTTTCTGCATTTACTAGAACCATTTTATCTTCAAAAGAAATCAAAATATTGTTTAAAATGTTGTACCTTTGTTTAGCCAGCTTGGATTTGAAGTGACCTGTATTTTTAAATAAAACTCTATCGCTTTATGCTAAAATAAGTAACAAAATGGTAGAGAAATACATTGTATTTCACATCTTTTGGGTAGATTAGGCCAGTTGTTCTGAAAGTGAAATGGACACTTCATACCAGCAATATTTTCCAGTGATCTCTAGCCTCATTAGGCATTCTCAGTACACCCAGAAGAGTAGTGTAAATAAAATACACTGTTTTCTGATGAGCTTTGATGAGCAGATGTTTGGGGTTTTTGTTGATTCATGTCTGGGATGTTTTTAAAACTTTTCTGCTTGTGTTCCATTTCCTGTTGAAGGAATTCAGAATGACCCAGATGAAAAGACACAATTGTGACTGTGTCTGCCTGGATGTCGCCCAGGCCAGCAGCTGTGCAGTGGCCACTGCAACGTGCCTGACTTGCGGGAGGAGAAATTATGTAATTTGGTGTTTAGACTACTTGTGAATTCATCTTTTGGTACAGATGAAATACTGCACCTCTATGCATTTCCTATTATCACTTGTCTGGAAGTTTGGCAGTGCAGTTGAGGATACAAGACAATGCACTTGGTGAATCTCTCCTTTTGCTGTTTGGTGATTCATGCACGTGAAATCCATAGACATTTTTAGCAGAAACAAAGTGAGTAAATCAAAACTGGAATTCTTTGTCGTTCTAAAATGATTTAGACTAAAACAATAAATAATCGATATCTGGTTGCAGGTTTTGTTTTGAGTTTTTTATATCTTTCATTTCATTCAAACTGGAATGTTGATGCATTAAAATATATTGATAACTATTTGTTCACCTTGAGACGAACATAGAATTTCTTTCTCTATGACAGCCACAGGCTAATTATAAGTCTAATCACATGTTCGATTTTTCTAATTTTTCAAGCTAAAAACCGTGATCTGTGATAATTGTAAATAGCAGAGATAAAAATAGATGGCAGTGGGATGCTCCCAGACTCTGAAATATACATGTATAAGAACTGAAAATGCATCAAGATTACAGGAATGTACTAATGGAACAGGAAAACGTGGCAAACGGAGTAGAAGGAGGTGTGGAATAAAAGCCAATATAAGTTATCAAGGAGGAAAAGGAAAGCAGAATCAAGCCAATAAATCTGGGCAAATATGTGAAAGCAGGAATGCAGAGGTAGATCCTGAGGTGATTCACAAGATAATGCAATTGAAAATAATTAAACCTCTCTGAAGCAGTGGAAATGTGAGCAACAAAATAGCTGGGTTTTGGGAGGCCCTACCAAACACAGTTTCTGAAGTGACAGAAGATAAAGTTGCTGCAGTTCTATCCACAGTCCACAGATTCAGAACCCGCAAATGGACATTCTGATACAGAGGAGAAAGGAAGTTCCTCTTCTCACAAGCGGTAATGAAGAGATCACGAAAGAGAAGGATGCATCGACTGGGGGGGTGTAGGGGATGTTTCACAGAATAATAGAAGTCCTGTGCAGAAAGGCACACTGTGAACGTCACCCTTGGCTTCAGAACAGAGATTTTCATTCTGTCTCAAGATTAAGAGCATGTAGCTGCATTTGGAAATACCTGGCAGAATGCTTTGCTTATTTTAAGGAGAAATTGGATGTGAAATCAATCTAGCAAAAGGCACAAATGAAAAGATATATACAATGATTTCCTGGTCTTTTAAAACACATTTATTATACACTTCAGAAGAAGGATATTATTTTCTCAGTAAAACAATTATTTGACAGAATTAGCTGGGACATATTTTCCCCGACTCTTTCCTTGAAAAACAAGTATTGAAATGCTTTTCATGGGAAAAGGCTTTTTTAGATGAGTTTCTTGTTTTGAATAGTTTTGAAACAAAGTAATGGAGATGTTGAAACATACTAGTTGAAGGTTGTAAAAACAGTTTGGTTTTAATATAATGCTTAATGAAAATGAAAATACAAATTAAAAAAAAATATAATCTAAATTTACTGCTAGAATATTTTTCAGTAGCATGATTTGAATTTGTAAGATGGGAAGATTTTTGATATTTAAATGACTTCAGCAGTTCTGCATCCAGACAAAAGTACATTCCACACAAAAATAATTGACAGGCCTGTGATTGGGATAGTCACTTGAGTTTAAGGGTCAGGTTCATGACCTGTTTTGTACTGTAAATGTAAACTGCTTATAATGTAAATTTGGCAAAGCTGCCTTATTTAACTGCAATTAGTTAAAGATTCTTAGAAGAGTTTTGAATAATTTAGACCTATTTGAAATTCTCCTTATCCCATTATATAAAGGAGAATACTTTGTTTTTTACAGGAAGGATATCATTAAAGACAGAGATATCACAATGCCTTACTTTTATCAAGTTTATTAACAAAGTAAACTGCTTGCTTTCCACTTGATTTAATTCATACATATTAAACCATCTCGTAACAGGCATCTGCAAACGCATTTCTTTGGTATGAGAGACTTCTTTGAATAGCACACTCAAAAAAATGTTGCTGATTATTTTTCTGTGTTAAAGACTTGTTTATTGTGTGTACGTACACTTGACAATTTTATTTAGTTTTCTTATTCTGAACTCACTACAGAGGAAATTTGGCTCCAATACCTTTTATGAAATGAAAGCGTCTATATAGGACCTTCCCGAGCACACTGTCCCATGCTGATTGGACTCACCCTTAGGAGAGGGATGATCTAGGATACAAGTCCTTACTCCCAGGACAGTTTCCTTATTTTTTTTCCCAGTGACAAGTTAACATTAAATGCGTATTTCTTCCAAGGACCTACACCAGCACCAGTTTTGTATTCACAACCCCTCTCTTTGGTGACACTCTCATCATTTATTATGCCCAGATCTTCAAAACTACATTAAGTGTTCTGCTTGCCATTTGCAGACACAGTCATGCTGGAGAAAAATGTATGCCCCTTGTCCAAAGGAAAACTTCCTGCAGCATCCAGGTGTGCATTAATATTAAAACCCACCAAAGTAGTAGCACAAAAGAGGGATTTTGAGACCCCAGGATTAAAGGACCCTTTGGTAACTCTCTTTCCAATTGCAAAATGCTAAATACCTCAAACATGTACTGCGATTTTGGTAACAGAAGCAGCTGTTAATGCTGTTATCTGTAAATACTGGTACAGGAAATTCCCTGTACAGAGGCAGAAATAGCATCTGTAGCACTGTGATAAGCAGTCAATCATTTTAAAAGGATGTCTACACTTCAACCACCCCTTTTGGAATTGACCAAAACCAAATTATTTGTATAAATATGTATGCAAATAGGATTCAGCTGTAATTTATGAGGGAACCACCTAAAATATATTCCATTTACAGGGAAAATGCATCTCAGAATAGTGAACATCTAAACACATTGGAAATGCATTCTTTACAGAAGCAAAAAATGTAGCCCTAAAATCACAAATGATCATAGATGATAGAATGACAGTTCAATCAGCTGAATTAAGAATGTGCAACTCCTGAAATGCTGTTATATACAAACACAGATTTAAAAGCATTATTTTAAAAGCATTATATTAAACACAGATTCTAAAGCAGAATTACCTTCACTTGCTGCCCCAGCTCTGGAGAAATAACTCACACTACACAAGGGATAAATGTCTCACAAATATGCCAAGGAGGGATCATGAAGTATTAAATTAGTCTTATACGTTATGATTATTTTTTAAACAGTAGGAGCATAAAAAAATAGAACAGCGTGCCTTGATCTTTGTAAGTCTATATCTTGTTTATTTATTTTTATTTTTAAAAAGCCTGCTTTATACTGTATTAAAACTTGGAACATTCATCTACAAATAGATAATACTCTCAAAAGACAAGCTAATTTTTCTAACTAAAAATGCATTTAGAAACAACTTGGCACAAGTATTTGTTTTACATTCAGTATTAAACTGGCACCATGTCTGGTCTCTGGCAGCATTGACTATACTCCCCTTTGTTTGCTACCACTCTGTGCTCCAGCACTGAAGCCAACACCTGTGGCCATATAAAAGGCTACGTTCAGCAGCTGCAGGACTCGGATGTCCATACTGAAAGAAATTTCTAAAGCATAAGCATTTGGATGTGTGGCTGGTTTCCTCGTCTGAGTCTTTTCAAGGCCTTCTTTGGCGGTCCGCGCTGCTGGGTGCTGCATCTATCAACTGTCTGCAGTGTTACTACTGACCAGTGTGTAGTGGTGACATGGCACAGCCTCAGACTCAGAAAAGATGCTCTTGGTTATGCTGATGTAAGGCTGCCTTCACTGGAGACAGCTCCTTGCAGGGCTTGTCAAACGTGACACCACTGATAGAGACACATATAAAGAAGGGCAGGGTCTACTCTAAATATCAATATGAAAGCTTAATACTAGCGAACTGTAACACAAATTTCTGCTTAACACTTTGTTCTCTGAAAGTGATTTGTTTGATCCACAGAAAAGATGAATACAAGTCCAATCATTACAAATATAGAAGACCTACTCTTACTTGGGATCAAGTAATGATAGAATCAGAAATGTGCTCAGAGTTGCTACTTGAAACTTGTAAGAGCAGCTGAACTTAACTCTACTATTCAGAAAATTGAGAACAAAAATGNCAAATGACCAAACACACAGAGAAGTCCTGATGCAGTGTATTTTTGAGCCACATCTTACATGGAATACTAAAGTATCATCTCAGACTCATCTGTACACTTGATGATCAGCTTTTGATTCCAATACCCACATTTTCTGTTAATTTCAACCTTGATCTAATGTTCAATCATTTCAGTCAATAAGAGGAGCACTTTTGTTAAATGATGCATTCTGAAAGCTCTTGGAAGATTTTTCACATGTAATAAATTAAATGATGACCCTGCTGATTTACCAGAATTGCTTCTCTTTAGTGGCAAGACAAGGGAAAGATGGAAAGTCACAGTATCATTACTAATGCTGATTTTAGGATCCAGCTGCGTTTTAGTTTCACGTGTGCATTTATTACCTGAATTTTCAAGCTGCTACCACCTGCTGAGAAGATGAGGATGAGCTGGCATGTTGCTGGTATAATTATTAATGATCTCACACTGGCAAAACAAAATTTGCTGCAAGCCAATTACTGATGGATAAAGCACATTGCTCTATTTCACAAAAAAACGGAATTTACTGTTACTGAGTATAGACAACTCAGATCATATGACAGACTTCCTGCAGGTCTCTATACTCACTGATATTTGACAAAACAGTATTTTTCTATGTTTTGTGTACCAGTTCAGATTGGCCTGCATTAAATTACAATGTAACTTTGGTAAAAAACAAACACAGTGGTGGCTGGATCCCAATATGTGTGACATGATTCACTACCTATGTAGAGTGTTTGCTGAAGACAAACAGCTTTTCATCAGATCTAGTGAGGAATATGGAAAAATTCAAACCTACAACCCATGATGTTAGTGCAGTCTAGTAAAGACTATGAGACCAGGTATTTGTTTTATCAGTATTTCTGCAATGTCATGACAACGCTGATCTTTATTTCACAGAAGTTTGGTATATAACTGCATGATGCAGGTAAAAACCTTCCTTTTTTAGTCGACCTAATCATAAACTTATGTTTCTTTTTTGTTGTCCAACATTTTGCCAAAGGTCAGTAGGATGAAAAATTCATCCTACGAAAATCTACGAGAATCCTACCAAATTCTTCCTGGTGATAGTAATGAAAAAAGGGCCCAAGACAAGTGAATGACTGCAATTGAACAAAGTCAGATTCCCAGCATAATGTTCTTTACAATCCAAGACATAAATTGTTTTTTTCCAGCTTTACCTGAAACACTCTGTGACATTATTATAGCAGTCTAAGGCAAGAGCGATGTAGGTTTGGGCTCAACAGTGCCATGCAGAAAACAATTAATAAATAAAGAGCACTTGGTGTCAAAACCATTTTTTTTCAATATTGTGTTGTAAGGTCACCTGCAATTTGCTTTTTACGAGTAACACTTGGTCCTTTTAACTTTTTTTAGAAATAAGAGCCTTGACTCAGTATTTTTATGCACATAAAAATGTAAGTTATATGTTTATATCACTACTGACTTCAGTAAGTTTAGCTCAATTCAGGTACTGAAATAACTTTACAACTTGCTATTATATTATCGCTATTTTCACTAGTGAGACATCGAAAAATTTGTTCAGAAGTGCAGTAAAAATATCAAGTAAAGCTTGATGTAGGGCCAATTCTTTCAGCACCCAAATGCCCAGCTAATGATAACTTAACTTATTGAGTACCATATTATAATGATAGTCCTTCAAACTGGTTTTGCAATGTTTTTATCCAGAGATCACTCAGAATATTTTTGATCTGATTTTTGAATAATAGAACACACTAAATGTTTTACAAAGGCTATATATATATAATTGAATAGAAATAATATATTATTGAAAGTTGCTCCACAGTAGAAAATTAAGAAAATTATCTTTTCAGTGTACCAAGTACTATGAAGAACCCGTTCCCAGTTTCCTAAAGACATCATAACAATTACATAAATAATCCTGAGAGGATATAAGAGATCATCTGAGGTGGATATAGCAACACAGATCACCAGTGCAGATATTTACTAACCTCTTCAAAACCTCTGAAGTGGTAACAATCTTACTCTAGTGGTAAGACTCTCATCAGATTATTCCAACCTAATTGAAGCATTTTTTCCTAGCAACACTTTAAATCTGCCCACATAATTCTATTTCTTGCCTTGATCTCATCAGGTACAAACAATTATTGATCTTTGCTCTTTAACTGTCCTACAATTAAAAAAATAAAGTAAAATCTCCATTCCTAAAGCTTTTTCTAATTGGTCATGTCTTTTTTTTTTTCTTTAAATATTCTTTCTCTTCACTGGACCCTCGAAACTTGTATCTGTGTGTGGTGGTCAGTGATCACAGTGCCATTCCAGCAATGGAACCTTGTGCCACATTTATACTGAAGGCCCTTGTTATAGCTGAAAACAGTATCTGCTGCTTTTAAAGGGCAAGAAAAATTTTTTTTGAAAATTTTTGATGTTTTCTTTTGCAGTGAAAGTCTCAACACATGACACAGCAGCATGGCCAGCCGGCTGAGAGCGATATTCAGCTTTCACATCTCACACGCAACATTCTTTTTCAAAATTTCAAAATAAACCAGTATGGCTTTCTGTACTTACATTACACTTACGGCTCGCCACAACTCCTGAAATATATCCCATTGTACTAATGCTGAGACAGTTACTCTGTATCTATGATTCTTCCCAGCTATGTTTATCCTTTATACCACCTTTATCACATTTCACCTTCTTGATCTATCTATTTGGCAGGATCACTTTAAACCCTGAACCCTTACTACTCATACCTTGGCCAGGCTCAGTACCCACCAAAGTCTTTTTCTGTGCTGTCATGCAAATTCAAAGACAAATCCCTTGCACCTCACCTGAGACCTGCTCTTTTAAAATACGCCATGAGCAAAAATGTTGGGGTTATGGTTTCTACTTTTCAAATTGCCAAGCTGTAGCTGAACCTCTGCTTTCTGTTTTTTTCTGTGAGAATGTCAGGCCCAAGGCAGTATCACGGATACACCAAACCTTATACTTACTGCTGAGCCAGATACTCTGCCAAAGGTGGAAGTTAGATAAGCTGATAAACTGATCGTAAATAAACTCCACAATTTCCCTCAAAATAAGAGGGAAAGCGTTAAATTTCCTGTACCATTATTTGAGTTCTCCAGACATCTTCTGTTCTCTTCTGTTCACTTATCCTCCTCGAGTTCTTGGAGACAAAAGCCTAGAGATTGCTACTCTGTGTATTGTAGGATTAATTCTAACAGGCCACCAGTACTTGTACAACCCTTCTGCCAGGTTTAGATTGTCATAGAACACTTCCAACTTTAAAGGAGTTGCTAGTAAAACACTAGTCAGAAATGAGCGAAAATTAAATTTACCTTGTGCACAGTGAGCTATTTTTCCTCATCTGCAGCCATGACTGAGTTGGCTTTATGAACATGTAATTAAAAGGAGCAAAGGGGAAGAAAAAAGCATTAACAAGGCACATAAGCAGGCTCACACATGATTCCTAATTTCTACAGAATATAACTATTTTACAGTCCTTGCCTCTGGTGAACCAACTGCTAGGCCAGCTGGTAGCTCTCCCCTCTGCTCTCCCGCTCTTCAGTCACAGTCAGGGACTGAAAAGTCTTGCTGGGAAACACAGCTGAGTCCAAATGGATGCTGACATTTTGTGAAAGCAGTTTCCAGCTTGTTGGCTGCCATCCTCCCTGATGTCCTGTATGGCCCCATGCTGCTCTACAGCCCCTCTGCCACTCTCCATCCTGGGACCCCTCAGCTCTGGGTAATCTCTGCAGTTTAACTAGCAACTTCAGCCATTCCAGCTCTCAATAAGGCTGCACACAGTGTGGAAAACTAACACTGACCTCTTGAAGGCTAGATACTTGCACCTCTCAAGTCTACATTGGATATTGACAGTGCTAGGTGAGTGGCTGGACTTGACCTTAAGGGTTTTTTTCAACCTGAATTATTCTATGATTTTCTTCTTGAACAGCTTCTCACACGTCACACGAACTCCTCCAGCCTTCTTCTGTGGTTTCAGGGCCCAAGTTTTTTTTTCTGGTGCCAGAAAATGCTGTCACCAACTAGTGAAATCACACTACAGGCATACTTGTGCTAGGTCAAAAATCCCATGAATTCACAGATACACAGCTCCACTTGATTGTATGCCTCTTTTAAAGTTAAATACCTCTCAGTCACAATAAAACAACATATATAAAGTGAATGCTCTTCTGCTCTACTAATTTGGTTTTTCTCACTTAATTCCCTTTAGAGATGATATAAAATATTACCTGAGCTTTTCTTCCCTGCTGGACTTCCCTTTCCTCTGGGTATCTTAAGGAGGCACGGTTTTTGTTTCAGCCCTTTCCTTCTATGCTTTGCATAACTCAAATAAATGTTCTTCAGCATGCTTTTCCCCTGGCCTGTCTGTGTTCCTGGCACTTTGCTGTTAATATTAATTGTATTAAGCATTGGGTCATAATTAAGCCTTTTTGAACCTGGAAGGAGGATAAGAGAAAGAGAAATGTATTGAAACAAAAGGACCCTTCAGGCTTTAGCTTTCTGTGCCACTCTTCACTTGCTCACTTTCCCATGTTAAATAATGAGCTGAATTTTCCTTCATCTTTCTCTTAGGTCTAATGCCTCTTGCAAAACCTGCTGTCCTTTTCCATAATGTCCCCTGCTAGATCCAATTAATTTTGTATTTTTGCCGTTCTCCCTAGTATCTTCATTCTGTCACAGGACAGTGATTTCCCAGTCTGTGAGTTTGGCAGAACATCAGGAAGGGAGATTTAATATAATAGCTGAAGCCACCACCTCATCAGAGTTTGTGAGGTCCAAGACTTCTACAGGGTGTAACCCCAAGTGTGGCACATGGGAATGACTTGGAAAGATGCAACAAAAGTGCATTCCCGGCCTGAACTGAAAAGTTAACATAGGTGGCTCCAGCAGTACAGAGACTGGGGTTCTGCAGGGAGCGGAGGGGCTGTCAAGAAGATGAATGGAATGATACAACAGAGAAACCTATGTCGATAATATGATTTAATTGTTCAACCCCCAAGAGTGAGCAGCAACCGAGTCACATGCAACAAAACCAAGAAGAAAGCAGGACAGAAAGGCGGGGAAAGCAGGCTGAAAGCAACATTCATTTGTCTACCACTGCTGCTGAAGGTTTGTCCAAGTGTATTTTGTCATTCTACCTTCTGTGAAGGACTTCTGCCTTTTACAACACTGACAGCTGCTAAATACTTCCTTCTTCACAGACAGCTACTGTGTCAAGCTGGAATTCAGGCTTACTGCTTGCCTTCCCCCATAAGACCTTATTCATAGCTTCCCACTTAAGCTCCAAAGATCAACTTGCAAGCGCAGCAACACAATGCTGAGGGAGTTCACCTTCCTTCAATTTGCTTCGATGGGGCTGCTCAGAGAGACAGGGAGACATCTGGCAGGCAAAGGAAGGATCTCTGACAAAAATCTGGACAAGGTTAATTTCTGGCCTCACCGACAGAGATCCTACAACTCAACATTAATGATTTTTTTTTCTTTTTCCAGTTACTCTGATAGTAAGGTGATGCTTACTTTTATTTTTTTAACCGCATCTCAGGTCCACATTGAAATTTTATGTTGTGTAAAGGTAGTGAAAATTTACTCAACAATTACGTGTCTTTACAGTATTCTCAATAACAAAAGATACACTGAATCTTACTTCCTCCTGCATGAAACTGCATCACAAGACCTAATCAGAATTTGAGAGATGACCCAATGTAGCATCCCCTGAATCCAAGCTGGAAAATGTCATGTCTTTATCAAAGACATGCTGATGAGTTCAGAGTGGCTGAGTTCAGAGCCATAAGAATTAATTATTAACCACGCTGTTACAGTGTGCTGAAACTGTCCTTGGTGTGATATCACATGCTTAAAAATAATGTCTCAATCTAATTAAGTGTGTGAATTTAGATGAGAAAGGTAACTGCAGGTTGTGCACTTCGTTTCTTAACAATCTGTTGAACTTGTAAGACCACATCTGTAATTATGTGCTTGTTTTCTTGTTACCCGTAACTATATCTTGAGTAGAAATATTTTGAAATTATGCTATATTTTTCTCTTTCCAGTTATCGAATATATTGTATAATGCTTCCCCAGAATTTCCTTTATGGGTCCAGCAATCATTAAAAAAAATTTCAGTAAAAACAACAAACAAACAATTATGAAACAATACAAACTCTTTCATTTTCTTAGATTATTCATTTTGATTCAAATTCAGGTATTTAGGCAGCATATCAAGGTAAAAACTCACCGAAATGTAGTGCTTGTATATATGAGAAAATTAACTTCTATAGCCATAATCAAATAATTGAACAGATTTAGTTAGCTCAGTGTAATTCCCTATTTCTTTCATAGAGTAATTATCCTGGAATAAAGCCACTTTAATTCTGGAATAGACTGTCCACACGGGGAACTATATTGAAACAGCTGTAGTAAAATAATTATTTGACTACAGCTATGCTGCACGCTTCCCCCCTGAAAGCAAGCCATCAACATAAAAATCTTGCCTCTTTTGCAGAAGCCCAGCTATTTTGGCTCAATCCCATTCCACAAACAAAGGCAGAGGACTTTCCCAGCAGAAAGAACACACAACTCGGAGAACAGCTTTTACCTCTCAATTCCTCACTGAGTGGTGAGGTGCAGTGATGCACTTACAGTTTTTTACCGGTTAAACAGTTCTGAGATGCTCTGGGATGTGGAATGGAGACTGTGGATAGAAAATGCAGCCTTTTTTGTAATTAACTATATATTTTATGAAAGTGTAGTCCATCACAGAGGTAACTTCAGATGAAAGGAGCAGAAGATGGGCTGCGGCAGCACTCCCTCCCTCTGCTGGCCTGTGGATACCTTGTGCCTCGCAGGTATTGCCTCTTACCTCCACTACTCTGGCACAGCCTGAGGGCAGAGCCTTTCTCTGCCTTGACCTTCCAAAGTTTGGAAGTCCCACAGGCTCACTCCCATCTCAGCTTACACCAAGGCAGATGCAGAGAAGTGGCCGTTCTTCTCTACTTCTTTGTGCTGCTGTCACTTACGAAGTGAACTGAAGAGTGAATAGAGCTGTAACATTCTGCTTATTGAACCGTGTTTTTGTTTCACTACCATTAGTTAAAACATTTTAGTATTCTAAACTTAGAGCACCGGCTTTGGCTGGTCGATTACATACTATGTGAATCCAATACCCAATTTTTGCAGACGAAGGAGTTTTTCCTTCAGCCACACAGCTACTCAGTCAGAGGTATTTCACCTCAAAGGCCCTTTAAAATTTGGCTGCCCAAGCTCTCAGTGGGACATAAAAGTTCACAACTCTTGCAGAAGTCATTTGAACGATAAAGATAAGAAAGCTGGGTCACAACTTACCTCGATCTGTGTCATACAGGAAAACAAAGCGGTTCCATTCATAATGATCCAGCAAGCTCAGGAGGGCTCCGCGCAGGGATGGCCGCAGCTGCAGCACGAACTGACTCTCACCCTCCGTGGGGAAACTTGGCGTGATAAGTGAGATGTGCAAGGCGCTGCAGAATGAGGTCAAGGTATGTACTGATCTCTTATCATATAGTCCAAAAATGGCAAAAACTCCCCTAGAATACTGGGAGCAAACTGAAAGAAACAAAGAAAGAAAGAAAGAGAGTTTAAGTAGTGACAAAATCTGTAAACATGTACTTCCACATTTAAAGATCTCCAAATTTTTATTTGAAGACTTGCAATTCTGCCTGTACAGTTAAATTCAATTTTCACATGTGTTTTATTCTGGAAATCAATAAATAAAGAGCTAAAAAACATTTTGTGACTTTCTGATCCCATTCATAGAACACTGAAGCATCTATAGTGGTTTTGCTCCAAAATAAGATATAAAATAAATAACACGTATTTTTGCATACCAGTGAAAAAATCAACATACAATGTTTTAGCCATAGCTCTGCATACTATCAAGCACTTCCATTACCTAGAACTGAAAAATGTTCACATTCTAAAATGTGAAAATTATCAAAAAATATTACTGACCTTGTAAAGGAAATCTGGACATTCTGAATTTTAACAGTGTAGAACCTTTGCTCCCTTTTAAGCAGGAAGCTCTTGTGGTACATTAAAACACTCCTACAGACATTGAGTAAGAAAAACCTACTTCATGAATAATCTCCTTGACTTTAAGGGGGCAGTTTAAGTAAAACATAGTAAGTCAATGTGATCAGACTTTTGCCCCAACCCTTTGGTTTCTACTCTGTGCTACCTGAAAACCAGAAAACAAATGACCTGAATATATATTCTGACTTTTGAATTGCTCTTGGACTTATTTAAGACATAGGGAAAGACTTCTATTGATTTCATCAGACTGGGAAAGGACTTTACTGATCTCTGCACATAAAAGCAGGCATATGGGTATTTTCTTAAGCAAATATTGCATTTCTATCAATTCATAAAGGGTCTAATGAAAAACAACCCATTCTTTGGAAGTACAAACCAAGTTATTAGAAACTGTGTAATCATTAATAGTGTTACCTATCCCAGAATCACAGAAAATGGAGAAAGGAACAGTCAGTTAGGGGATCATCATATACAAGTATGTATTCCCTATGCTCTCCTGATCCAGATCCTCTTTTCTCACAGTCCATTCTTACATGTTGCCTAAACATGGGAAAACTTAATAAACCCTCCCACTAGCCTGGAGGTCACAATCATTCTGCACGTGCAGCACAGTCAGGGTACAGTGTACACCCTTAGCAAATTCAAATCAGTTCAGCTTTAATTTTTTCATATTACATTTACTGCATAAAGAGCTGAAAATACAAAGCGTGCATTTTTCTCCTAAGACTTGGGTGATTTACCCAGTTCTGATGCCAGAACTGGAGTAAGTGGCTTGAGGACTATTTTGTGCTCCTCTACTGCTATGGCTCCCATCCTAACGATTTTTATAGCCAGATTGTCTATCAGTAAAGCTTTTTCAAAAGCTTTCTTCCTTTCCCTAAGTTCACCTTCAATGTACACATCTCTTACAAACCCTCTTAATATTTTCTTTGCTGGACCACACAAAACAGATTCCCACAGACCCCTGAAACTGCCATTTGCGAAATTAGTGGCTTGCCATTCCACTAATCATCACAGGGAGCAATGCTCTCTGCTTTCCCAGCTTCATCTCATCTTGCTTGAACACACATGACCAACATGCTGAGAATTTCAGTTGAAGAATTTCTGCTTTTTTTTACATTATTCCCTCATCTCTACTATAAAATATTTTTGCTGACATATCCTAAGACAACTCTGTGTTTTTTCTAATCGGAACCTCAGTGATGGCTGATGATCATGTTGGGATCAAAATTCTGCTCCTTCTTCCTTCTGGGCCATTTGAAAATGATGAGCTTCTGCTTACAGCATAGTATTTTCATTAGTCACAATTATTTGTTTTCCATCATGCCACGCATATTACCTTACTCCTCAAAATTATTTACTTCTGTGCTTACAGTCTTAGTCTGCTCTGCTTGATGTACTTATCTGCCTCTCCAGCAAATTCCATCATGGTACCCTGACTTTTTATCTTTGTGTCTGCTATAAAATTAGACACTTATTATCTTCCTCCTGTAATTGTGCTTCTCCGGCCCAGTACCTCCTCTTCCACCAAAATTTGTTGCCATCTTCTCCATTGTTTCATGCTTGTCTTTTGACTCCATTCGTCTCCGCTTCCATAAATCACTTCTCTTAAGAGCATGTCTATTACATTCTCTTGGCAGTTGGAAGACAGAGATCAAGTCTATACTGTCTAACTTAGGAACTTCTGGTTGCATTTTATGCCATTTTCATGGTACTTCCACATTTTAAAGCTTTCTTTCCATCAAAATCTGTTCTATAACTTCACTGATCATACGTATCACAACTTACTTAAAAGCTCTAGTAAGAGGCACTTGTAATTGCATCTGCCCTTCAGTAAACCTATTCTTGAAGAACCAGGGAAGAAAGATGCAATTTCTCTGTTCCCATTAGTCATCACACCTCTTTAGAGATCAACATTTTCCTTGAGTGAAAATCAATGTGAAATACCTATTAGTTTTAATCTCCAAACCAGATTTTTCTGCCTTTCTGTCCCATCATCAATATAGAACAGCTTCAATTATTTCCCTATTTCCTGTATTTTTATTTAAATATGTAAATGACCTTCTACTGTTGTTTTAATGTCCTTTAAAAGTTTCATTTTTCAGTGGAAGCCCTAACTTAGGCTCTCATTTCTGCAGCAAATGTCCTTTATATCTCCTTTTAAGAAAAAAAAAATCTTTCTTATTATTAATCCTTTTTAAACACTCGTTTCTTGTATCTTCCTTCCATAATCATTCATTCAGTCACATCCTGTACGTTACTTTCCTCTGCAAAAGGATTTCTCCGTGTATTACAAGTATTTCTGTGAGGATATGGCAGGCCTTCTCTATTTTTAAACACAGTTCAATTAACTCTGACAACTGAAATAATTGAACACAAACTTCATGTATGTAAGTGGTAGTTACTTAATGTGTTTCTTGCTTAGACAAAATCCTTCCTAAGGCTCCTTGTTGTTTTACTTCTTTGCACTTTTACAGGGGCACAGAGTACTTTTTGTAACACACGGTCCTTGCAGTAGGAATCCACATGATGAAAAATTCAAGAAATCAATGCCAAGCTGTGAAATTGTACACTTAGTGGAGTTAAAGCTCGAATTCATTTTCAGGATGGAGAAAAAAGTCAAACTTGAAATTTCATTAAATAACATTATATAACCCTGAAGTACTTATAACTTAAAGTAACAGAATAATAATTCTTCATGTTCAAAGAAAACTATCCTTGCCACAGTCTAAATCGAAATGTGATAAAACATTATCTGAATACCATTAGAGTCCTGAAATAGCCAATCCAAGAAAACTTGTGCTATTATACTTGAGATCAAGACTGGGAAGTAACTGAAGAGTGTCCTTCTTTGCTCCTTGATCAGAAAAAATGCTAAGATGAGTGTTATGAGAATTTTTTCTTACTCAGTACAAAACCCATAGAGAGGAAAAATGCCTGTGACACTATGGAGATGAAACTTAAACATATGCAGAGATGCTGCAACACTCCCGAATCAATTTTACAGTAATCAGCAGCGACCACAAAAATCAGCAAAGCCATGAGGATTTGCATTCCGACTCACTACTGCTCTCAGAAAATGCCTCCAGGCAAACATGACTACCTGGATTTCCCAATTCTTTTTCCATTTCTCTTACACTTCCAACGGCATTTTACTTATTAAAAATGCACTAAATTATGCTTGGTAAAACAGTTGCATATTAGCATTCTAAGAAAATTTTGTTCAAGATTTTTTCCCTCATAAATATAAAGCAGTGACAAGAACACTTTTATGAGCATACTTTGAAAAATATTGAATAATAATTTGTCTTTAAACCAGGTATCTCTTCATAGCTGTCAACTTACTATCCGTATTACACATACTATTTTCTCCTGCAGATTTTTCAATGCCATTGGTCTCACCAACGATGAGATGAATGTGGAGGTCAGACTCATAGAATCATAGAATGGTTTGGGTTGAAAGGGACATTACAGGTCATCTAGTTCCAATATTCCCTGCCATGGGCATGGGCACCTGCCACTAGATCAGGTTACTCAGAGCCCCATTCCATCTGGTCTAGAACATCTCCAGGGATAGGGAGCCCACAACCTCTCTGGGCAAACTTTTCCAGTGCCTCACCACCGTCACAGTGAAGAATTTCTTCCTAATATCTAATCTAAACCAACCCTCTTAACGCTTAATACCATTCCCCTTTGTCCTGTCACTACATGCCCTTGTAAATACACTCTCTCCATCTTTCTTGCAGGCTCCCTTCAGGTACTGGAAGGCTGCAATTATGCTTCCCTGCAGCCTTCTCTTCTCCAGTTCTGGTTCTTCTCGTGAAGCCCGACTGGTTCTCTCAGTCGGGCTTCACGGGAACAGCACTCCAGCCCTGGGAACAACTAAGTGTCCCACCTCTGGACTGGCTCCAACTGACTCCTCCCTGTGCTGGGACCCCAGAGCTGGATGCAGCCCTGCAGGTGGGGTCTCAGCAGAGCAGAGCAGAGGGGCAGAATCCCCTCCCTGGCCCTGCTGCCCACACTGCTTTGGATGCAGCCCAGGGGACATTTGGCTTTCTGGGCTGTGAGTGCACATTGCCAAGACATGCTGAGCTTCTCATCCACCAACACCTCCAAGGCTTTCCCCCAGGGCTAGTCTTGATCCTTTCTCCATCCAGCCTGCTCCTCTCAGAACAGACTCCAGAAAAAAACATTGCAATGAACCTTAAATAGCTAAGGTAGTGTTAATGCAGTAGTTGTAACATGAATTAGATGTGTTCTTTTCTATCAGATTGTACTATGTGGTAGTTCAATCACTTTGAAAGAATAGGTGACTCACAGGACCTTCAGTTAAGAAAAGATATTGTAACGCCAAAATGGAAAAATTGTATATACAGAAGGGTTTACTGAGACACATGGTCAAGTCACGTGGTCTTCTTTCTCTGTAAGAGAAATACTTCCCAAAGTTCCTGCTATTGCTCTAAAGACAAGTCCCTAACTTAAAACACAAATCTTATCTTGAAAAACGAAAAGCAAAAAATTCCAATAACTTCTTATTTCCAAGTTGTACCCATATAGTTTAAATCCTCTACACAATACATTTACAAAGAATAAGTAGTGTACAGCTGGTCCGCCAACAGTGTTAGTTTTGCTCAGCAGCAAACAGGAAACAGGTATAGGAACCATATATGTAGGAATCTGGAAGATCTGCAGCCTAACACCAAAGCAACATGATAGATGCTGCTTCAGAGTCACGACTCGCTGACCCTGAGTGTTCCAGGACACAGGTTCTGGAATAAGCATTTTAAAATGATTTCCCTACATTTTTAACCCCTGTATGGGAAGCCCTGGCACAGTTAGCTGTTACAGATATACTGACAGACACCCTCATCTGTCATAAAAACTCAAATTATGGAAGCACCAAAATTGAAAGACTCAAGACTAGTTTACATTGTGGAAGTTTTCAGATATGAGGACAGTCTTTCATTGCTGTCTCTTCTCTTCCTCCTATGTTTTGGACAGCCAAACGGGGATTAGGGATTGTGATCGGTCAATGACAACTTGTGTCTGACTCTCCTTCCTCCTCAGGCTGCACTATCTCACTGCTCCTGTGCAGTGTTTTTTATCCTTTACTAAATGTGTTATCACAGAGGTACCACAGCATCACCGACATGCCCAGCTTTTACCAGCAGCATGTCTGTTTTGGGGCTGGATGAAAACTCTCTCTGTCTGACACGGGAATGGCTCCTGGCATCTACTCACAGAGGCTGCCCCTGTAGTCCCCTCCCCCCAGCCAAGAAGGGGCAGGCGCTGATCTCTTGTCTGTGGTGCCCCGTGACAGGACCCGAGGGAATGCCCTGAAGTTGTGTCAGGGGAGGTTTGGGTTGGATATTTGAAAAAGGTTCTTCACCCAGAGGGTGGCTGGGCACTGAACAGGCTCCTCAGGGAAGTGGTCACTGCACCAGCCTGACAGAGTTCAAGGAGCATTTGGACAACACTCTCAGGCACATGGTGCGACTGCTGTGAATGGTCCTGTGCAGGGCTGGGAGCTGAACTTGATTATCCTTGAAGGTCTCTTCCAAATTAGAATATTCTACGATTCTTTGATCTGGTAAACTTCAGAGAGCGACACATTTAAAAAGTATTTAAGGAGTCACATTTCCTTGCCACCATAATGGCACATGAAGACTTTCATTTGAGGTGTGTCTGCAATGCCATCTGTAGTCCATGTCTTCATGGGTCACAGTCATATACACTATGTTCAGCCGCTGTGCACCTGCCAGCACTGATGTAAAAAGTACTGTGTGGATTTTCTTAACCTAAAGAACTCCTTCCAAGAGGAACAGCCTACCCATATGGAGATGCAAGCTCTACATGTGAGATGAAGCACAGAAGGGAGAATCATTTAATCTAAATATGAACCTGCCTCCCAAGGTCAAATGATTTATCAATTTATGTCCGTGAAAGCTCTGACATCTGAGATGAGATTAAGCAGCATTTCTCAAATAGCTTTGAGATTGGCATTTCCTGTTAAAATGTCCAAAGATCTTTCTGTTCATTTTGCACAGATCATCCCAAAAGTCTCTTTCTCCTCTGTGCTCTCGGATCCACCTCCTCCTGATCACTCCACTGACCTCCACCTCTTAGAAGAGGACACAAGGCTAGTTAGAGCTCTGGAACTAAAACACAAATGATCTAAATCCATCCCTCTGCAGTTTTAAATTATCTTGCACCCAAATCCAGTACAGATTTGATACACATATGCTCTTCCTCAGTTGTCCTTGAGACAGCTGATTTAATACTAAATTATGCTCTTGCATTAAGAAAAATTCCCAACACTGAGACAAACTTAATGAGATGAACTAAGTCACTGATATAAAATGACAGACAGGATTATAAAAAAGAAAACAGTGTTACATAAAGTGGCTAGATGAAAAAAATTATAGATTTATTAGGACCAGTTTACTGCCACCTAAAGAACTGTCTGGAGTAGAATAGGATACCTCCAGTTACAGTTATCCAAAATAAGACAAAAGGGAAACAAGGAGTTTTTTTACAAATTATATAGTTAATACATCCAACAACATCCAACAAAACCCTATTCATGTTCTATTTATAGACCCTGCACCCTCTAAATCATCATCTACCTTTGTCTTCTGATCACAAACTCCTTCAAGCAAATTAATTATCTTGCATTTAGGAGACACATATCACATGTCAGGTAGCAACATATCTAAAGCATTATAACCAGAAATAATACCACAGCATTACTTTAACCAAAACCAGCTTATTGCTCTAAAATTTAACACTGTATTAGTGGTTGAGGTGAACAAAAAGAGACTACATTAAGATCTTTCCAGCTTTAAAAATAAAAAATAAAAAAAATCCCCAACGAATCACAAGTATTACCCTCTTGAGTATTTATTCCTCTCAAACATTTGTCGTCCTATAGTAAGATATTGCATAATGAGAAGTCTGTTATGTTGGGTACTGAATCTCTGAAACTAAATTCATCCCCTGAAGCAAGTCACTTTGCATTCCCGTGTCTCAGTTTTCAAGGTTTAAACTGTCTTTTCTATTGAGGACTATGAGCACTTGACAGGAAGGCCAGTCTCCTACTGAATATCTGTGAAAAGTTTAGCACAATGGTCCACCTGTCTCAAGTGCTTCTGAGTGCTAGCCCAGTGTGTATGAATGTTATACCTAGTGGGCCTGTATCTTGCAGTTCCATAGTAAATTCTGAACTCCTAAAACCACATAATTCTTTGTCCTAAAGGTCATTGTGTTTGGCTGTATGCGTAAGATTAAGACCATACTAAAAAGTGTGCAGGAGTATTTAAATGGAGCTCAACAGACAGATCCATCAAACACAGCAAACTCACGAGTGTTTTTTACTCACAGCAGAGGGTTACTTCTAGTACTCTCTTCTAAGCGACTTACCAGCTCATTTAAAAATACTCTCCTAAGAACAATGAAAGCCTTGGTTTAATGTGCTAGATCAAATGGTAATTCGGGAAACGCAATTCTGTTTGTTCAGCTGCAAATGTGAGAACATATTGAAAAACAAGATTCAAACTTACTACATTTTTTAATTAACTGTTACATTTACAGAAATCTTTTTTATGAATTGTCTCTAAAACACTATTTCTGCTCAAAGACAATTCCTGAAACAACATCAGAAAGTGATAGTGCATTTCTTGCCTATTGAATGGGAAATGGAATTGAATTAGCTTAACTAAAATGCATGGTATTTACTTCTTTTAAAATAAATTTGAACACTGTAATATAGTATTTTGTGTACAATGTCTTATACCAGATCACTAAGCTACAGAACATTAACTTTAGAAGGTTACCCTGAGAGATGCCCAAAATAAAAGAGAAGACCACTGAGACCAGGCAAGACTGGCTTGTAGATCCATCTGCTGAACTCTTCTCCATGCTTCATACAGAGGCAAGATTTTCTCTCCAGAAATTAATACATTGATTAAAGTTTCCTCCAAGGCAATTGCAAAAGGAGGTGTGAAAAAGCATGTGCGTCTTTGTACGTATAGGGGCACACAGGGAGAGTGGAGGAGTCTGTCTCACCTGGTTCTTACCACCCAAAAGTCAAGGGTTTACTTTCTGGGGGGCTTTTTCTGTCTCTAAAATAGAAAAAAAGGTATATTCCAATGACAGATCTTAAAATGGGTGATAAATTAAGTGTACTGATTCATCCCCTAGAGGTACCTTTCTCTTTTTAGCTGCAAAAGGAAACTACACAATTATGAAAGGTTTGGCACCTACATTTATATAGACAGATTTAAAATTGTTCCCCAAATCTCACTTTAGGAAAAATACCTCTGTATTTTTAATTCCCTTTCCATCCCTAGATTCAATGTGATTTGGAGCTAGCCTTCTCTGAGGCTTACCTCATTTGACTGACAAACATCCCTTGCAGCCAGGGGCTGCAGGTATTTCTCACATAGAGATCATGCATCTCTATTTTCCTAAAAAGTGCTGACAACTCTCATTCCTTGATAAAGAACACAAAGTAGCTTGGCCGTTTATACATTTCTGTGAGGGGAAACTGCTTTAATCTTTAAATACATTCCTTCTGAAAACTTGAGCACCACTAAAGTATTTTACTTTCATTAATATGTAATTCCACATAGTTTAAATCCAATGGAATGTTTTTATAGAACAAGAAAAGAAATTCCACTGGGTTTATTTACAAAATTTCTTTTTCTTCTATGCCTTGGCTAATTTCTTTGGTAGAACACCCCTCATGAATTTCACATTTGCTGAACGCTACGAAATCTTTTCTCATTTTTAAAAGCACTTTACTGCTCTGTCTACAATAAATCATCCAGTCTTTGTGCCTTTGTCCTCCAGTCTTGTGCACTCCATGGATCTGATATTTATAGCTGTCTGGCAATGCACATACACGTGCGTATCCCTAACTCTGCCAAACCTTTCTTTTTGAAAGCTCTCCCATAGAGAATCCTCATGCAGCATTTACCTTTCATAGTCACATGAATGAGAATCCACATCAGTACAGAAGTTCTTTTTTGGCTGTTTTTAAAAGCTGATAAAAATATCAGTAACATGTGAGACTTCCAGGCTTTTCAGAACTATAGAAGTTTTTAAAAAAGTCGAACATGATAGGAAGTTCCTATGACACTGGCAGGTTTTCTCAAGGACAAAATGTCTACAGCCATCTTTGAAATTTTTTTTCCTGTTTCAGGATAAGAGCTTAGAGAGGCATAACAGATTGCATGGAAATTAGACTGGACTACAATAAAAAACTGGTTTATGGAATCAATCGTAAAATTCCCAGTTGCTTAATTGAGGTGAACATTTCAACTCTGATACTGCTGGTGGTTAGAGATCTTGCAAAATCCTATCACCTTTTCAGTTTGCCAGCTGAGGGAAAACTCGTCCTCATTAAATGAATATCTAGAGAAATCATGTTTGATAACTTATCTAGATTGTCTGTGTGATTAAACATTTTTTGCTTCTCTGATTAAACATTTTCTCTCTTTCTTGGATTGATTCATTTTCTTACGAGACTTATTACTTCTTTCAGTTCAAATTTGAACTTCATCCAAAGATTTCTTTGTAGAGAAAACAAAGTACTTTGCAGCTTGTTTTTGCCCTCAAAATCTAAGATTTTATAAAACCTGCCCCCATATCCTATTTTAATGAGACAGAGCAAAGAAAAACATGAATTTTCTTTTAGCAAGTAATCCTTTGATGGCCCACTTCTCTACAATGCTAGCCTCCTTTTTTTAAATTTATCTTGAAAAGGGAAAAAATAGGCATATTTAAAAATAAGTTTTTCTTTCCAGAAGAAAAAGAGCTGAAAAAAACGAATCAGTTTAATCAAATAGCATGGTATCTTGTGAGGTGTGCAGTTGATTACATAAAAATAGTTTGTTATACATAACTGTGTAACCACAGGTTTTTTTTTACATATAAGAAGAACTACTTGCAATTTACAGAAAAAAATAGTGACAATTTTTTCTTCATTTTTGAGAAATACATGGTAATTTTGCAGTACTCCTGCCAGCAAAACTGTCATTGACAGGAATTAACTGGATTTCATTTGAGATATGAGAGGCGAAGCCATACAATATGGCTCCTGACCTAAATTGTTTTGATGAACGCCTTACCATAATTTATACCTCAAGTACTGTTTTCAGTTTGGGGCCTCACTACAAGAAGGACACTGAGGGGCTGGAGCGTGTCCAGAGAAGGGCAACGGAGCTGGGGAAGGGTCTGGAGCACAAGTCCTGTGAGGAGCAGCTGAGGGAGCTGGGGGTGTTTAACCTGGAGAAAAGGAGGCTCAGGGGGGACCTTATTGCTCTCTGTAGCTGCCTGAAAGGAGGGCGTAGCCAGGTGGGGGGTGGCCTCTTCTCCCAGGTAACAAGTGACAGGACAAGACAGGAAATGGAAAGTTGTGCCAGGGCAGGTTTAGATTGGAGATTAGATAAATTTCTTCACTAGAAAGGTGGTGCCCAGAAGTGCCATGGAAGTGCTTAAATCGCTATCTCCGAAAGTGTTCAGAAAACATGCAGCTGTGGCACTTTTGGGACATGGTGTAGTGCTGGACATTGCATGTTATATTTACGTATGGACTCAATAATCTTAGAGGTCTTTTTCTGACCTATATTACTCTATAATTGTATTAAATTTTGGGGGGAGGGTATTTCCAATGTTATTATAAAGATCTATCATCTTCTAACAAGAGCACATGCCAGAGCATCCTAAATCATACCCTGGATTTTCTCTTGAAAGCATGCTTTGCTAATATACTGGTTTGTCATATCTCTTCTGAGAATGCTGGACTTATGGTCTTAGAGGTCTCTTCCAGCTTTAATGATGCTGTGATTCTCTAACTCACATTTTGAACCAATGTTGCTTCTTTATGTCAAATGTTGTGTTCTAATTTTACTGAACTGAAAAACCCCATGAACACCACTGTAATCTGAGGAAGCTCAAGAAAAGCATTTCTCAAAGTATTGAGGAAGCTTGGTACAACACTTCCATGTGACTTTAAAAGAGGACTAGACATTTAACTGCTCCCTCTGGCTTAGGAAATATCTCCCCAGATCACTGAAAAATCTGGCAAAGGAAGAAATAGAAGGCAGGTAATCATGAAGGATGTAACTAACTCGGTCCAGCGTGAAGATTCATTCCAGCATGGTTTTCATTCAAACTTGACCAAAGATGTTATTTTTTGTCTGGTTAGTAGTTTTATATTTAAAATTAAAGTCTGTCCTTAGGGGAGTCATGTCATTTGATTCATCACTAGAACTCCATTGTTCTTTTGTTGGTGAGTCTGCTTCTCAAATTCTTATTCTTCCACCTTAATCTTCCAGCCAACACAGGTCCCCTGAAGTGCAATGATCTCTGTCCAGTCCAGGCTTTTGAATATGTTGGCCCAGGTGGGGCTAGGATTCTACCTTCTTTCCTCAATAACTGATTTCACATCATCAAGAGTTCCCTCACTAGCAACTTAAATCATTGTTTACCTCAATTCATGCTATTGTGCAAGGATATAATCTTAAATAATTTTTCCCACTTTGCTGTTTACTTTCCAGAATGAGTGAAGCCATGGATTCCTTTTGGCCTCAGTAAGATTAACAGACATTCATCATATGATGTTGATTAAATAACATTAAATAAAACTCTGCTTCCTTGGTCACTCTTAGATCTGAGTATCTTTTAAAGATCCAGAAAACATGGTTTCTAATTTCTGAAAACAATTTTCATGTTAAGAGGATATGTGTGATGAAAATCTTACCTGTTTTTTTTCCCCAATTTCCCATGGGTTAACCACTAATAACTAATTACACATACACAACTTGAAAAAAAGCATTTTCAGTAATTTCTTTAATCCCCATAACTGGGATTTACATATAAAAAGTTTCTGAATACTTTTGAAAAAATCTGTTTGTCTTTCCATTACTTCCTTCCTCTTGATGGTAGGAAGCGTAACTTGAAACCAGTGTTACTGTCGGATAAATGAAACATGCCAGCACATCATGAGATTATATACAACTTGATCAGAGAGACAAAACTCTTCAGAGGATCTAGAAACAAAATTCTGCTGCTGCCTTCTGCAGCCTGTGAGTAGGTATTGGCAGGACAGCAGTTGTTGACAAAGTGCACATGGCTCTTCTAATTCCCCAGTCAAGGAGTATCTTCTGCACCGTCATTCCAGGGATCGAGATATATCAAGTGCCAATTATTCTACTAGTCTACCCACATTTAAGGAACTTTTATTTATGGTGGATAAGAGATTTCCATGCTCCCATGAGTTTTATTCTGTGACAGTGCAAGTGTGTTCTGAAGAGTAAATAATTTTTTTTAAAAAATGTGAAATTTACTTTGTCATGTACATCTAAAATGTACTTCATGATTATTTGGACATGAGGATTGGTAATGATGGCTTTTTCAGAACTTAGGTGCTTCCAATAGGGCAGAATTACCTCATAAACTGTACCGTCTTACTGTTTTTACAGCTTTTCCTAGCCCTGATCTAGTGAACTGGCTTAATGGTACCTGGAAGGATAAAGATGTGGAAGCCAAGGAGGTGGTAAATTTCCACACCAAGTCCCATTTTAATTTCCAATAGACATGTCAGTTAGCTCTTCTGAGTTTTCCAAAAACCAGTTTTCTGAAAACCAAAATTCTAACACTTAAGTTCTTCATACAGTTAGAGTAAAGAATAAAATATTTTTAAAGAATCAGTAAGATGAATGCAGATACCCTTATTATCCATCAGTGACCTGTTCAGCATGGATTCTCTGAGATTTCTTTCATCATTCTGTACTTCTAGCCCTCCCTCAAAAATCCTGGGCATCATTACTCTTAACTTCACAAAACCAAATCCATACCAAGAGATATTTTCTCTCCAGAAATTTGGACCTTAGCCTGCTTGGGTGACTATATATATCCGGGAATCATGGTTACTTCAGACATCTCATGCTGAACACTCAAACGGATTGTGTTTTCTGTACTTGGTCCTTTATGTTGCCTTGTTGTTTTAACTATCTCACTGTGCTGAGGGTTTTCCAGCGTCTTGTAGCTTGCCTGTTTTCCCCAGATAATGCAGTGATCATAGCTGAGGAATTTTTCCAGATGTAGACTCTGCCTACTATGGACATGTCTTATCAAAATTACATTAGGGAATCACTGTCTGTGGAGGGCCAGAAGTCCAAAATTTAAGAAACCCCAAGCTAGCCCTATACACTCTGCACATTTTTTCCCAGCGTGCCTTGAAGTTTCTTCTCCATTCATTATGAGGGCTTCTTCTTAGCCTCCCATGATGATGCCAGGGGAAATCAGCCAGAGTACAAATGGGTGATTTTAAAATCAAATGCTTGGCATGGATGATTAGAAATCCATGTTCCACTGTCTTCCATTTTTGCCATCAAGCTGTTTTTTCTTTCTCTAAAAAACTAATCTTTCAACTTCTTTCATGTATAAAAGGCATTTTGCAATAGCTATAGGTCTCACATAATAACTAAAGTAATGAGAAAAGGGAATTCTCTTTTTAAAAATAAAATACAGATTAACCATTTGACCAAGGGCATTTACAGTGAAAGCCATTCACCTTCTAAATGGAAGACCAGCCTCATCAGACCTGAGTGCAAAATATATTCCGGCCAAGCCCTGTGTTTAATGACTTCGAGCTCCAACTGCTTGATACGAAAGGCAATTTTCAGTGTCAAATGCCATGAATGCTTTCTAAAGAACTCTTTTCAGCTAAAACAAGACTTAAGAAAAGAAGCATATACATGCCTAAACATATCTGTCTATATATCAGAAGAATATGTATGCATGTTCTCCTTCTGTACAGAAATTCTTCTATTCTGTACAGCTGCTTGTTTTAAACACACAGATCTCTACTATCAAAAGAGAGATGTTACCTTAGATGTCTCTAAAGGAAGTATGCAGATAAGCCTAGAAAACGACATCACTTTGTGTCTAACATATTTGTCTTACATGGTTCTCTATGTTTAGTTCAACAAGGAGAGTTTATTTCATTTCAATTCTGGGGCAGGAGATACTTATGGAAATTAATGTGCTATTTTCTGAGGGCCTAGCAGTTGATCAGAGGAGAATGTTTATGCTGTCTCATAAAGCATTGTTACCACACACAAAACAATGTTTCACATTAAATAATTAACTTCTACATGAAATAACTTCTGTTATGAATGAACACCTCTTTTGTAACTCTGTACTTGTAAAACATTAAACAAAATGGTGTTTTTATCCAAAACCAAAGCTCTTTAAGGGATTCCAAACTAAAAGAAGGTGGCGGAACAGAGGAAAAGGCTTTGAATGCCTGGCATGACCTATCTCCCCTTGACTCAAGCAGCCATTCTGAAACACAACAGCGCCTTTCATATGCAGAAATTGCTTAGCATACCTTGTATTCTCCTCTAACAGCAAAACTGCTAACTTGCATCAAAATCAATTGATGTCACTAAATTTAATTATTACACTCTTGATTACAGTAATGCCAGGATCTTTCTTGCAGCCACACAAAAAGATGGCAGTACAACCTACTGACTTAAAATCATAAACCCAAAGAAATCAAAATGCTTCTCAAGAACTATCTCCCCATTGCTCTCCTCAGGCACGCTGTGATGAAGATACTCGGGTTCCTAACCTGCTTTTGGCACAATAATCCAAAATGCTGTTTCCATCTCTCTTCCCATGACACTATCAAGTTGTGAGGTTATAAATGAGAACAGCAGTCTGTAAAGCACAACAAAAAGATGGCAAAATGTATTCAGAACCATTTAAGTGAGAGGGCATTGCTGGTCCAAGCCTAAAGCAGCTGTCAATATTCAGTTTTATGCACCACTTCACATCTTTCTACATGCAATGAGTTTTCTTCATTTCACAAAAAATACACCTTCTGAAGGCAGAGATCATGACTTTTGTAGTTGGAAAATGTTTAACAGAAAAGAAGCAGTGACAAAAACATGTTTGCAGTTATCTTCATTTCTTCTTGAGTTTTCAGCTAATTCTGTCTTGTCTAATTCAGGTTTTCAGGCATCATCTTAAGTATTTCCACAATTTCACTAATTTAAAACAGGAGCACATGCCTTCTCATTTTGTTCTCTCATATCTTTGGCAGGAATGGGGCTTCATCCATAAGGCATTTTGAAATGGACTATCTATAATTGGGATTTCTACAGAGCTGGCAAATGTGCTGGTAATAGTTTTAGAAAAGAAGACAGATAAGAAGGGAGCTGAGATTGTTTGGCTGGCACCCTGTTATCTCTGTGAATGGACCAAAGGCAGGTGTACTGTGGGGTCTGGAGGAAAAGGAGGCAGATTGTCAAACCGACTTTGCTATTACAATTTTTTTTTTATCATGTTTATCACAAGAGATTTAAAATAGCTGTCACCTTATGTAAACTTCCTTTGCTGTTCCAACAGTCATCGTCTCAATTGAAATCTCTGTTTTTTCTATTTATTTTTGGACTTCAGACTGACCAAAGCAGAGTCCATCACTTCACTGAATTGTTTGGTCAACAAAATGAGCAATATACTCTGTGTTCTTTTGTACATCAAAACAGACCATTGAAATTTAATAAAACATTTAACAGCTTGATATGCAGAAACATGTCTTTGTTGATGTACTGAAATTAATTTACTGTAAAGACTGCTTTAAGAATAGCAAAATATTGTATGTATCACCTTAGGCATTATGTAAGGCAAGTAGCTTCTATGCTGGCATTTACAGGAATAAGCAAAATTAGTTCAGCACAGTCCACAGCTGTGATCACTGGAGTAAAGCTCAGGGTCTAGGGGCTGCTAGCTCTGATAATCTACTAAAAAGGCAGCTGTACTTTACCACTGGTCCACTGGGCCTGATGCTAATAATTTTTAAATGGCCTGTTAGTTACAGCAGTGGCCTCAAGCTACCTCTTATTTCAAATCCTATTAACATTTGTGTATCTTTAAACTGCTTTATTGTCTTAATTAGCATATATTTATTCATAATTCCCAGTCAATCTGTTGCTATATACAGGAAAGAGAAACGAGAAAAAAATATTAACAGCAGCTGAAGAGTTGGTGGATGAAATGTGACTGTGGTAATGTGGAACCAAACCAATCACACAAAACAGCGAGTGCAGAAATGCTTCTCTACACGCTGCTTTTCTGCATAGTGCTCTGAAGGATCAAACTACTGCCTTAGGATAATGGATTGGTACTGCCTACAGGCATATTGGAGAAAAAGAAACCAATACAAGTAGAGTATGTAAGAAAACCTGGTTCAATCCTTTTTTTTTTTTTTAGTTATAAAATTAGATTTAAAAAAAATGAGAAGTTTTCCACAGTTTTATTGGTTCCAGCAAGATGCACTCAAAACAGTTCTAATAAAGCAAGTTTTTCCTTTCACTCTGAGATTTATCTTGCTTACTCTTCTTTTTCAGGCATTTCATTAACAGAAATGGAAATTTTCCCTGAAAAAGGATTGCAACACATTTCCTAATGCATATATGCTAACATATATAAGTACCTCTGTAATTTAAAACCATTAATTTCTGGTAGCTCAAAGCTACCATAGCATGTATTTTTTAAAAAAAGTTGCATCATATTTGTCTTGAAAATGTTTTATGATCTTTACATTTCTAACATACAGAAGACTCAATTAGTAGTTAGGTACCACAATGATTTTATTACACAGATATGCAATTAGTGGCCAAAATCAGCTTCTTCAACTCTAGAAAATGCTGATCATGCTGATTGTGACTTTTCAATCAACAAAAGATTTAAAAGAAATGCTGACATATATCTAAACTCAATCAGTCAGGAAAAATGTACAGAGCAAAGCATTTTTTTCTCCAACACAGTTATGCAAAATCTAACTAACTACTCTGTGCCTGATTAATTTGTTTTGCTTATGGGTAAACAAAGGAACATGGATGCTTCTCAAGCTTCAGATGAAAAATACAGAATATTTTTCACAGCTTGATCTGAAGTAAAAGGGTTGTTGTAAAAAAGGCATAATACACAGAAGCACAGAAAACTTGTCCTTTTAAAACTTGATTTTCTCTACAGTCTCTTTCTTAGCCTATTTTGTAGCATTTCCGCAATACTTATACTTCTATATCTATCACAAAAGAAAGAGATACATTAGTTACTCTTTTGCCTAAGATAAAACATAATCTAGGTAATTTAACTTTCTTCCACATTCAGCTGTGTTTAAGGTGTGTGTTGTTGAAATCACACTGAGGTGACTAAAAAAAAAACCAAAAACAGTCCTTGTGTTTTCTTGGTTTTCAATGCCTGGATCATCTCTTTCACATCCACACTTGCTGGGTAATTCTTGCTCTAAGCACATGTATGATATGACCAAGAGATAGTTGAACCAAACCAGCTGCCTAATTTTCTTCTCTCCTTTATTCTAGACTGAAGAAGAGGGATGGCCTGTCAGCTGGTGGCCTGTGAGAATAGAGAGGATTGTATTGGAGCCTCAAAGGAATCTCCTCCAGCATCATGTTCCTTGTCATAATGTTCTGACCTCAGAGCTGACAAACTCAGCACAATCCCGCAGGATTTCCTTACCATGGTACTTTTTATCCTTGAGTTTAACTGAGATCAAAATTCAGAAAAAGCAAATAGAGATTTCAAGTAAGCTGTCTGGAGGGAAGGAACAGGATCACAGGATAGTTCAGACTGGGAGTGACCTCAGGAGGTCTCTGGTCCAACCTCCTGCTCACAGGAGGTGAGCTCTGAGGTCAGACCGTGTTCTCCACATACTCAAGGTTGAAAATCTCTAGGGACAGAAACTGCACAATGTATCTTCTTGTTCTGTTCCACTACCTGTCTTCACAGGGGCATTAAAAAAAAAAAATATTCAGTCTAAACCTCTCTTGATTCACTTAACTTTCACTATCTCTCACCCTGCCTCACTTCACTGAGTCCAGTTCCACCTCCTAGATCTCCCACAGGCACTGGGGACTGCTGTCAGGTCCCTCCCAAAGGCATCTCTGCTTCAGGCTGAACAAGACCGGTGCCCCCAGCCTTTTCCCACACGGCTGGTGCTCAAGGTGAGTAATACCTATCTCTGATCTACTATCTCTGCCCCTTTTCATACAGCTCAGGATACTGATATCGGTTAAGAGGCCCTCTTATACATTCTATGTGAAAGATGTCACAATTTTCTCTGCCCGTCACAAGGATTAAGTAACTACTACGATCAAAGTCAGCACAGTTACTAGAACAAAAAACACCCCAAAACAGTATAATGCCGATGAACACAAATGTGCATATATGTCTGAAAATACGGACTTAAAACCAGATCATATTTGCACTTGATAATCATATTGTTCTATCCCAATACAAATTTGGATCACAAGTAAGGCAACTGTAGAAACATAAAGAAAGTCACACCCACTTACGCATGGACAAGCCCATGACAAAATGTTATTAACACACAGAGGAACATGTTTTACTCCAAATCACTTACTAAACCCAGAAATCCAGACTGATCATTTATTATGGATTTGGTGCACTATGAGGTGTCACAAAAATACAGCTCAAATTGATTAAATAATTGCATTGCCATAAAGGCTGAGGGACAATCCACTTCTGTGTGGAGTCACCTTGCCTCAAAGTCAGTGAAAAATGCTTCTGCACACACAAGGGCAAAATCTAGCCTGAAGTCATCCCACAGCATCAGAAAATAAAACAACATATATCAATGAGTATTTTAAACAACACAATTTGATTATTTGACACTGTACACAGCCTAAGGCATAGGTCTAGACATGTCAGAATAGGGCAAAGGCCTTGCTCTTTAGAGGTTATATTTCATCCTGTCGTTCTATTCTCTATTTACTGTCATATCTTCCCATTACCTCAAGGAAGTAAGTGGCAAAACAGAGCTGTAACAGAACACTTGTGGAAGCCAGTTCCTACACAGGCATAGCAGATTCACATTATTATCAAAATTAGGAGGCTATGTAAACACAGGACACACTTTATAAGTGATCTGTACCCTGCAGTTAGTGGAAAGATTGTGAAAAAAAATAGATACAGGTCTTTGAAATATATTTCAACTTAGCATTTAAGGAGTATCACACAGGTGTACATACATTTAAGAGAATCTGTTGGCTCTTCTCATTTTTTCCCTCATTATTCCCTGCAACTGGATGGATAGAGAACACAACTTGTGCTCCTCATCCCTTGACTGGTCATCCCAAGGCCCTGAAGTCTCTTGATTGCCCTTGGACTTCTTGCTGCAACTTCAACACTGCCTACTTAATAAATGAGTAATGGATAAGAATCTGAGGGCCGTATCCAGGGTAGGAGGCTTTCTCTTCATATGTTTGACCTGGGCCCCAGGGAGGCAGCAAGCTTCCTTAAGAAGTGGGTCCAGTCTGCGTACTAGGTCTTGCATTCCCTCCAGGAGGCAGTCTCCCGTGGCAACAACACATCTTTTTTCTTTATGGAAGTGGCTTTGATGCAGGGTGTAGGATGAGCTAACCTTGGTGACACCTCCAAGGTAGAAGAACCATCATCCTCATTGTTGTTCCATCCCACTAGCACAGCCTCACTCCTTTTATGCAGGGCACCTGGGAAGGCAAGGCAGTCACGGCGCTGAGTGCTTCACCATGAAGTGTCTTGTAGTTATATGTATTTAAACCCTGATGGTGTGCACTAGCCAAACTCTCACTCAGGACCAGGATTCTACACCTGAATCCAATTGGGACTACCTCAACCTAAAGTGCTCGTTAACCTCCTACAAACAGCTGTAGCTGCAGGGTGGGCACAAGCCCTATAAATCTAGCCCTGGGAGGAGCCAAGGTTGGGGTGGTTGTTCCTGGTTGCTGTGTGCTGCTGGAGCTCTGCTCTGAGAAATCATAATCCAAGACTCAGAAGACTGTGAGCTCTGGCACAGTGTGTGAGGGATGGGGATGCTTCTCCTTAGAGAGAAAGCAATGAGCTGATGGTTACTGAGGGAAACACCGGCACTTCAGCCTCCTCCTGATGCTTACATTGTGCCTGACTGAGCACTGTGACACTTCAGCACTGAGCAGTGTTTTGGTTTACACTCATCTGGCTGGGTGAACCGAGGTTATCGCCTTGCTTCACCTAAAAGCTCCTCTGCGAAAAACTAGGAAAGTGCAAGTTGTTTTCTGCATTAGCCTTGCAGTAAAGAAATAGTGAATAATTTGTCAAAAACACGTAACGTTGCTTTTAGTGTAACTCCAATCTTCTGCAAAATGCTGAGCAATCAGGAAATCAAGCAGCTAGTGAGATATGCCCTAAGTGGTCTCTGATAGAGGGCTCTCTCTTACCCAAAATGCTGCCAATTTTTCTCCTTGCTGTACTGCATCACATAGGCAATGACAAAATATCTCCTTTTTGCAAGGCTACTGTCTTTGAATTACATCTACTTCATTATGCACATTTCTTAGATATATAATAGGGACAAACCAGAGAATGATACAGTATACAAATAATGAAGTTTAAAGGTAGTTACATGTGTATATGCACACACTCAAATTATTTTTTGCTACAATTATTTTTGGTTTGTGTATTTAACACAAGAGAAAAGTTATTAGAGATCGTGACATTTGTCTAGGTTGGATTTCATAAACAACATGAAGTATTTTTAATTGCATAGATGATTACTTAATGACCTTTCTCTAATTTTCATCTGTTCATCTCTCGAGATCCCACATATCAAAAACCAAGGACTACCAAATAATTTCAAAACAATAAAAATATCTAATGAGAACTAATGGTTCTAATTTCAGTAAAATAGCCACAGGGTGTAGAATGAGATAAAAAAACCTCTCATTTTCTGACATCTAAACAGGAATATTATTAGGAAAATACAATTTCTATAAATGTACAGGTCTCTGACATCTACTCAAAATTACCTGAAGACTCCCATCTTTCATCAGTAAAATCTAAATAAATAATTATATTTCAAATAAAATTAAAATATTTCATTTTTTTAAATGGACTCAGAAAATTTTGTTTTGGAACTGTCCATCCTTAGTAATTTCCTTTTTCAGACAATTTTTCATTCTCACTTGAAACAGAGGTCTCTGGTCAGACCACAATTCCCATGATGGAACAAAACATTTCCCCTGGCCTCCTGAACAGGATGATTACAAGAGCTGTGGCCAGGGCAGAGGGAAGAAGGAGCAGTGGAGGAACAGTCTTTTTGATTTTCCATCTTAATTTATTCAAAAGATATGTAAGTATATGCCATATAATACAACTTTCTTATCTTCATTGTTTCTATAAATGTCTAAAAGCAAAGCAGACAGAGGATTTTTTAACACGTGGCTTGGTCATAACTGACACTAGTGCTACTCAAAAAACCTGTCATGAAATGAGCAGTCTAACTTTGAGAGCTATGCAAGTGGAAATACACCTCCTGACATTCAAGGATCGTAAATAATACATACACCTTCCTCACTGCCAAGAGTTGGAACAAGCACATCAAAACAGATAGTAGTTTTAAAAGGATGTCAACAGGAAGTCGTAATTTTGTAAGACAAAATTAGTTAACTTGGATTTCACAAAATACCAGTTGTTCTGCAATTAAGCTTTGGTGACTCAGATTTTGAACTTGTTAAACAGAGCCCTGCAGTGATTATATTTCTGTATTTCAGAAGATAACATTTCTCTAAGCTAAAACCACGTGTACACAGCTCAGTGCTCAGCTTACAAGCTTTCCAGAGATGGATTTGACAAAGATATTTTACCATCCTTTTTATTGTTAAGCTTTTCTCCGATCAGGAATGTTTAACTAGCTCCCCCAAAAAACTCAGCTTCAGAGTCTAAATATTCCCATGTTCAATCTCAGTTATCCTATTGACAGAAGACTCCAATAACAAAGTCAGCTGTAGCTGTGGAAAAGTTCGAAATCATCATGATACAGGATAATATAGATAATACGGGATAGCTAACATAGTAAGAAAAGCGTAATTTACCATCACAAGTTCAATGACAGAGTCTAGGAAAGATGTTAAGCCATTTCTAATGATGGCTAAAGTTTAAGGTGAGGAAATGTTAATATATCATATATAGTAATGTACAAAACAAATGTAATAAATGTTTATAAATATATATGGAAAAAACTCTGAGATATCAATATACACCTAACAGAAGTGTAAAATGTAAAGTAGGCTAAGGTAAAAGGTAGCACGGCTATGCCAGTGTACAACCAAATGCCTGAGGGTTATGGAAGCAATTTCGTCTATGGAAAACAATAAAACAAGCCCAAGAAGAAAAGCACATTTACACCTGAAAGCAGTGGACAAGTACAGTAAGAAGCAAGCTGGAACTGGTAATACTGTTAGGGTAAGAGAGGCAGGGTTTGGGCAAGGATTTGGGCATCAAGCAGGTTCATGCCCAAAGCACATGGGAAGAGGAAGAAGTGAATGGGCCCAGTGACAGGGACTGGCCCTCTGATCCTTAACTATGGGAAAGCTCTAGCAGGCCACCAAAAGGCAGAGTAATTCTGGTAAATACAGAGCAGTAAACCCTAATTAACAGCTGATTGTGGGAGGGGAAAAAAATGGAAAGCACAACCAGCAGAGCGGGGGAGATAAACTTATGCAAGAAGCAGAATTATCTTAGGAATTAAATAAAATAATTTGAAACATACAAAACTTATATATATAAAACCAGATAGTAAGCTTTCACACATGCACGCACACCAGAAAAAGCTTTAGCCCAAAAGTACTAGAAAACAGAATGGAGAAAATGTACCTGGGGTTGGGAAGAAGAACTTTCCTTTGGATGTATTCACTGAATTGTGTCTCTTTGTAAGGGTTTCAGCACCCAGATGCTGGCCAGGAAGGCTGCAGGGACCACAGTGAAGGAGGCCAGGGCTGCCTCCGATAGCCCCACCACAGGGCACGGCTGAGCCCTGCAGCCAAGGTGAAGGATACAGGAGGGGAGGATTGCAGTTGAGTCTGGGAAAAGCTGCTTAATTAATTTTCCCAAAATCATGTCTGTATTGTCCATGACAGTAATTGGTAAGGTGGCCCTTAGCAAAGGTCAGCCAACCACACTCTTTATGAGATTATTTTTTATTCTTAAAAATAATAAAAAAAACCCAAACAACACAAATATACAAAAGTGAGAAGCAAGGGGGAGAAAGAAAATTAAAAAAAAATAAATTTGCTTCCTCAAAACAATCAGAAGAAACATTTCTAAAGGACAGAAAGTAATAGCTATGAGTCTGCACACATTTAAATTAAGAAAGGAATAGTAAAGATACTTTGGCTTGCACAAATTGCACACTCAAGCAGGACAGAATGAATGCAATGCATGACTTAAAACAAGTAGGAAGAACCAACACAGCCATTCCAACATGTAGATGAACTGCCCCATAAGCAGGGGCAGAACGTCTGCTGCCTCAGACACACTGAACTGCAAGCTGAATACTCAGAAAGTTTCATGAGGTGGGGGAAAACCAACACCAACAGGACATCATAGAACCATTTAGGTCGGAAAAGACCTCAAGATCATCAAGTTCAACCTTCTAAAATACACTGGAAGATCCAATCTATGCACTGTAAAAAGCTGATTTCTCAGGGCAGCTAAACTGAGCTATTGCAGCAGAAGCTGAATCCATGAAGACAAAACAATCTTAAGATTTGAAAGAAAAAAGGCACTCCTTTAAGTCATTTGTACAAGAGACACAGTCCTGACAAGAAATCCAGCTAATGCCCAATGTACACAATTTTCTGCATTAGTAAAGCTTAAAGTATGAGCAATGAATGCTCTGCCACTCTCAAGAAGGCCAAATACAGCCTATAGCTGAATACTGCCTTCTTCCACCAGTAGAAATTTCCATCATCCCATCTAAGAGATGAGCTACTGTTAACCCAGCCAGTATTTAAAAGTAAGAGCCTTTGCTATCAACCAGTCTACTATAACACCCTGGACACACGGATTTTTAGTTCAGAAGGCACCATACTAAAATCTTGCCTAGGTACCCCCATGTTATAAACTACAGTAGTTTATTTGCCCTATCTAAACTGATTTATTAAAACTTTGATGAACCTTTTACACATTTTTGAAAGTTAAAAATTTTTGGTGCTTTTTTTATTTGTTTTCAATTGTAACAACAAGTCATCCTGATCAGTTCTGAGAAAGGCAAGCAGGTATATTTATAAATTAAGAGGAAGAATAGGCTACAAAACATGAAGTTCTTTCTTCTTTCCAAACCTGGATTTAAAATTACATGTGCTAGAGTCATAGCTTCTGGTACCAGACTTTTGACTGATCCAAAGCAGAGTCTGTAGATCTCAGCCTATTCAGCACCAGCGTACCTGTACCTAAATAATCCAGTGCAAAATCCTGCAAATCCTGACTGTGACTGAAAACCCTTTTTATGTGAGGAACTGCACAACTGAAACAGCTTCCCCTTGCTCTTGCTCATTGGTACAAATGTGGTACATTATACAAATAATTGTTTGACCTACAATAATTTTCCTAGATGGCCCATTCCGGCTAGCACCCCTGCATAAACCATAACTTCAGGTTCATCTGCCTTAAGGTTATGGGTTTTTGGTGGTTTTTTTTTAATCTTAGAAAGTCTTAAACATAAACCATATTTAAATTAATCTGTAGCAGAAGACTTCAGTGTTTTGTGGTTTTTTGTCATTATTTTGCCACCAGTTCCATGCAGGCACACTTACTTTTTGCACTGGTTTATTTAAAATCTTCTTTCGGGTATCGCTACACAGCTGGTTCATGTCAATAAGGCAGCAGAAGTCACCATATCCCACTGCCTGAGGTAAACCCCCTGATAAACCTGGCTGCCTTCCATGTGAGACTGAAGCAATGCTTTTATGGGATCTGCTGCAGGCTGGTTATTGAAAATGGAAGATGCTTAGTGCTTTGCATGCATAGCCATTTATAAATAATATATAAAGGTCAAATAAGTTATTTATTGGGTCTTTCTGCCCATTTTATGTATGCTACCTTATTTCAGTATTGAAGGTCTGATTTTCAGTTGTTGCAAATTCAAACTGATTGACAGGTTAATTTACCATGAGCTGAGAAACTGGAAAACAGTGAGAACAGTCATTATATTTTTTTGGCTCAGTCAAATGCAGTTGTCTATCCTTATTCACTGATTTCTCTTGAAGCTGCCTTTTTTCTTTTTTTTTTCCTTCCAATTTTGCATGTTCAAACACTGTTAGGCAATAGTCTTGCACAGGTGACTCACAGCAAAGCTGCTTCTTCAGTGATGGCCTGTCTCCATATATTCAGTTCTATAAATCAACCTCACTCATAATTTCAGAGTATCTGCTCAAACTCACCATGGCAAAACAGAGCTCTTCTGTTTCCACCAGGAATTGCTTCACCATGCAGTTCTGATATAGCCCAACACCATTTTGACCCCTTTTCCTCATCTACCTCCCTCCCACAAGTCACGTCTAATACCTTTTTCTCTCACATTGCATATAAGACATCTTCTTTGCTTTGTCCTCCTATTGCACCTTCACCAGCTCAACTCACAGCGATGCCTGCACACTGGCCTGACAGAAATAACACTCGTTACTTTCTGCTCTGTGTAAGAGTCATCTCTGACAGGGTCTCCCTTGCTGCTTCTCATCACAGCATCACCTCTGAGTGTTACTTCTGAGATCTCCAGCTGCGGCAAATTGAAAGCAAATACTCATGAAGGCATTATTCACACCTCATTTGTTACATTTCTCACAGTTATGCCCTCACTTCCCTCCATGGTTCAACTCCAATGGGATCAGCTGCTCTGAAGTGTTTGGAAAACCTCTCCACTCCCTGCCAGGTGTCTCCTTGAGTCACTCTTCTTCCCTATGGCAGCTCTCAGATATGCACTGTCGGGGCCATAGGTACAAAGCCTACATTCACCTAGCCAGAACTGTTGGAGGAAAAAGGCTAGAAGCAGCCGAAAATCCAGCTGCTACTACATGCTGCGTAATCACACTTCATGGGAGTGAAAGTAAGAGACAGCCCATCCCCGAATGGGGCTAGGAGGCAGTGGAGCAGGGAAGCAAATGCAAAGCGCTCAAGCATTTCAAACACAAAGGATGACCTGGGAGCGTTTCCCAGCCCAGCCCAGCCTGGAGGCCCCGCAGTGCCTCTGACCTCGGCAGCATCCTCCAGCTCCCACGGCTGCCGGGTTTATTTCTCCAGTGATGCCCATGATAGGCAGCCTCACGGCGGTTCCACACACAGCCGTGGCAGGGGGCTGCGCGTTGCCTACACAAGAGCCACAGGCTGCTCACTCCTGACTTAGACGGGTCAGTGCAGACAGCAACGGCTTAAATACCACAGATGTGTTATATTTAGACTCAGACAGGAGCAAACCTGTAAATAATGAGACATTTGCCTACCATCAGTCTGACTCCCTGCATATTACATCTGTTCTCACTGTTTTATGCAATTTTTTTAGATGTAGGCTATGCTGTGTTCTACATTTCTAAAGCACTCAGTAAATTCTGGGTAATACTGGAATACTAATGGTAACAATAATTATGGCCCTTCTCTTGTCTAAAATACTTAATGCATAATAGTTTTCCACAGTATCAACATTCTATAATAATGAAATTGATAACTTTTGTACAAATCATTAGCAATTAAATTTTATTTGTACACTATAATTTGAATATCTGAGAAATAACATAGTGCTAATTAGTGTATGCAGAACCTCTGACTAATGAGTAAAAGATATTAATTTGTCTTTTCCTTAATAAAGCCATATTTCTCTAAAATGACACAAACAATCCAACAAGAAATTTAATTCTATAGTAAGAGTGATTTTCAGCACTAGCCATTTTTTTCAACAGTGCACCAGAATTCAAAAAGCAAGACTTTACCCTCTGCCTTATGAATACTAAACAGCATTCTTCATCTAAAGGTTAAACCAGAAAAAAAATCAGTCTCTCTGCCTGTATTTTTATGAGAATTGCAGAGTATTTTATGTGCATTGTTCTTTTTAAGTATAGCTAAACCGGTATTGCATGTCAGCAAACTTTAATTTAGAATATTTTTCTTCCATAAAAACATAGCATTCTAAATAACCTTCAAAACACAAGGACGTATTTTCAGTCTGTGAAAACAGGTAATTCAAAAACACCTCTCCCCTACTTTATCTCATTCAGGAAATCCACAAGCGCATTCCATGTCTTGAAAGAGAGACTGCCTATACATAAACATTTTGGAAGCGTCACATGTTCTTAAAAGGGCTTCTTTCACAAGAGGGATAGCAGTCACAAAGCATGACTATGGCCGTTGAATTTAATTTACTCTGATCAGAGTTCAAATGACAAAAGGAAGCTGAAATATTTCCTAACAGTTGGAGTCCATGGGCTGCATTATCCAACACCTAAATTAGGGATGAGCTAAGCGTGGCTGAATTACAGAGGCCCAGCTCTGAGCTGCAGCACCAGCACTGGTTTTTTGGCACATGTACTTGAGGGCTTCAACCAGAAGTAGAGCACATGTGAAGCAGTGTACACCAGGGTTTTCCTGTTGCACACTCTGTTCTCAGAGCTGAACACAGGAGGATTCCCCATACCTTCAGTGTGGGCAAACCAGCCGAGTGTTCCTGCTTTCAAATACCATCAGCCTTCAAGATCAACATGATAAACCTGCTTAGTTAAAGATATTAGCATTATGCTATCAGATATACGATGAAAATATGTGTCTGGGGGAAGGATGCTGACAGAGTGTTGCCAACACATGCAAGACAAGGAAGGATATAAATTTCTGTGCTGTAATTCAGTGTGCTCCAAACACAAGCACTCAGCAGTCAGAATTTCTGCATCATCAGCTGACACATACTGCAACTGTTTCTAGCAGTACAGCATTAGCTGTAGTGCTATGGGGAGCATCTCTACTGTGACAGGATCATACCAAACTTTTATAAAGCAAGGAAAGACGTGAATTCATAGCAGTCACAAGCCTGCAGTTATCCTTGGAGAATGCATATGAAGAAAGATAACCAAAAATATTTTTCATTTACTGAGGGTAAACTACAAATTCTTGGGGATGATGAATTCATTGATTCATGAGAAAAAAGATCTCTGGGGAGCATTACCAGTCCAGACTGGCTTTCCAGGAATGCTGAATTTTGTATCTGGATCCCTGCTTTACTAAAAATGCAGAGAAAAAATATAAATCAAAAGTACAGGTGATTGTGTCTCTTTGTGGGAGGGTATATTTGAAGGATCAAAGACATATTGATTTGAGAAAATAAAATGTATTCTTATGTTAGCTATACAATAATATCTGCAGAGAGCACCACAAGAGAAGACTAAAATACTGCAGACTGGCTCCACTTCCTGCCATTACCTCATTCTTAAAAAAAATACAAATGCAATCCTTCCAATCTAACACATTTTAGGAGACAGGAGGAGAGCAGGGTAACTATTTTGGACAGAGACTGCTATTAGCATTTCCAATACAGAGTTTATTCCAAATTTGGTGCTATGTCTCTGCAGATCTCAGATCAGAATCAAGCCTTTAGGCATTAACTGAGATAAACAAAGTATGATACGTCAAATCCAATTATGCTATAAATATCCAAATAATATCTAGATCTCTAAGGTAATTCTTAAGAGCCTCAGTGACAGAGAGGCAAATATGATTAAGTTTAAACTGCAAACAGCTTGTGAAATACGGGAAATAGCATTACATGTGAAAATATCTGTAGGGAAATATTTTCTTTTAACTAAAAAGGCAGGAAATTTTGTGACATAATAAATGATTTTTCCAGTAGCTTAAGGCATCTTAAAGAAAAAGCAGGGGTGCTAAATAACTACTATACATTCCAGCTTTAAAGCCATCATCAATAATACTTGTTTCATAACTACCAAGTAACAAAAAATAGTGAAAAGCAAAGCAGTAACAAAAAATAGTGAAACACCCCCCCTTATATGTTTGCATCAATTATAATAATGAACTAAACACTTAAATTGCTTAATGATTCAGTTTTATTCAGGACATGTAAAAATAAAGCCTTTCTCTCCTCCCCTTTCAAAATTTTCATAGTAAGAATAAAATGTCAGCAGATAATTCAAATACTATGCTTTGCTGAAGAAGGGTTTGAAGAAAAAATTGTTAAATGACAGACCGCCGCCATCCCATTTACTACCTATAGAGGCACTGATGTATGGTTAAGTGCACCCAGCTACAACTTTATTTTAAGATTAGACTGAAACTGAGCTTGTAAATGCATACCAAACATCTGTCCGACTCTGCCCTCTAGTCCTCCTGTGTGAGTTTGAGTCACAGAAGTCCACAGACACTTCATGGTTTTCTCAATCAAATGACACAAATTCCAAAACTGCTCAGTGCAGTTTTCAGGAACAAATTTACATACTTGTAAAGCACCCGGAGCTACATGCCTTAATTAAATCTATTTCCTTTTGCATTATCCTAAAGCACTTCCATTAACTTTTTACCTCTTTGAGCTATGTATACTGACACTGATTCGTAGAATATATGGCCAGTTCCACACGCACATACACTATGGGAAACCTTTCAGGAGAACCTCAGGAACATCTCCTGAAATGAAATCTTACACACTGCACTCATCAAACCTCCATCTTTCCCATGCAAACACTGTGCATACAGAGCGCCTCCATCTCACATTCAAGTCCAAAGACAGCAGCTTTGTTGTATTCTCCCTTGTTGGATCACTGCTCTGTCAGTGATTTAGGTTGGCTCAGCTCTTATGTCAAGTGATGAAATATCAGATCACTCAAGTCACATGCATGAATATAGCTAAAACCTACTAGATCTTGACTGCACACTAGGTTGTGCACATAAATGTTCTCCTCAGTGATAACTATCTAGAGCTTGTTTCAGTGTATGGGTGCTACAGACAGGACACATACCCAGCCACACAGGCTAAGATGGGATACAGCTTGGTCAAGGTGGAAAGCCCTGAATACTCCAGGGCTTTCAGGTCCAAGTACAAAATTGTGTGCACAGACTCATATAATTATAAGACCCAGCTTCTCACATTGGGAATGTGAGTAGAGAGATGTATAGAGAAATGAAACATCAGCTCTGACAGATACAGATTTAACTACTGGGAAAGTTCTGCAGCAGCCAGCCTGCCGCATTCCCACAGCCTGAATTGAGGCCAATGACAGATATATTTGCAGGTCTTCTTCCAGTGCTGAAGGAATATATTTCATGGTTTAAGAAAAGTGAAGTCATGTAAGAAGAGCTGGATAAAGACAGAAACATCACCTAAAGGAAGGATTATTCTGAGCTGCAAGAGGAGACTTCTGAGCTGCAGAGAGATAAGGCAGTGCAATGTGCAGTGACAAATGCGATCCCAGATCCCAATGGACATTGCCACAAGTCATCTTGTTAGCTATGCCCATTCTCAGGTAATTTCACGTGCCCAAAGTAGCAACATAAGTGGGCCCAAAGGAAATCTGGGCCTGCTGGAGAGTCCCATCTTGTCTTGGTACCCAGGTAGTAACAGAATATTCTTCACAGAGCCTTTGAGCATGGCTTTCAAACAGAAGAGATCTTAGGAAACAATCTATTTTCTTCATACTCCTTTGAGTCACTGCAAAAGATACTGGAGCCCTTGGACACACTACACAATTCCTTAATCATTCAAAATTCCCTCACATAGCACCTCAGAAAATGCAAAGACTGAGGAAAGCTCTCCAGACCCTCCAGCAGTGTGCTTTTTTCTCCCCATTCACCTTGTAATCAGATAGCCTGACCAGACATTACCGGGTAAAAAATGACTGGTAAGTTATGATTTTCATCAACAATATGACATCTTTAAATAGCACCACAGATGTAAACAGACAGAGAAATTACCGCCCTGATCTGAAGACTTAATCTAAATTAGACCCGTTAAAAGTGAAACATTGCATTTGCAGGAGCAAGTGCTGAAGAGAGTGACAGAGGGCTAATTGCACAGATATATTTTGCAAGGACAGCTTTATGGAGGAAACTCTCATGTTTACAAGACTGTCTCTACTGTTGGACCAGGGAGGATTACAGGATCTTAAGAGTGTGCCTTGGGAAAGCCAAGAACCAAGATATACATCCTCAAAGCAACAACATGCAGTTACAATCCCTACTATTAACTATTAAAGTGTGATCTTAGAGATTTAAATAAATACATTTTTCAAAGCGTTCATTTTGAAAATTTTCATTTATTTTAGGGACAGAAATTCAGCTCACACTATAAAACTACATCCTAGAGTTTAAGGTCACAGACATATATTTATTTTGCAGGCAGCTGGAAGAGCTGCAAATGTTAGGACCTCAGGCCATTTTTTCCACCTCCATGTTGGAGTTCACCATGACAACAGCAAAGCAAACTAAATGGAGCCCACGAGTGCTTCCTAGACTCAATGCCCCAATGAAAAGCCTTTTTTTTTTTTTTTTTATTTTCAAATCAA